>MU405234.1:0-346094 GCA_022836615.1 Annulohypoxylon bovei var. microspora | reverse complement strand
CGTCAAGTATTTAAGAATTGCTTCAAACTTGATTTGACTTGTGTAAGTCAAAATCAGCTTCACATTTGACTTGCTTGACTTGTTGGGACCCCTGACCTGATTATGCGTACGTAGTTCTTAATTTGAGGCGTTTTCCTTATTACGATCCCATTTTTGAAGTCTTTTTGGTCGTCATTTAGGGCCAATTAAATTTTTAATGTAATTTTCTTTTACAATAATATGGCCAGTTGAATCTTAGATGAAGTATTATGTCCTGGAAATTTGGCAAGATCGGATAGAAAGACACAACAGACAATAACACAAAACCAGTACAAGACCGCAAATACCATAAGGCCACCTACAACTCGCCTAAAATCGACACTGGGTTGCGACATTATAAATGGATTTTCAAGTTCGGTTGCCTTATTTTACTTATACCATTAGAAACCTAAAGCTGAGTAGGACGGAACTAACCTGACGCTAAGATGATATTCACTATAAAGGTACGATAGGTTAGGCCTCATGTACGATAAACTACCCTAACTTTAATAGGTAATTCGTAGTTCCAACACCTATAGGAAAGGATGCAAGACCTGGTGCACTAAGTTAATTACAGGAAGGCAAGGACGAGATATGATGACTGTATTACATTCTTATCTTATATTTACATACAGTCTAACAAATTTCAATGCTAGTTCAAGTAATAGTCTGTATGCCGATTTTTAAATAGGATTATTTAGAATCCTTCTTGAATGTCACAGCCAAAAACTAGGAAGAAAGGTAAAGTTTTAGAACGCTCTAACTACAGGGCTGGGATAGCTCAGGAAATGGCATTTATAGCGGTATACGAATAGGTATAAACCCATATTACGTGATATTGAAGATTTCCGCACGAAGCTATCCAGCTGATTAGTAGTTGTTATCAGACAGGGGTTAATAGATAGAATACACATAAGCGTGAATAATAGCCTACGAATACTCACAGAAGCTGACGTCGTTTACGTTGTGAGGTTACACGATTTCCATTATTATACCATCCCTATCCTGCGTAAAATTCTAATGACCTGTAAATGGCTCATCGGTGTTTCGAAATCTCGTTAGAGTCAATTCAACTTTCTACGTTATCTTTACCACTTAATTCTTTCCTAATGGCTTCTGAGATCAAGGCTCTCGTGTTTGATCTTGGTGGCGTTCTCCTTGAATGGGATCGCCACAGTCTTACGGTCCTATCGCCGGGTCAGTTTCTGACTATTATGAATTCCACAACCTGGCACGACCTAGACAGAGGTATGCTTACCGTCAAAGAGGCTTGTAAGGTAAAGTTCTTCTTGAGATGTTTTAGTCTTTCGATACCTATGAACTAAAATATGAGTAGGACTTCGGTGTCATACTTGGTGTAGAGCCGTCTATTGTCGAAAGTGCTCTAGAGGAGGCCCAGCTATCTTTATCTGTTAACGTTCCACTCGTGCAGACGATTCACGATCTGAAAGCATTAAATCCTGATCTTGAGCTCTACGTCATGTCCAACATATCCCGAGTGGGTCCACCCACACACATATCACGCCAGACTTACAGAGGGGGTGGCTGATTATAGTGCAGGAACATTACAAGATGGTGCGGAACCTCGATCTGCCTTGGTCCATCTTTAACTCAATCTTTATTTCTGGCGTAGAGGGTATGAGGAAGCCAGATTTATGTTTCTTCCGACACGCGATAAAACAAATTGGAATTGATCCAAGCCAGATCGTCATGATCGACGACACAGTCGAGAACATCTGCGCGGCCCGATCTCTTGGCATGTACGGGCTGCTCGCAGACGACAAGGCAGCTAAGACCGGTAGTACGCTACTGAATCTTCTTCAAGACCCACTGCCGCGAGCGGAAGCTTACCTGAAAAACAATGCGAGAAACCACCATTGTGTCACCGAGGGTCATGAAAATCTCATACTCAAGGACAATTTCGCCCAGATGATGATCTGGGAGTTCACTGGCGACGAAAGCCTCATTTACTTCAAATGGCCCTCCGGCAAACTTCATGGAACCTCCGTTGGGGACTCTATAAACGGCCAAACCAACGGCAGTAACGGGAGTTCTATCAACTCAGACGTCAAAAATGGTCTCTGGAATTACTTTTACGAAAAACCAGTTCTGACATCTCGAGACTTCCCACCTGACGCGGACACGACAGCGACGGCCTACTTGTCTCTCCCTCCGGAGTACCTGTCCATGGTTGCGGACGTCGAGCTCGTCCTAGATGCGATGGCTACTAACGTAGATTCAGACGGGATCATGCAAACGTACTTTGCCAGCGACCGGCCACGAACGTCTCCCGAGGTCTGTTGCAATATTCTTCGACTTTTCTATCACTTCGGCCACGATTCCGATACCCGCATTCGAAAGACGGAGGAATGGGTAGTCAGCTGCCTGAAAAACAACGCCTGCCTCAACGGAAACAGATATTATTCAACGCCTGAGAGCTTCCTGTATTTCGTGGTTCGCTTGTACATGGAGTGCAGCCCTGGCCGTCTAGCGAATCAGCTAGAGGTTGTCGTCAAGGAGCAACTTGAAGAGCGTCTCAACGTGCCCACAAACCCACTGTCTCTCGCGTTGCGCATTTTCGCCTGCCAATTGATCGGTATCAATGAAAAACTCTACAGGAAAGACCTTAGAACACTCTTATCTTTGCAAGACAGAGATGGCGGGTGGCCGGCCGGGCACTTCTGCTGCGTAGGCAAAACGGGTACTCGCATTGGCAATCGCGGTTTGACGACAGCTCTTGCAGCCAAGATCATTCGGAAAGAAAGGGGGGTCATCTCCTGGACTTTCCCAGATGGAAAATCCCCGATTAGGAAATTTTGTGTTTATCGTAGCATTTTAATTGGTTAGATTCGACGCTAGGGTCTTGATTAGAAAAAATCAATTATTTGCATCCAATTGAAAATTAACTTTCTTTATCAAAACCGGGTCCAACACATCAAAATCTAGAGAGGGAGAAGGGTACACATCACATCGAAGGGTGCAGCCGTAGATATTGCTTTCGACATGATTCCTCAGAACTACATAAAATTGTCACTGACAGGTCGGGATGATGCTTAAGATGTTCTGCCATCCTTGTACTTTCGAAGCGTATGCAACACAACATATGCAGTCGGGGGAGTTAAGACAGTAGGAAATAAGACTAAAAAGGACTTAACACTAAAGACCGAAACCTTGCATTATATTTATTACTAAGGGTTTACGTTTGAATATCTATATGCACTACACCGTGGTGAATAAATACAATCGTCATTCGAAATTTGTGTGATCTTAGTATTCAACGGCTCTTATTGTTTGTATGAAAAGTGGTGGTTGTGGCAAGTTCCAACCGTTGAGCATCCCATCTTTTTTTCTCTTCCTCCCCAGATTCTTGCCCAAATATCACGGCACATCCATCTACCATGGATCCCCCCAATACCAAGCCGTACCATCTACCTTCAGATGCAGTCTGGTTCAGTCAGTAACCTCTCCGCGCTTCTCTCGTCGCTCGCACAGTCACTAACTTTATATGTCTGCGTATATAGTCACCGGCTGTTCGTCAGGGATTGGTCAAGCTCTGGCCCAGCTTATCGCCAAGACCTCTAACCGGGTCGTGGCAACTGCACGCAAAGCAGCCACTTTGTCAAGCATTCCCACTAATGACCGCGTGCTGAAGCTAGAGTTAGACGTGACCTCTATCAGCTCTATCGACGCTGCGCTCCGGGATACGCTAGACCAGTTCGGTCGCATCGATATCGTCGTCAACAATGCAGGCTACACGCTCGCTGGGGATACTGAAGCTGCCGGGGATGAAGAAGCTCGTGCTGTGATGGATACCAACTTCTGGAGCATGGTTAATATATCCAAGAGATGCCTGCGAATTATGAGGGAGGAGAATCCCAAGAATGGTCAGCAAGGTGGCGTGATTTTGAACATGTCTTCTATGGGAGGTTATACCGGCTACCCGGGGCAGGCTTTCTATCATGCTAGTAAATTTGCTATGGAAGGGTGGACTGAGTCTGTAGCAAAGGAAGTGCCCTCCATATGGAACAGTAAGTTCCTATTCTTCGATGCCCTTCTTGTTATAGCGATTGCGCTTTCAAATGCTAATTGTCATGATTATTTAGTTCATCTTTGTAACATCGAGCCCGGCGGTGTAAAAACCAACTACGCGACCTCGTCCTTGAAACCCATGGCTAAACGACACGAAGCCTATGCTGATCCTAGCTATCCCGCGAACCAACTACTTAGGCACATGGCGAACGAGCAAGCCCGCGCTCTATGGGCCGAGCCGAGCGCATTGGCCGCGGCTGTATACCAAGTTGTTAGCCGCGAAAAGCGAATCCCAATTCGGGTTCCCTTGGGATCTGACGCCTGGGGCATGATTGCCAAGGACCTCGAAAGTACTAAGAATGATTTGGACGAGGTCAAAGATATTAGTCTCTCTGTAAGCAGCGCAAAGCAGTTGGATTCTATTCGCTTTTTGGCCTCGTCTTAGAAGCGAAGCGGAGAGAGCGGCATATAAACCCCTCTCAAATAACATACACATCTATGTTTTTTTCTTTTTCGGAGGATGTCGTGTAACGAAGGTCTTCTAATATAATTGGCCACGAATATGCCCGTGTCGGTGCTATGATAGACACCTGGGCATGCATGCACTATTGCCGCGGTAATGCTTGCAGGTTCAGTACCTAGATGCCGTGTCAGATACGACAGGAGGCACTCCATAAAGAAACCCCCACCCCCTTTTCCTAAAAGCCACCAATTTTATTTCCCGCCGATCAGGTCCTTTTTCAGGGTGAACCGCCTTTCCCCCACTTCCTAGACGTCGAGATCTGTTGAAGATTTCCTAGCGATTAAACTATCCGCTAACTAGGGGTATTCGACTGCTATCCGCCGGTAAGCGGACCGCTAGGGACAGCGGCCGCTTGCCGAACGCTAAATCATTCGCAGCGGTCCACCAACATGCCATCGATCATTTTACTCAAATACTAAAAAGTACGATTAAGTCTATCACGACGTCTAGTTATCATAAAAAACTACTTTTCCGGATCTCCTATGAAATCTTCTTACGTGCCTGAAGTGTGTGAAGTTTTTCTTTATTCACTTATCTAGAAAGGTGAACAACAAGCAGGGCAGAGTCGGGAATTAGTGTCAGCCCTTGTCAGATCCGATGAGCCCCCCTCATCCATTCCCGAATCCCGATATCCTTGTTTTCATCTCAAACCCGCCACTTGAAGTGTGAACCTCAAAAACCGAAGGTGGTAAGTCCGATCGCATAGGACACCATAATGACTATAGTAAGGTCAATAAGGTGGTACCACTGGAAGTTGATTCCAGCTGCGTATCCAATGCCATATCCCAGAATAGCTTGAGTGGTGCCGAGGATAAGAAAAGCACGAAATGTCCTGATCCAGGGGTCATTGTCTTCGGCTTGGGTAATCTGGAGTGCCTGAGGTTTCTCGGGACCCTTCAATTCTTGCGCCAGTTGCTTCTTCAACTCAGTCACATTGCCTTCGATTTGACCGATGTTGCAAGGATACGTCTTGCTGAGAACCTCGATTTCATCACACGTATCGAGGAGGATCGGCACGAGTTCCTGGATCTTCTGTCTGAGCTCTTGAGACTTCTTGAGTACGATCAGGATGTGGATGTCTCTCTCGGCAGCTCGGTATCTGTCGTCCATGACACTCTGAGGAGATAAGCTATTGATCGTAGGTGTCTTCTGTCCTGTTAGCATAAACACGTTGCTTATAGAAAATTTTATAGTTATTCGAGCAGTTATAAACTTCCCACTAGGTTACAACTTTTCTGAAGAAAAAGAAATACTGTGAAAGGGATCTTTTGGGTAAGAAGAAAGGGACTGAAGTGCTAAACTTACAACACGGCTTTGGCTGTCTCCAGCCGAACCAGGCGAGGCCATCCTGTCGGAGACTGATCGTAACGTCTCTCTTAAATAGGGTACCTGAGTAAATAAAGTCAGCTAATATGTACCTGGGCGCATATTTGGGTTGGACATAAAAGGAATCATATGAATACTCTAAACGCGGTTGTGCGATGCAGGAGGTTCAAAATATACCTTTCAGATTGATATGTATCGTTGTTTAGTTCGTGGCCCGATCCTAGGATTTAGGATTGGGATATTTGCCTGTGTTGTTTTTGTGACGAAAAAAAGATGAAGAAGAAACGAAATAAAAATTATGAGAAGTTGAACCGAATGTTTATGATTCAAAATCAACGATGCGGCAACAACGTTGTTCGCTCAGGCCACTTTAAGTAAAGTTTGTTTTGTTGGGCACGACTAGAAAGCTTTGATAACAGTAAAATTGTACGGTAGGTGACGAGAAAAATGACTTCATCGTCACCTAGGCAACTTAGAGCATAGTAGCACACACTGGCAACGACTCTCCAGATGTCTGCACCCGTCAAACGTTCACTAGCCATGTTAGACTTTGTTGTTGTATCTTTTTTAAACACACTGAACGAACAGTTTGAGGTGTGACTTTTACGTGTAAAATATTCACGGCACATACACAAAACATTCCCAGTCTACCATATCGCCTAATAGGCTTCATTTAGGGCATCAAGTGCTCGATACTTTCCTAGTAAGTATAATATTCTGCCTTTATATACCTATATCTACCTCTAACTACGAATAGAAACGTAGGTCAGGTAATTTTCACGATCCCGATAGTAATTTGCTAACGAAGCTCTTTGTTAGAATTGCCGTCCAATAATAGGCAGCCCCTTGCTAACGAGATAGCATCTCGCAGACGTCACAGAATCAGTCAGTTATAAATAATGACAATCAATCATTTCATGAATCTAACATGTCGCAGACACTCCCGGCCAACCCCGACTCGTGATCACAGTCAAAAATTGCCCGCACGACAACATGGCCGGCAAACCCGAAGAAACCTTGGCTCATAAGCTTCATGTGCTCCAAGAGCGCCTTGACAAGGTTGAGAGAGTCCTCAACAACACCTTACGCACACGTGAAGAACAGAATCACCTGATAGGAGAGCTACGTCGAATGCAACAAGTGATCTACGACACGTCGATCAAGATCCAGTCAACAATCAAGTTTTCATCTGTTGTGCCTGTCATTGTTGGCGCCACCTTGCTAGCGACCGCTACCGGTACTTTCACCGGATACTGGGGTGCTCTCTATTCTCTGATTTTTGGACTGGTTTGTCTCGCCATTGCAGGTAAAATGGCAGGATGAGGTCCTGATGGGGGAAAGGAGCCTACAACACCCCTCCTCACGAGTCAAACTTCTAACAAGCCAAAACCTAATCAAACCTCCAAAAAAACCAGACCTCTACCCTAGATATTTCAACTAGATATCTTAGGATGCTGGTTTTTGGACTTGGCTATTGTTGGGCTTAGTCGTGGTTGAAACAGATCAATGTCTCCGAAGTTGATAAAACGATGAAATAAACGTCTTCCCCACTTGAAAACTGACTGTGAAATACTCGCGTGCAAGTTAAACAACCATTATTATATAACTATAGGTACGGTAGAAGTTACTCCTAGTAAGCGAACCATTTGACCCAGTTGCGGGTATGAGTTATCCCATTAAAATGACCCAATTTACCAAGGTAAATCCTAACATATAACAGCGAGTCATTTAGATATTAAATTTCTAGGCCTACAATCGATTCTGCTTCATAGTATTCACGTTGCCAGGAAGAGATAGATCGTGATGGAAGAATATCTTATGGGATTAGCCAATGTACCTAGGTACCTATATACTAGACGATACCCGCTTATTCGTACACCAATCCTCAGGAATAATAAAACAATTTCTGTAGGATACACTCGCTGTAGCAGCGCTCAGCTGTTGCTCAGCTGGAAGTAATACAATGTATAGCGCCGGAGTATGCAATTGCTTTCAATCAGATAGCCTTCTCCCCCCTCCCCCAAAACGCCAAAAACCGAAGGAATTATTTTGCCCAACCCATTCATCCATGATAATCAATTACTCCATTCCCCCTCTTTTTCAGTTGCTTCAGATGCGGAGGGCCGAGGACATCGTGTTGAGACATCGGCCGACCGGGTCACGTTCCCTCTCGACGAGCGCCGACCGCCAGGACGTTCGCAGTCCGACCGTATGGGTGCGACGGAGGGGACCCGGTGAATGTGTGCTCGCGCTCTTTCCCCGCCGTATTTCAGGATCGGTGGAAATCGGGAGCTCCGTTCACTTCAGATGTGGTGCGGACATTCTTCTGCGCAGGAACATGGGGAATTCGAAGCCGTCTTCGAAACTCAGCGCGTTCCTTCGGTGATGTGCAGGTAGGTGGTACATGTCGTACACGCTGTCGTCTTCGTCTAAGGCGGACTCGCAGTCGCTGAGGGCTGGACTACCGGGCTCTAATAGCGAAAATAGGGGTAATTCTGGTAGGGCCCCACTTCCGCTAGTCTTCTTGCTCGGCATTGGAATGGTGATGGGTTTGGTTTGGGAAGCACGGACGTGGCTGGTTGTTTGCGCCATGATTGTTGAATAAAGAATTTATCTTGATTGTAGATTGTAGTTGATAGTAGATAGTAGATAGTAGATAGTAGTTGGTAGTTGGTAGTTGGTAGTTATTGATGTGCTTGTTATTGTGATGTTGTGATGTTGTGATGATCTGATAGATATAGGAGATAACGGGTGTGTATTGGAGATTCATGGATGGGAATATATACCCCAGATACATCACAATAGATCATATGAGCGAAATTACCGACCAAACTATGTTACTATAACCACCGAGCCATTCTCGTCTCATCGGATAAACGTAAATGGTTTCAGAGTCATTTCGCAATGCACTCAGATGCTTTCTAAGAGCATAATTGAAAAAATGAGCTCAAATGGCATGTTGTCTTCGAACCTGTGTGTTGACTATCGTACGATTCGGGGCATCCCGGTCGTCGGCGGTGGTGCGGAGCGCCAGTGCGAATAATAATACGAAAACTATACAGCATAATAATACCGTATAATTGCATTTTACACTTCTCTATACCTGTAAAATGAATAATGGTCAAAGAGAAATTCGTAATACGCCAACCGGCTCATTCCCCGCACTCGAGGGATTCCCCGAAACTTTCATAATGTCATTTTAAGATAGCGAGATCGCTGACACATACACGAATTTTCAAACCCCGGAGTGGTTAATTTTCTTCTCGAGTTGATCCGGTGACTTGTAAACATATTCCAATATTTTCAACTATTTAATCGCCACTGACCAAAGTCGGGAATTCGGAAAGAAATATTAAGGCCATACATATCTACTTACATAGGTATGTAGCAAGACCAAAAAAAGATATACTAACACCTAGGTACCTTCTCAAGTATGTCGGAGTCTCAAACAAAGATGTGGGACTATCGTGCAAAAGATAGATTAAGATGTGGTTACACTATCTGCACTATCAAGATCTTGGAGATCGAACCATCTCAATGCAGCTCATGCAAAGAGAATGAATCGACCAATCGCGGCATGGATGCATGGGTAGACTTGAATTTCCCCATGAGCTTAATGAACTACACTCGCCCCCCTGAAATAATGTTAGTACGAATTGCAAAAGTGACTTTATCAACCACCCATGATCTGAGTATCACACCAAGTTTCAATCTTAAATAAAGTCACGAAATTTAATCCTTAAAACATATAATTTTTTTTATAAAATAAGCTATACTCATATTACCCTTTCTTTCTATTAGAAATAAATTTATAAAATTTAAATGTTTCAAGAATACGTTTCAAAGCCTTGCTCACTACTTGGGTACCCTGGTGTAAATCTGTATCAAAATAAGGTTCGTACTAACATTATTTCAGGGGGTAGACTGTACTTTAATTCGGGATATCTACTTAATACACCCTCTACCAATGGAAGCAATATTATGGTGTAACTATCGTCCGAGTGGAAAAAGAGACCCATTTAAACGAGCCCCGCGCCTGGACCGGGGTACCCGACGAATTCATGCGGGGAAACAATTCGATGAGTCTAGCCTTCAATCACTTCGACTTTCGCAAAGAGAGTGTTTAGGTGATGCATTTGCAATTTGTACCATTTAATTAAAGTTATGATTTCATGAAGATTACTTACCTAGGTATGATAGTACAATTACTTCAATTAAATATGAGATAGTATATCTTTTTAGCACATTTAAATAGATATATTACCTTAAGCATTTACGCACTTAGGTAAAAGAAGCAGCCGTAAAGCTATTAATAGAAGTAAAAGAAGACAGCATAGAAACTTACCTGATTATGATATTCCTCGCAAGAAGTCGATAAAAAGGGAGCTTAAATATATTTATTAGGACTATATACGACGCTCATTACAGATGTATGATGCAGATAAAACACTATCGGGCGTAGTGGGGATATTGCCCCGGGGGCCTCGGGGCCGTAAATGTGTGCGACTCGGGATTATTATAAATTTGTCATTGTATATCCGATACACCTACACACATCAAGGAAGTTACCTAACTATTACATCCATCGGGTTTAAGGAGCTTTTCGGAAGTATTGATTAATCCCGGTAATTCCATGCCTCTTCTAAGAAAATATGGAGGTGAACTATTATGAATGAATGATACTACCTAGAAAGGTATGTGTAAAGCTCCGCACCAGCTGCACGCCAGCTGGTCCACCTCATAACCAGTGATGTCCAAATAGTAGCCTGTTACTTCAACCCTAGATCCTACGACGCAAATAAATTATAAAATCAAGTTTTTATTTCTTAATGCTTAAGTTTAATTCAAGGTAAGAATAATTATGATTCTTAAAAAGGCGAAGGTTCGTATAAAGAAGAAACAATTGAGTGAAATTTAAGTTATATCTTCGAGTGAGATTGCAGCTGCCGCCAAACTTAGCAGGTGTGTATCAATCCTGATAGGGGTAACATCTGTTGGTGCACCCATCCTCGATATCGGAATTAGGAAACAAGTATATATATCAGGAAATGTATCTCAATTTATGCTAATCTAATTCCTAATTCTAAGTTGTTGCCCATCGTGTTTTCTTCAACTTCTTGATATCTAGGTACCTACCTACCCGGTGAACTACTCCTTTATTGTACTTAATAGCGGCGCGAGACACCCCTATTATCAAAATGACGGGCACGACATATAACTTTAACAAAGACACCGAAGCATTGGAAGTCGCCAAGGCCTTTGCGGAAAGAATTCAAGGGAAGACCATACTCGTAACGGGTGCGAATCCCAAGGTATGTTAAGGGAGGGATTACCAGGAGATCATATACTAACATGGTTTGTCTACAGGGTATTGGGTTTACCACTGCTCAAGCATTTGCTTCTCAGGCTCCGGCCCACCTCATTCTTGCCGGCCGTACTCTGTCTAAGCTCCAAGAGACTATCAACGCGCTTAAGTCACAATTTCCCGATGTCGATTATCGCACGCTTATACTCGATCTCTCTACACAGAGGACTGTCCGAGCTGCCGCAGCCGAGCTCCTCTCCTGGTCGGACGTGCCTACTGTCGACATTGTCGTGAACAGCGCTGCCGTCATGAGTGTGCCCGAGCGAACGATCAACGAGGACGGAATTGAGATACAGTTCGGCACCAACTACATCGGGCATTTCTTGTTTTCTTGTCTGATCATGCCGAAACTTCTCAAGGCCGCCGAGAGCAACCCCAAAGGGGCTACGCGTATTGTAAACGTAGTTTCCCTAAGTCCAACTATGGCAAGGATGCGATGGTCAGATATCAACCAAATGAAGACAAACAAAGATCTCCCCGAGGATGAACAGCCCATTTATCAGGTACATAAGTCTTGGGGAGAAGTTGACCCAGAGGAGAGCTCGTACTTGCCGCTCGAAGGCTACAATCAGAGCAAGGTAGCTCTGGTGCTGTTCAGCATTGCACTGAGCAAGAAACTGTATGAAAAACATGGGATCTTGAGTGTGGCTCCGCGTATGTAACATCGAGTTCCTCCCCTTCCTCCCCCACCCCCCCCTTTTTTTTCTTTTTGCCCATCTCGACAGTGAGAACCTCCCAATCAAGCTAGCCAATGAGCTTCTGCTCACAGGACGTTTTTAACAACCCCCCCCCCCCCCCCCCCCCCCCTTTAGCCCCTTTTCCTAAAGGGGAAACAACTGACACCCGCTGTTTAGACCCAGGGATCATCAAGACCGAGCTCGGAAGGGTGACCCCAAAATACATGATGGAGGCAGTGGGTGAAATGCAGAGTCGGGGACTCTACCAAACCAAAAACCTGAGTCAGGGCTCAGCTACAAGTCTTGTCAGCGCTTTGGACCCTAAACTGGGTCTCCCTGAGGATAGGGATGGAAAGGAGAACTACGGAGCATTCCTCATCGATTGTCAGATCGCTAACAACGCTTTATCATCCGCGTTGTCGAGCGAAGGATCTGAGAGGCTGTGGAAGATGTCTGAGGAATTGGTCAAGGAGAAGTTTTCTTGGTAGAGACATGGTACTTTGAAAGCATACCTGTTTAGCGCGTATTTGTACCTATGTCAAGACATCATGTCTGGCTCGCTAGGTCACGTTAGTTGTATTTAAGGGGGTCTGTAGACTTAAGCCAGCCAAGGAGATATTCGTCAGCCCTTAACTCAAGGAGGAATGGATTTGAGCTGTGCCACGCATTGTACTCGGGACATGGGGACGGTGTCTGCAATGTATCAATAATATGGTAGTGTTACACTATCCAAAAAACTAACTCCCGTGTAAATGCATCGCTGACCCAGTGTAGAATGAGGCTCGAGGCTAAAACGTACAGAACTGCGGAGGCAGGGGTCGGGGTATCCATTCTCAAATGTCAAAAGTCCTGAAAATGCCATTCGTAATCCCAGTAAAATCACACACCCCTTCCGTACCTCCCCAGGTATTGTAGCTCGAAAGCGTCGGGATCCTGCAAGTTCACGACCTGCGGCCCGGCTGTGTCTGACACTGTTGCCCTCGATGATGGCGATTCCCGAGAAGACCCCACCACAGTCACGCCCGAGTTGTTATGCACGGGGCTGCCGCTAACTTTGGGCATGTCGAGGGCGGCGTTATTATTGTTGAATATGGAGAAGCCGGCGGACCCTATTCCGAGCGACCCATTTGCGCCAGTGATACCACCCTTGGCGATGTGTTTAAATTCGTTCAAGACTACGAATTCAACCTGGAGCTTGAAGGCGTAAACGAACGAATGCAGCACGGCCTTGAGCGTGTAGTACCCGAGGTAGTCAAGTACGACGACGAGCACGTCGGCCAGCACGACAAGCACTTGCACGATGATCAGGAATGCTAGCGTGGTCTTAGCCTTAGTGTTGAGCGACAGCTTGAGCAGCTGCATCGTACCCCACACGTAGATGCCCGAAATAATAGTTTCCTGGAGCGAGAAAACCATGATTTGCACGCGCTCCATGATCTCCATGTGCGTGACGTATTTGCTATGTGTGGCTGGGCCCGACACCAAGAATTGGAACACGATCGTCGGCACACCGATTACGACCTCGTTGATAAGAATCATGGCGAGTACGTAGCGTAGGAGCTTGGTGTGTCCCGGAATTACTAGGTGCAGTCTCGACCACAGCACGATGCTGAATCCGCAGACTTCGGCGACCCAGCCAATCTCAGAGAGTATCGTACTTATGATCCAGTTCACCTCCGGCACGCAGAATTTGAGAACGAAGCCGACAGCGTGGATCGTCACGCCCCAAGTCGTCCCCAGAACTGAGTAAAAGTAAACCCCACGCCATTTCTCAAAGGTGTAGAAGACCCAAAATGTGAGTTCGACGGTCGTCCATATACTGAAGAACCGAAAGTTAGTATTTTCTCTTTAGGAAGATAAGCGAGTATTCGGGAGTTTGAGTTAATGACATAAGATCAAAGTTTCCATAGAGCCAAACAAGTCAAGTTTCGACTTGATTTGGTGGAAGCCCTGCTTAAGAGTGAAAGTGCCCGTTGATAGAGAAGAATACTTACGGCAGAGCGGTGAAAACTGCTATGATGGACCTGCGATCAATTAGTCACCATTTCGTGATGAGGCGATCCGGAATCATCCTACCAAACAGTTAAATTCCATGGGAGAGGTCCACTGCGGGCAAATGACCAATCGAATTCATCGAGAGGCACCCATGGAACGGTAATATTTTGTACGTTAGACATCTGGCTCGAGATCCGGATGTAGATGGCGATGAGCGGTGGTATGAACTTGCGAACGCTGCTCACAGACGAGTACCGGTAGTTTGGAGACGAGAAAAGCAATGACCTTCTGCATTTATGGTCTGGACCGAGCTTCGATGAGAATACGAACTGGCGAGTAGAGACCATTTGTTAAATAAACCGACCCCGTAATAACCTCACTGTAGACATTGTAAGGCTGATCATCTTCCCTAGCAGCTGATCGGCACATGTTACCGTCTTTGGTCAACTAAGCCCCTATCTGAGCATAGTCCGTACAATGTATGTACATAGTAGTGAATCAATACCGTCCTACCCAGAGAAATCGAAGACATAAATTCTCCGACCGGCATGTCCGTTCTTTCTCCAGCTCTTATATATATTTAGATAGAAGAGACATGGGGACGCGACCCAATCGATTGGATACCATACCCATGCGGTGGAGTATAACGACGGGCCGCTATGATCCATCGCCCACTAAAGGAATCGAGTCCAAGCACACCAAAGTTAGGAGGCTCCGGGACGATGTGAAGTATGTATGTATGTAGGTATGTAGTTATCACCATAATCACATAATAGTACGCCGCTCACCCGATCTCGGCCCTACTGCACAATCGGGTGGCACTGCCTACGTGGAATGTCAGACCTGCATATTGAATGATATGTAATTATGTCCGCCAAGCAACGAAAAAAAGGGCAACATCCTGCGGGCCGATGTTCCAATTTGGGAGATAGTCGTATCACGTAAGAATGCCCTCGACGAATAAGACATCCAGGAGTTTGCCGCACTTAACCCTTTTCGGCCTCACGATGCTAACATACGCGTCTCTCGGCAATGTGCTTATGTGATGATACGGCTTAAATTTGCTAATTAGCAAAAGACCTCTGCCGTTTTAGCCCTCCATATAAGAACAGCGGCATTCCTGCTCACTTATTAAAGTTATGACAGCATATATAAAGCCTTCACAGAACAGGTCACACTCTTAGCTCAAGCTCGGTTGGAAACCGACCAATCAGATTTTATTAGGCTTATAGCCAGTTACCAGTTACGGAGTCAAGGTGTGAGAAAGACTGAAGATTGATTAGTCTACATCAATTTTTATCTACAAGATACCTAATTACAGAACGTGGCAAACAAGATACGAGATACTGCATGCTCATGTATAATAATGTATTTCATTGGCGCATGCAAAAATGTTGCGAAATATCTCAGAACTATTAACATCCTAACTAGGTAACCTATGAGATAATTGTGGGGATTAGGAGGATTGAAGAACAGAAGTTCATCCTTCCCGCGGATTAATCATCTATTGTTTTTATAGATTCTGCTTATTAACAATTTCAGTAATATATATAAAGAAAGTTGACTCCAAGAATCTCACTAAACCACTGGCTGAAGGATTTCTATAAACTTAAAAAGGGAATCAACCAGTACACATTGAGAAGCTACTGAGTTTTCTTTATTAATTGCTAACCTGGAACATATTATTATTTTGTTTTAGAGATTATAGGTTAACAGAAAAGGAAGGAGAGGTTCTCGGGATTCCAATGTGTTGGGGGCCGGGTTATTTCCCGTATCAAGAAACTAAGTATAGACATCCAAGAATTTCACTAACTTGTGGATGCTAGATATGGGATTGTTCCTAGAATCTTGTATATCGGATAAGGCACAAGGTGTAAGGCAGATTATGGTCTAAAAATGAAGTGGTCCAGATAAAACCTGAACAAAAGATAGGTACTTATCTGCATTATACTTGAGACCAAAAACTCAACAATAAGAGAGGCAATGAGTTACGAAACAGCATCGCCACAGTAAGATGCAGTTGGTGGGTTTACTACTCTTACTAAGTGAGTGCATTTCGCTTCTTCGGTGTTAAAATTCTACACAACGTAAGACTATATTTCACTCGGAAAGTCGGCAAATCGAAGCAAGAAGTAGGTACATAATCAGTACCGAATCAAATAACTCAGCGAGCCATTCCATTATGTTGAAGGTAAGCTTTTCAACCTCGAAACCTTTCAAAATATTCTGAACAAATTGATTTTTAAACCCCTAGTATATGTATATAGAAGCCGTAATTGTATCCGGTACAAGATTTTAAGTCTAAAAATCCGCCAACAAAGGAAATCCCATGTATGTTATCCTACTATATGCAAGATGAGTTCCAAACCTACCTACCGATCATTCATCAATGTCGTCAATGTCCGTGTTCACCGTGACCGTGTCCTCGCCTGAGCCATCTGCGGATTCCACTAGGCTTGCTGGTCGGATACGCACTTGTTTCCTCGGCCCCGGCGCTAGCGGGAACCGTACCCGTAGGGTAGCTGCTGGGGAAAGGCGGCTGAACGGTGCTCGTAACAGTCACGTAGACGGTCGGCTGATCGCACGCGCACGTGCCAGACTGCTTAGAAGGTCGAGTCTGGGTCACGGTGTGTGTGTTCGTGAGGGACGAGGTCAAAGTCGTGGTATCATCGGAGTCAGGGGACATAGGGTAAGAAGATCCTTCGGGTAAGTTCTTAGGGACAGACGGGGATGGCGCTGCGGGATAGCTGGTAGGAACCGCCGTCAGTTAAGGAACTCCAAGAGAGCTTTGATAGATACTAGGAAGACGACTAAGAAGGTGTAAGAGAGGGGGACCGACCTTGAAGCAGAGTTGATGGGGACGGGGACTGTGGAACCTGCTCCCACGGTGCTAGAAGCCTCGCTCATCTGGTAGCTCGGGACATCGGCGGTTGCTGAGGACCCGGTGTAGTAACTGGTAGGAACTGCGCCTGAAGACACAGACGCCGGGGGTTGCCGTGTGATCGTATCATACTCGATGAAGCTTGTAAAGTATGTGCCGAGTGAGATCGTTGTGCCAGGTTTAGTTACGTGCGCGCTGGACTCGACAGCGGCAGTTCCTGCGGAGTTGGTTGTGCCAGCCCCCTGGGTTGGATAATGCGATGTCGGTTTCGGTGTGTCGATGAAGCTGATAGTCGAAGTTACTACGATGACTGAGCCGCTGAGTGTGTTACTGAACGTGATAGCAGCAGTGGTGTACTGCGATGCTCCAGCGGCGGGGACGCTCGAGCCTGGGATGCCCTTGGATTCGTCTGCCACGGGACATACCGTGGTAGACACAGCGACGACCTCTGTTGTTACCGAACCTTTCGCGGGACAGTTAGTGACACCTGGGGCACAAGAAGTGACAGTGTAGATGTTAGTTGAGTAGACAGTTGACGTTGTGTAAGACGGTGCAGACGCTGCGTAAGATTGCGCAGATGTTGCATGAGATGACGCAGCTTGATAATTGCTCGATCCAACTGGATAGCTGGATGCGGAAGATACCCCGTAGGATGACACAGTTTGAGTAGCACTAGATTTGCCTAAAGAAACAGACAAGGTCTGGCTGGTGGTATCCTCCGCCTTCGCCGTTTCAGTCTCCTCAACTGGGCAAATTGTTGTGTAAAGGGGAACCGTTTCAGTTGTAATCGAACCAATCTTAGAAGAGCATTCGACCTCTCCAGGTTTGCATGAGCTAATAGTGTAAATACTACTCGTGTAAACAGTAGATGTTGTTAAGGCACGGCTTGAGGCTGTGATATTTCCCTGTGTGGCATACGAAGGGATTGATTGAGTTGGTGCAGAAGTCTCAGAGCTAGAAACCGGCCCGGATGCCGAGTATGTCAGCGACGATGCTACAGGAAGGCCCACAGGGGTAGACGTTGTGGCGGTTTGGACTATGGCGCTGGAACCAAGTATCGAGGAACTTGCTCCAACGGAATTTACTGGACTACTCATGACATAACCGCTGCTAGAACCGATTACCGAGGAGCTCGAGCCAACATAACTTCCTGAACTAGCCTCAGGGTGGGCGCTGCTAGAACTAATCACGGAAGAGCTTGTTCCTACAGAATTTACTAAACCACTGGAGTGGGATAGAACGCTGGAGCTTGATAAAGCAGATGACTCAACTGGCGTTGGATAAAACGAACTCATCGAATAGGTGAAGCCCGCTGTGGAAGGCGCCTCCTTTACAACCTCTGTTCCACCATAGGTCGTACCATCAAGAACAGTCTGAGTAACCGGGCAAATAGTGGTGTACAAAGACTTGGTTTCAGTAGTTACCTTACCAACGGGGCAGTTCGTCACTGAAGGAGCACACGATGTGATGGTAACAACGTTCGTCGAGTAAACGGTAGACATGATCGAAGTAGTTATCTCGCTGCTAACGCTGTACGTGCTCGGCATTGTTAGCGAAGGAGAGACGGGAGCAGATGTCGAATAAGACTGGGATGGAGTCCCCGTCTTAATAGTGGATTCGATCTCCGATGGCGTGCTTGAGGATTTCGCAGACGAGCTCGGCTGGGTCCCAATGCTGACAGAATTTACAGTGCTAGACGTGGCTGGCTTGGATTCCGCCTCGGTAGCGGAACTTACTGTCGTAGATATAGAGATCAACTCTGTAGTCACTTTTCCAACAGGACAATTTGTCACGGTCGGAGGACAAGACGTGACAGTGTGTATGTTTGTTGAATATACTGTAGATGTAACATCACCCCGTACATTTGTTGCGCTGCCGGAGGACATCGAATAATCATTCCCAGACTTGCTTGCTGAGCTCGAGGTTCCGGAGTGGATTGCTGAAAGGGATGAGGTTGGATAACCAGAATCAGATCCTAGTGAGTTCGAAGAGCTACTTGAACCAACTGCACCAGTACCGGCACTGCTGACCGGGGTAGAGCCAGATGCCGTTAGAGAAGCCGTGGGTGTTCCTAAGATAAAGGAGCTCAAGCTACTTAAAATTCCACGGCTACTGCTTGCTGGCGGGCTCATTGAATATTCATCATTATTCGACGAGCTAATCCCCTTAGCAGTCGACCAAGCTGATTCAACAAGGGAGCTTAGATGACTAGCGGAAGATACACTTGCAGCTGGATACGTGGCTGGGGACTCGGAAACTGAAGAAACAGAGGAATGGGCGGCAGCCGATGACGACTCAGCCTGAGATGTAGGATAACCAGCAGAAGAGGCGGACAAATGGCTGCTAGATGGAGAGTCCGACTTGCTTGTGGGATACCCTTCCGAAGACGAAGGTTTGGCAGAAGGCGAGCTAGCCGCGTATGTGGGATATTCAGCAGGAGAAGAGGCAGTCGAATGGCTGCTAGCAGGTGGACTAGCTGGATACGTATCAGAAGACTTGTCAAGAGAATATGAATGGCTAGAGGTAAGCTCGCTAGCCGGGTACGTGGGAAACCCAGCAGAGGTAGGATATCCGCTGGAAGGAGAGGGAGACGGGGTGGTCTCGGTAGATGCTTCGCTCGCTACCGAGGCTGGCGGGCTCGTAGGATAATCCTTCTTGACGAGCTCAGCAATTGGTAGGTCACAGCCGTCAGCGACTTTCTCAATAGAAGTGAACTTCCCAGTCTATGAATCGTTAGCGATATTTCCGTAACATATAGATAAGTTATACATACCTTATCTTCGTATTTGTATTGGCAGGCAGGATACTTATTCGTGATATTGACACTCTTTACATACATAGTGTAAGGAGCACCCTTCATATCGATCTCGCCACCAGCCCATTGAATAGTCTGACGGTCATTGTCTGACTCACCAGCTCCCCAGATACCAAGGTTGAGCTTCATCGGAGACTGGGGAAAAGTGAAACCGGTAGGAGTATCTTTCGCTTGAATGCTGCGGACAACCTTATCGTCGACGTACCAGTTGATGTGGTTCTCATCCCATTCCACAGAATACTTATGGAATTGCTCTGCTGGCTTATACGAATCCTTTTGGTGAGTTACCGCACCATCCCACATATTTCCCTGTGCGAAGATATTGGTCTCAACAGCCCACATCCCATTTTTGGGTGGGAAAGGAGTATGACCAAACTGATTACCGGAAAAGTCATAATCAATTTCGTCTTGGGTATCTGACCACAGAGTCGCGCTGCTGATTACACCTTGGCCCGGAGCAATCTTCATCTCGATATCGTAACGACCACCAAGCATGTAGAAGTCGGTCCACATATTCGGCGCATCTCCTTTCTTCGCGTAAGAGAACTCGGCTCCGTTGGCAGTAAACTTGACGACTTCAGAGTTTCCGATGGTCCAGTCCGACGGTGAACCTGTTTGCTTCGTGAAATCGATGTAGTAATCATCTTTCGACCAAGCTTTGTTTGGTTGGCAATCCGCGTGAAGCGGATTACATTCGGGTTCGAGTTGACCACTTGCGAATCGAGCCGTGAGGCCCAACGCAGTGAGTAAACCAATAATTCCTCCCTTTGGCATTTTGATGACCTAGAAATGGTCTATGATAGTCTTAGACAAATTAAGAATTTTGTTCTTAGGGAATATCCCTAGCAAACATCTATCACGAGGGCACTATCGCTGGTCATATTAGCAACTCAGAGAATAAAGCTTCATTGTTGTGTTTGCTCCTCTACTTCTAAGCAACAATATCAAAGCAGGCGTTAAAAGGGTCCTTGACGGATTTCCCATTCCGGTAATATTTCCGCCAAGCTTGGCTTTGATAGAGGACTGCCATTATTGGCTTGGAGCTTTTTGCCTCGTCTTGGAGGAATTGGAACCAAGATAATAACTATACAATAGTGAAATCTGACGTGGCATATCATATAAATAAACTAGCCCTTTCAAGCCTCCGAAGAGCCTTTCATCTTTAACGAGAGTCGAAGTAGTTGATAATTTCGCTTCGTAAAGTCATTGTCGGATAACTCGACAGGCGCGGGGCTACGGCACTATCCGTGCCCGACGGCCTTTCTGAGCACCATTGCTTGTCTGACAAGTCGATATCGACATCTAGAACACACAAAGAGTTCTTCTAGGTGTAGTACGGTGGTCGCGGAGTAGCCGCACAGAACCACGGCCTCGGGATCTCACTGATCGTGCATATTATCAGATAGAAATGATTTTACTCTTCCATTGGCCGTGATGGAAGAGTCATGAATAGATAAAACACATTTGTGAAACAATGAAACAATAATTATCGAGCATACGTAGTTCAAGAGTAGAACTCAGCTGAAAGAATAGGTATCATGTCAAGTGTAGCACGTGCCATGTCATTGGTAATCGTCACATAATGCATGTCATTATGTGGTTACCTAAGCGAGGACAAGGTTTTACTAGTGTAGGTAGGTAGGTACTCATAATTGTCCGATGCAAGGCAACCGGTCGCCAAGCTTTTTAGTAGGCCGCCTAACGCAGCCTATCGTCCCGCTTCAACAAGCTCAGGTCGGTAGGGAAAGTGGGGCGAAAGACAAACCGATTCCGCCTCATACCTAATTCGTACGGTACAGGACTACGTACATAGTACTTTCCAATGTCCCTAGGCCCTCCAGGCCTCACCTGCCTAGAATAATTCAATCAATCGATCAATCCAGTCACCTTTTTTTCTCTCTTCCTCGCCTCGTCACACCCTTCCTCTTCAAATATTGCGTCGCACTTCTTTTCTCCGTTCATTTTATGCATTGCGTTAGAGCCTCACCGTGGAGATTTAAGTCACTCTCTTTTTCGCAAAAATATTTAAATACATAATATATCTCTCTAGAGAGAGAAAAAAAAAGGAAAAAAAGAAAGAAAGAAACTTCTAGGTTAAACATATCTTACACATTTTATTATCCCTTGGTATAACGTAATCCCCACCCTACCGCGCGCGCTCGTCCCGCGCCACCGTTAGCAAGAAAACGATGGGTATTTTTAACCAGAAGTCCAAACTCAAAGCGGCGCCTCAGGACATCCGCATAGAAAAAGTAGTCGTCTCCAGCAAGCCTCGACTCGGTCTGACCCCGAATGGCCCGCGCACGTCTTCGAGCCAGTACTCCGCGTCACCCCGCCTCTCGCCGAACCCTCGATTGTCGCGGCCCAAGAGCGCGTCGCCGTATCCGTCCTCTTCCGACGAGAGGCGGGGAGCTATTGCACGAAAGCGCAAGGCCGTGACCAGCACCCCGCGAGATTCGCCCGCCTTTGGGAACGACTCGGAGTCTGAGGACGAGGATAGCGATCCCTTTCGCAAGCGATTGCGACGCAGCGAGGAGAGATCTGCCGATCTAAATCGTAAGCTGCGCCATAAGAAGGCATTCGGCAGCGAGATTAGGGATTCGCGCATCATCCACGCGGCGGATATTGCTTCTGTCGCTACAAAATGCCCGCCGATCCAAGGCGCCAAACCGGAAGAGGTCGCGATTGAGCTGCAATATCCGTCACGGTGCAAACGTGAGAGGTAAGGCTGTCGATCGTCTAGTGGCACTGTTGAATAAGCTAATTAGTTGGAAGGTACGAGTTAATATGGCAGAAAGATAAGATCGACGCTGTTAAAGACATTTTGGCGGTCGTAGAGCACGTAGCCGAGACATATCTCACCGATGACGAAGCGAAACCTTTCATCGATCACAACGGTAGCTTCAGAAGACAGATGGAGCGTGCAATAAGCGAGAAATATAGAGATGTTCCTGTATTCAGGACAGCACTTCAGAACTACAACGACAAGCTATTAGAGTTGGTTGAGAATGGCACAGTAGAGAAGAATATACAAAAACTGCACCATCTCCCGCCTAGTCTGGTGTCATTTATCCTGACCCAGGTGTACGACCGTACTGTCGCACCCAAGGTAGAAATGCTTACCAAGTACGAGATGGGAAGCGACAACGTCTACGGAGAACTGCTGCACCCATTCATCACCAAGATGCTCGTCGAGCAAACGAAGATGACTTCCGACCAAGTGTTCATAGATCTCGGGTCCGGGGTAGGCAATGTCGTACTTCAGGCCGCACTTGAAATTGGCTGTAGAAGTTATGGTTGCGAAATAATGGAGAACGCCTGCAACCTTGCCGAAGCACAAGAAAAGGAATTTAGAGCTCGATGTCTTCAATGGGGTGTAGCGCATGGGAGGGTTCATCTCGAGAGGGGCGACTTCCGAGCTAGCGCTAAGATCATGGAAAAGTTGAAGGAGGCGGATGTATTACTTGTCAACAACAAGGCCTTCACTTCTACTCTTAATGATGCCCTTATAAACATGTTCCTAGATTTGAAGAAGGGCTGCAAGATCATATCGTTGAAGTCCTTCGTCCACGAGAACAAAACCGCCGTCAACGATGTCGCCAACAGTATCCTCGACGTCCAGCACTACCGATATCACGAAAATTGGGTCAGTTGGGCAGCCGCGGAGGGCGACTACTACATATCGACTAAAAAGTGAGGTCGGAAATACCAAGGGATCTAAGGAAGGAGTCAGCAAGATTTTTGTCTGGGTAGACTTTGGGTAGTGGGTAGACAAGAGCGAGTTAGGATACCATATTTGCATAGATGAGCGTTACTGAAAGGATACCAATAAAACATGATAAAAGGTACTTACTATACAGGTCTAGGCTAGGCTTTATAAATAGAGTGCCGCGTTACAATATAGGGAGCTGATATTTCTTGTGTTATGCCGGGTCATCACCTCCGAGTCTTACTGCTTGGTGCTTCGTTCTCCATATTCATGGCATCAGCCTCGTGCCTCATTCGTTCCATCCACCTCTTCACTAGATCCTTATTCTCGGCAGTGAGTTTTGCAGCTTTCTGCTCGGTGACGTCCAGCTGGATATTGAGAGTCAGGTTCTCGTCCTGGATATCCTATAGCTACATATTAGTCGCAGCACAATATGCCTGTCTAGTTTATCGTTGATTCGTACCTTTAACATCTTATTCTTGCCAATTAGCTCCTCGTTGCGATCCCCTAGCTTCGCCGCAATACTATTTCTCTCGATTGTAAGGTCACTGATACGCTTCGTATCAACCTTGGTCTTCGTCCGCAACTTCTGCAATTCGTCTTCGGCGGTTTTAAGTCTGCTCTGTAGCTGGCCCTTCGACCGTAGCGCCTCGGCGAGATTCAACCTCAGCTGGGCGACACTCGAATCGGAATTTGTCGTTTCGGTTGTAGCGGTAGCTTTTCCCGACGATGGCTTTTCCGATAACAGCTGCTGTTTCCCCGATGTTTTCCACACAGTCTTCTCGGCCTCGAGGGCGGCTACACGATCTGCGAGTTGGGAGCCTACGGACACGTCTGTCAGAAAGGCTGAGGAACCAAAAATAAGCAGAAGGGAGTCACTAACAGGCTTGGACGAGATCCTTGTTCACAGGGCTATTCCGTTCTGCTTCCTGCAGGGAATTGAGATAATCACTTCGCCAGTCGGGCATGGTGGTCTCGTTCTACATAATAATGTCATTTGCGACATTAAGAAAATGATGTGCAGGTTTTAAATACTGAGTGGTAAGTACCTAGGTAGGTAGGTACAGGTAGGTACCTAAGGAGGTGAGGTTCCACATTCCCCAGTCGCAGCTGAAGGCATTAGGTCTGGATTGGAGGGGTAGGTACAAACAATGTAAGCTTAATGAGACCCATAAATACCCGATAACTATCGCTAATAATCTAGGTAGGTAGGAAGGTGCGACTCGTACCGTGAAAGAGATATATCCAATATAATATTTCTTATAAAAAGCTCCTACAAAGCTCTACTTAGAACAATACAACACCCTTTTACCCCACCTACTATCTGGGGGATACAACGTGGTTACGCGAGGAGCTCTAATAAAAGTCCACTCGCTATGGATCGCAGTATACATACCTGCATACCTGTCATACCAGAATGGCCCTTTTCCTTCGATGACTAATCCCCCCAACAGACCAGACTTCTGACAAGGAGGCAACCACAGCCTCGTGTGAACGATCCCACGGGCCACGGATTATTCTTCATTTTACAGGAAACATTCCAGAAAGCGTTGCTACCACGCATCTACTCAGTATCTACAATCAACAAGCATCATTCATTGCCATTATATGCTATTTTCCTAACGAATGTCCTTACTCCTATGGTCGTGCCATGCCGAACCCTGACGCCTACAAAGTCGGCTGGATCTGTACAGGAAATGACGCATACTTAACCGCTCGAATATCCCTTGACGAAGAGCATGAACAGCCGGACTTTGGGGAGTCTGACGAGTCTGACGATAGCAGCATTTGTACCTTAGGTCGGATTGGGAAGCACAATGTTGTTCTTATCTTGCAGTCATCTTCGCAATATGGATTTGTCTCTGCTGCGAATGTTGTTCGAGACTTCTTATACAAGTTTCAGAACGTACGAGTCTGTTTATTAGTGGGCATCGCCGGCAGTACATCTAGTCCGCGCGAAGACATTCGCCTAGGCGACGTTATAGTCGGCTTCGCCAGTAACGGTAGCAAAAGTGTGCTTCAGTATGACCATGAAATACTTATAGAGAGCAAGATACTTACCATCACTGGATCTTTGTGCCCTCCGCCGATGCCGATACAGGAAGCGATACAAAAGCTTCGAGTCAAATACGAAAGCAAAGACCACGAACTTGAAGACACCATCGCGACAATCCTTAGCAAAAACCCGGGGCTACAATATTGGTATCAACGACCGGACCCTAGCACTGACAGGCTTTATATGTCCGAGTTTACTCACGCTGGAAGCGATAAAGAAAGTTGTGCAGCAGTATGTGGCGACGGTGAATCTATGTTGATCTCGAGAAGTCCACGATCCGAAAATAAGGATAACCCTATGATACATTATGGGCGCCTTGCATCGGGAGTGAGGTCAATTCGGGATGCCCAAGTCCGGGATCAACTTGCGGCTGAAGGGGACATTCTATGCTTTGAGATGGGAGCTGCAAGACTGATGAATGATCTCCCCTGCCTTGTCATTCGTGGCATATGCAACTACTGTGATACGCATAATAACACGACATGGGAGCGCTACGCAGCCACGGCGGCAGTTGCCTACGCGAAGGATCTTGTCGATGATATCACACCAAAGGAGGTAGAGGCTGAGAGGAGACGGTAGAGGCTGAGAGGAGACGGTAGAGGCTGAGAGGAGACTATACAAAATCTTTCCTGATAGTAAGCAATCGAATTTCCTAGGGCAGCCAACTATCCCATAATACACTGGGATTTTCCCCGTTAACAATCAAATAGCTAAAGATGAAAAACCCACTTTCAACCACATTTGGGATTGGCTCTCACCGTCTGACCCATCTGTCAGTTTGAACAGAGCGCTAGATCTTCGCCATCCTAAGTCGGGCTCTTGGTTCCTACAACACCCAACATATTCAGCCTGGAAGTCGAAGAGCAATTCTTTCCTTTGGCTGAACGGGATTCCTGGATGTGGAAAGACGATTCTGTCTTCCACTGTTATCGAAGACCTCGAAAACACACAATCTAGCAATGTCATTTACTTTTATTTCGACACCCTACACCCTCGCCAACAAACCTATGATGATATGCTTCGATCTCTTATTGCTCAACTCTATGGGAAGAGAAATGATGCTCAAGCTCATTTAGACTCTCTCTACCTAGCATGCAAAGATAGTCGAAGACAACCGAGCCTCGAGTCGCTATGTATGACTTTCCAGGACATGGTTCAACAAGCCGGTGAGGTTTGGATCATCCTTGACGCAGTTGATGAGTGCACTAGAAGCAACAAAGACCAATCAATAGAAGTGCTTACGTGGATTGAAAATCTCCGGAAAATGCAAATGAACATCCACATTTTTGTTGCGAGTCGACGGGAACATGATATCAAAGCGAACATCGAGAGATATGCCCGCAGTCAAGACATTTTCCCTATCCGAAGTGACTTGATTGAGGAAGACATACGCACATATATCCACACGAGAGTCCTCAACATGAGAAGTCTAGCTCAAGTTGAACGTGTACAGGGCGAAATTGAAACTACTCTAGTAAAGAAAGCGGATGGGATGTAAGATCCTCCAATCCAAATCTTAGGGCCAATTACTTACAAAGTACAGGTTCCGCTATGTTTCATATAAGCTTGATGAGCTTCAAAAGCGTCCTTATTACCATACCATGGAAAAGACTCTCGAATATTTCCCAAAGGCACTAGAGGAGACGTACAAACACTACTTGGAGAGTGTACCTCTAAAGTTTCAGCCTTTCGTGACGCGGATTCTACAATTCTTGACCTATTCCGAACGGCCGCTACATGTCCACGAAGTCATTGACGCCATAGCAGTAAACCCAGCCAGTACACCCCATTTCAACCCAGATAATAGATTTGTCGAACTAGGAGACATCTCAAGATACCATCCCAATTTAATAGTAATTGCCACCGACAGAAGTAATGAATCTATGGAAGAAATCAAACTCGCACATTGCTCTGTCAAAGAGTATCTGATTTCAAAGGGGGGTGGGGAACTGAGGCAAAGAGCTGCCAATACATCTATTGCAGAAGTCTGCTTAGCATACTTATTACAGCTCGGGCGTAATCTTCCGGTGGGGCGAGTCCCAGTAGAGGAAGTCAGACGGATCTACCCAATGGCACAGTACGCTGCACAATATTGGATGGTTCACGCTGCCGTGAATGAAGATGCAGATCAAAGCTCAATCTTTCGATTCTTTGCGTCCAAAAATTCATTGAGTATTTGCTATCAGCTATACAGCCCGGACGACCCGTGGAGAAACGATGATGAATATAAGATGCCACCACCCGTCTTATACTATGCGTCGCTTGGAGGGCTTGTTCGATATGTACAGAATCTTCTCCGGGCAGGTGCCAACATAAATGCACGAGGCGGGGTTTATGGCAATGCCCTCCAAGCTGCTTCCCATGCAGGCCACACAACTCTCGCCAAGGTGCTTATAGAGAAAGGTGCCAATGTGAAAGCGTGGGGCGGGCTGTATGGCAATGCCCTGCAAGCAGCTTCACATGCAGGCCACGCAAACCTCGTCAATATATTAATAACCAAGGGTGCCGATGTGAATGCGCGGGTCGGATTATTTGGCAGTGCCCTCCAAGCTGCTTCCCACGAAGGACATATAGTTGTTCTCCGTATACTCTTAGATAATGGAGCTAACATAAATGCCCAAGGTGGAAAATACGGCAATGCCCTCCAGGCTGCTTTACATGAAGGACACGCAGATGTCATCAAAGTGCTCCTAGACCATGGAGCTAACGTGGATGTCTTAGATGGGGAATATGACGATGTCCTCCGGGCTGCTTCAATTAAAATATCTAAGAATATTAACCAGATACCACCAAAACACGGTGCTATTGATGAAGGCGCAACGGGCGGAGAACAGCACCCATACAAGGAGGAGGAAAAGGACAATGTCGAAAATGAGATTAATGATGACATATCCGACATATTTGATGTTTCTCCTCACATTTCAACCAGCGCTTTGACAACTAGAATCGCCAATTTCGCTGCTGAATCGGATGGTCGCTTTCCGTCGGAAATTTTTGCTGAGATACTCATCACGAATCCGGTTTTAAGACCATTATACCTTGACGCTTTTCGAACCGGCCAAGAGGAACCGTTCCTTGGTAACCATCTTCGCCTTCTAGAGAAGTTTCTCGAAGCTCTAAGTAATGAAACCCAGGACAGTCTTCAATCTCGAACATTTCGGCTTCTCCAGTCTCTCACTGAACGTCGGAAGGTGACACTACTTATAGTAAAGCACTATCATAAGGGGAGCTCTGCTCTTTTTAACTATATTAGCTCAACGCGTCCGGTAGTAACCTCGAATATGACTCCAAAATCCCCAAACACGTCGTATCATGGGCCTATCACATCGTTCAAGACAGAAGAAATCGAAACAGATGCATTTCCAGCTATTACAGAAAACCGGCCAGACTCGATATCAAATTTGGTGACATCTGGGACTCCATTTCGATCTTTTTGTCGGGATCTAAAAGAGCTCTATCATCCACCACAGACTATTAAGGACGCTCTCGAAGCAAGTAATGCAAAATCCCTCCGCAAATTAATCACGACCAAGTTCGATCAAATTACAGTTGGTGAATATTCATGGCTCAAGGAGTTAAAAGAGTTCGGTTACAATTCGAACGAAATAGCTGATCTCATATTCGAGCAATATAATGACTCCCCTTGGATCTTTTTCGAACCAAACCAGTATGGCCAGTCTCATATACAGCCAAACTTTCATTTAACGAATTGCGCACATCATCTCCTAGATAATTCATTAAGCGAAGGATTCCCATCGTGGAGTCGGACCACCGAATCACACACTACAGCAGACAATGAAAACGTTACACAGCTAGTGCATGAATTGTGTGGCATAGCTGGAGTCAGTCCACAGTCTCGAAACAAGCAGGCCTGGACTGGGTCTATCGAATTCCAAACTAATAATGTAGCTTTCGTCTCTTATGGTCCAAACAAAGATGACGATCCATACCACCAACCCTTACTTCTTCGGATATGTGAGGCACTGTCGAGATTCTGCATAGCCGCGAGCAAGATTCAAGATTTCGGATTGTGTTGCAACTGCTTCACAGTTGCTGTACGGCCTGAAGCAGGGGGTTCCTTTCCTAATCCAGTGGAGCTACGTCGAATTCCCCTAGAATTAGCATTCAATATGCTTTCAATCCTCCGAAAGGAGGTCAGTAGCAAGGGAACCTTCGAAGGACTGTCCGAGGCTGCTAGTCACGCCTCAGAAATAGTTCAACTTGTCGCGCAAACGACAGTTTCCAACGTCGACAGAGACGCAGAAACATCTCTGCATCTATGCGCCCTGGCCACACAGGTCTTATGCGTAGGCTTCGTTTCGTACGCGCAGGCTCATATCGGGTCGATCCAGCCTTTTTTCCTAGATACAGAGCTCAAGACAATATGTCTGCAAGGCACCCGAAAATTTCCAACCGATAGCATCAGCGTTGAACTGGTCAACCTTGCATGTATAGGCGAAATGATTCATGATCGGGTAATCACATTTGGGCAGCCACAACCTGCTGACGATCGAGTAAGCGATACGGAGCAAAAGTTCTTCGTCAGCACAAACATTGGCGATCTTCTCGATACTTGGGGGCCTGGCGGGTTCATCGTTCGCAAAGACAATCCAAGCCATGTATCAGCAATCCAGCTCGGTTCAGGTACTATTTGGTGTTCTGATACAGAGAAACGCATTTTCCACTGGAGTCAAGTCCCACCCGTCGTACCACCTGAACCTGTGCGCATTTTACCAGACACTCAATTGGTGATTGGTTCTCTAGTTACGTGGAATGAAGGCTGCAAGACTAAAATAGAGCAGTGTTGGACAAGATGTCCTCACCATCTCGAACAGCTTGGAACACACAAGCCATACTGGGAGGATGCCGAATGGCAAGTAGGTCTGCAGGCTGGTAGTTATGCAATAGTACAGGTAAATCATACCTGGTCTAGAATACGGGGCCAAACTCTGAAGCAATGTCGATTGCAGCAAGATGATAAGACATTGGTATTCTTCCTCGAGGAATCCTGGGGTTTACAAATAAGCTATTGCACGGGCGTTGCTCGAAGAGTTCCGCTTCGTGAAGTCGTTGCAGACTTACTGGATATCTTCCTCTCTATTTATAATACCACTAAGGGCGATCGTGGTATTTGGGATAAACTGAAAAATCTCGGTATTATTGAGGCGCTTCGAAGACCAAACTTCAACGACTTCTTATGTCAACTCGAGTTTCGTTTCAATTCAGATATGAAAGTTGAGGAAACAATCATACGGATGATAAGGATTATCCTACACGCCCTTGAGCCTACAGGTATAAACCAGGGCAAGTTAGTAGTCGCATGCTTCTGGGGACAAGAGATTTTCCGCTGTTTCAAAATCCCTTGTCAAAATGACCATGCTTGGGCTAATGTACTAGCCGACTCTGAAGACTGCGCCACCTTCGCATATATGTCAACTCGATGTCTAGAGACCAAGAAAATCCTGTGTCCAAAGACAAATGACGCATGGCAAAATAGAATATCGCTTATGCAAACCTTCATCGTCTTATGTTCGGCGCCGGGACTATTACCTCAGAGCTTACAAGACAAGCAGATCTACTTCTTCGACAAATTCGAGAGAGAGATTTTCGTTCTGGCACGAAAGCCAGATCAAGCTATTGCGGCGGAGCTTACCATGACTTCCTTTCTGAACACCCCCAGAACAATCATACTGCGCTTGAAAGCTAAGGACGGGAGAAATAAGCATCGCGGGAGGATTCGGGAGATGCAAAAAGTGGAGGAATTTGCAGAGCCGGTCTTTGTTTTATGAAGCAATTTGCTGATCGTTGATTTTGTCACGACTGAATGAACTTTACTAATATAATGACCTTATGCACCTGTACAACTTAAATAGAACCATATACTTAGGAGGAGATAAGTACCCCCCTCCCCTCGATCGACTGCCACAATCTCCGCCAGCAACGCCACATCCCGTTGTAAGACAGCTAGAAGCCCGGTGTCCCATCCCTCCCACACCCCACCACGAGCCCACGCAGTTTTAAAGACTAATAAGCGGCTATCCCTCGTATGATTCCCAAGACTCGAGGACGCCGAATCTAATTTGCCACAGCCTGACTCAAAATCTGATAAAACGGAACCTGGAAAATGTAAGAAGATATCAGATACTACCTGGCAGAATGGCGTCAAAATAAATGAAGCATGTGCGGGCATGTGCTAACCTTACTATATTGCACTGTGGTCTGAATTATCCCTTGGAGTACCTATCTAAGTAACTTACACGTATTTTGAATAGCGGTCAAGGCTAATTAGGTAATGATGGGATAGATCAACACACAGTCCAATACAGTGGCATTAGCACATGCTCCGTTTATTTTGACGCCATTCTGCCTGGCCATCTCTACGAATCCGTGGGATCACCATACAACAGGTTCTTAAGTCTATCATAATGCCCCTTATATCCGATCCGATCTGTATCAATGTTACAAGCGTACAAGAGCCAAGGCCAATAAATTCGCATCTGACCAGGGGCCAAACCTGTGTAAATTGAGACTTTCGCGCACGGTGAAAAGCTTTGTCTTAGTGGCTGAGTGCCCTAGGTTATAGCGGTTAACCAACTAAACTTTAGCGTAGAGATCACTGTTAGACCTCTAGGGTTGAGGCTAATACAGTAGGTAGGTAGGTAGGTACTGATTGGTTGCTAATCTAATCACGCACTGGGCAAGGGGCTACGATTTTGGCGTCAGCCTTCATACTTCCACGTAGATATCCGCCCTAAGAAAGGTTCCTAAATCACATTGACAGCTGTTTAGATCCTCATAGTTGCTAGTTTCAACCCGAAGTTTGTCTTGAATTACATCACAACAAATCTAACGGAATAAGCCCCAGTCGGGATGTCTAGGACGGAATAGGGGAAGCTAGATCATAGTGCTTCTCTCCTCAGATAGTATCTCAGTCGTTTTACGGGCATAACCTTGTATATGTGAATCACATGTGAAGAGCATGTACTCCATACATCTGTATAGGAAATTCTATAAATGATCCGAGCAAAGTCTTCATTAGTAAGAAATAGAGCTGTCATAATCCCAGCATGCATGTGTTGTACTACCATTCAAGTTGTAACCGGTCCATCAAGTCTACCAATCATCTTATGTGATTTTCCTTGATTCTCTCACTTCGACGTTTCGTGTTGCTTGTCGTATGATCCGATTTGTTAGGTGCACAGGAAGCGAATTCCCCCTTAACAATGTGAATACCCAGCATGATTATTTTCTTCAACAATACAAACGCCATGCCCCTGACAAATGAAATCCACCGTTAATACAAGATTGCCATGCGTGTCTACCTTTCCATCATATCATACCTCCAGGAATACACGCAAAACCCCCTCCCCCCAACACCTCTACTTTTTGTTTATATCCCCCTCGGAAACTGGATGCAGCATAAGCTTGTTTTCGATCTGCTGGTTATTTTTCCCGCACCCGAAGCTCCAGTCGTAGCCTACGGCATATGCGAAGAAGCTGCCATCGCGGTTGAACGCCGTGCTAGTGATTGCGCCACTGGCTTTGGGGTACGTCTTTAGCCTGGAATGCGCGATGCGGTCCCAGAATTGGAAAGACCCGTCCGAGCCCGCGGTTGCGAATACAGATTGGGCCAGGGGGTGAAACGAGACGTCATTGACAGCCCACACCTTGGTAACTTGCTTCGCGTCTGCCGGATCCCGATGGCATCGAAAGGTAAAATCCACCTTACTATATGGCGAAGGAAAACCAAGACGTTAGAAACATGTTTCTAATTTTTCTGGTAACAACACGTAGGTCTGTAGGACGAAGGCGGAGGTCAATGTAAAAGTGAAGGAAAGGGCAATAATACTCAGCATCCTTTTCATTCACGGCTTTCATCCCGCACCGTCCTTCGATACTTGTCGTCGCCCAGCCCTTCCCATCGGAGAATGCGGCGACGGCCTTAGTTTGGTGCTTAAGCGGTGAGTCCACGGTTTTGGAGATAGTTGTCGGGTTCTTGAGGTCGAAAAGATGAATATGGCGCTCGGCGGTGGCAACGACTAGAAGATTTGCCTTGGAATCCATCGAGTAGACACGATCTTTACAAGCGATAGTAGCGAGCGGGTTCTGTTGTCGTAGATCCCAATACTTGACTGTCTTGTCCCAAGATCCGGACGCTACGATGGGCGTATTGGACCCCGGGGCCTCAACGAAGCGTACGCCGCGAACGGGGGCGTCGTGAGGGCCAAGAGCGATTTGTTGGTTCGTAGCCATATTCAGTATATGAACTTTCTTATCGGCACCTCCTGCGACGACCATGGACCCGTCCTATTTCCCCTTCAGCCCTTCCCGAACCCCCTAATTACCGATAGCATTTCCCCACTTACCTAATTGGAACCCGACATTGGCTTTTATTTCTCCCATAGTGTTTTTTAAGCTGCAGGGTTAGAAGAATTCATGAACTTACCTTGGCCCAGTCGCAGTCGAATATTGGGCCCTCCGCGGCGAGCAGCGTGACTCCCCGCGCGACTCCGGTAGTGCTGACGTTGTAGACACGCACCTTTCCGTCCCACGACGCCGCCGCTAGATGGTTACTAGCGTGCGACCACGAGACGGACGAGATGGTGTCTTCGGCGTCAGCTGGTAAAGTGACATCCTTGGAAAAGGAGCCAAGGACAGGAGGAAGAGCTTTCGTGCGAGTAAACGACATCTTCCTCGTCGTAAAGTATTGACTAGGTAGGTATAAGAAGTTGTGAGAAAGCTGACCTGGTAAGCTTTGGTAGGTTTAATCAGCTGGGGGGGAATGATGAAGAAAATAAGAATTGAAAAGTAAAAGGTAAAAAGTAGAAAATAGAGATAGGCAACGGATATTAGCTGAATAAGGTAGGAGCGCATCACAGTGCCTACCTGGGTACCTAGGTATTTATAAGCGTGAACCTTACACGATATGTGCATGCGCATACACGTGTATGCGGAGCCGAGCTACTAGTTTAGACCCCTGCTGCCTATGTATAGCCTCATTCCATCTAACTAGGTACCTACCTACGTCACATTGATATAAGTACATAGGATTGAAGTTTGAAAGAACTACACGTCACGGGAAAACCTGCGTTTTCTAGATATGTCACCTTAAAAAACAAACAGAATATCATGGAAGGCGACACTAAAAATATCTAACCTAACTTGACACTCTTGATCAAACCCGGCTTGATACCAGTCAACTCTCCCGCATATCCACCCCGACCCTCGCCGCCGCCGTATACCGCCTTCATGCTCTTCAGCTTCTTCTGCTTCTCGGCATATGCCTTCCTCTTCTTTACTCTTGGATTTCTCACGTCCTTCTTCCGCCGGGGCGTGAGTCCCTTATTCTTCTCTATCTGATAAGTGATCTTGCGCTTTCCATCCTCGCCGACCTCCTCGGTTTTAACGACCCGATCCCTTTTGCTGGCTGCCGCAAGAGCTGCCGACCTGGATGCCTTTTCTTCCTTCTTATTGCTTGACCTTGCAGCGATCATATCGTAGTACTCATCTTCGTCGCCCCTCATAGCATTAGTAACTCGTCCGTCCTCTTCTTCGCTATCATCACCAAGATCGGCGCCCATCTTCGAGCTCTTTTTGCCACGCTTCTCTGCTTCGACGTTGAGGCGGGCTTGTCTGTCCTTCAAGCGCTCTCTGTAAGGGATATCTATATCACCACCTGCGTCTCTGCCCGCATCCGCCCGGCGATTGGCTTTCTGTACGATTTGCGAAGTGTAAAACCTAAGGCTCTTCTTGCGCGCTGCCTTTTCAGCGGCTGCTTTAACATCGAGGGTTTCTTCTTCTCCGAAATCCGAGTCGCTATCCCTTGCCACAATCTCGGCGCTTGATTTCTTCGATTTCTTCTTGATGGTAACAAGCGCATTAAGATCCGCAATTGACTCTTCGATGGCCTTTGCCTTTTTACGTTCCGCCTTAGCTTTGACCTTAGCCTTCTTTGCAGCCTCTTTACTCGATTTTTTCAAAATTTCGGTTTCCATGTCTATCTCCTCGTCAACTGCCAGGTGCTCCTCCTCTGGCGGAGACAACATGGTGCCAGTCGCTCGTGCGTGGTCCAAAATCTTGAGGTGTTCCACCTTCTTCCACGCATCTCGGCACTCAAGCAGTGTTCCCATGACCTCGTGATCGCGTAGTTCTGCCGGATCAAGTGCCTTCGAGTTCCCGTTGGTAGTGTCTCTAGCTGGCGATGTTAAGGTGGCGAAATACATAGCGAGCGTAGCAACGTAACAACCAAGGACCCGGTATTTGACTACCGCCAGCGATTTTGATGGTTGACCTTCTGCCTGTTTTTGAACATCTACGAGCAGTGGTTGCAATTGTTGGAGCTCATTCGCTAGATAGTCAAATTCTGGGTATCTTGTTCGTAAGAGACGGTATCTTTCCTCGGCACCCATATCAGCCGGAATCTCGACATCCTTTAAGACTTCGGTGACAACTTCGTTTTGGTCGGCGCCATCGGCCTCAGGAGCAAGCCATTCGGCTTCGTCGAAAATGAAATCGCTCTCCGACATCTTAGCCAATTTCTTCTTCTGTAGCCGTCGGGCTTCCTGCTCCTCCTCCAAGGCTTCAGCTTCCGTCTCGGGGTTGTCGGCATTGTAGTATTCTTTTCTCGAGGAACCCCACCAGCCAGAGTCTCCTTCCTCCCCCTCTTCCTGTCCGGATTCAGATCCATCTTCGCGCCGTCCTTTGGTAGATTTTGTAGGTTTACGAGCGTGACCATCTTGGTCGTCACCCTCATCCTCATCATCATCGGAGTCTTCGTCGTCGTAAGCAAGTGCTTCTTCATCGGAATTCTCTAAGAAATCCTCTTCCTCTTCTACCCGCCTCTGCTTTTTGGACTTGGGGCCATCATCGAGGAGGATCTGGTCCTTGTTCATGAAGTATTCATCTTCCGAGTCGGCTACATCTTCGTAGCTATTGATTGGGCCAAGTCTCGCATCAGCCGGATCGTATTCGCGGGGGCCCTTTGGCTGCGAAGGGCCGTTGGAAGCCTTTCTCTTTTTGCCCATATTTGGGGGATGTGGTGAAAGTGGAAGTGGGAGTGAAAGGGAATCGGTGTTTGCGATGGTAAACTTGGATTGTGAGTTTGAATTCTAAAGCCTGTAAGTCAGAACTTTTTTTTTCTTCTCCCCACGTTAGCGGCTTAATTTCTTATCGTTATCGTAGTGCACACCTGCCCACTCAGCTGCCACAGAACAGTTGGGTGGAGCCTCTGATTTTAGTGCCAACTCAATCACCTAATTAGAGCCAATTAGGTACCTAGCCGGCATAGCGGGTATGGATTGTACACACACTGGCAGTGCCGGACTACCCTTACCTACCACCTACCACCTACCACCTACATACATGAAAGACCCCTGAAAAACAAAAAGCTTGTGATAGCTTCATTCGCCAGCTCGTCCCTTGCCTCCTCCATATTAATTGCGGCACGGTGCATCAATAACTTACTTCCGGACTCAAATAAAACTCGAGATGGTCACCTAGCCTCTCCTGATTCTTCTTCTATGGACTTCATTCTCTCCTCTCCGTGGACCAACACCGCGATTGTTCTTCTAGTCGCTCTAACAGCCGCTTCCGCAATGGGTGCCTTTTCGAGCAAGAACCAGATGCCCGTGGAGGGCAAGGTACGTAACACCAACACCGCCAACCCAGTCACCTCAATTGACCTTCCCCCTCCCTTTCTTCCTCATATCTAACCCCTTCTTCTCTCGCAGACCATCCTCATAACCGGAGCCTCCGAGGGCATGGGCCGCAGCGCCGCCCTGCAGCTCGCCGCGAAAGGCGCCAACCTGATCCTCGTATCCCGCAGCGCGCCGAAGCTCGAGGCCGCGGTCGCCGACGCCAAAGCCAGGGCCCTGCACCCGGAGACCCAGCGGTTCACCTACATGACGGCGGACGTGTCGCAGCCGGACTACGCGGCGCCGCTGCTCGCCGAGGCCGTGGCCTGGAACGGGGGGCAGCCCCTGGACGTCGTGTGGTGCGTAGCCGGGACCAGCACGCCGGACTTCTGGCTGGAGGTGCCGCTGGCGCACACGCGGTCGCAGATGGACATCAACTTCTGGGGCAGCGCCGAGATGGCGCACGCCGTGCTGCGCCTCTGGTGCGCGCCCGGCGCGCCCGTCGTCCCCGAGCCCAAGCACCTGATCCTGACGTCCTCGGTCCTGGCCTTCTTCCCCGTGCTCGGGTACGGGCCCTACACGCCGGCGAAGAGCGCGCTGCGCGGCCTGGCCGACACCCTGGTGCAGGAGCTGGAGATGTACCCGCAGAAGGTGAAGCTGCACGTGGTGTACCCCGGGTCCATCGGGAGCGCCGGCTTCGAGCGCGAGAACCGGACCAAGCCCGAGGTGACGAAGAAGATCGAGGAGGGCGACCCCGTGCAGACGCCCGACGACGTGGCCGCTGCCGCCATACGGAATCTGGAGAAGGGGCAATACTTCATCACCGTTGCGTTCCTGGGACACCTGATGCGCTGGGGTGGGCTGGGTGGGTCACCGAGGAACAATTTGCTTGTCGATACCCTCATGTGCTGCTTCTTGCCAATCGTGTGGATATTCGTGCTGCCCGATATATACTCCAAGATCAGGAAGTATGCTAAGGAGCATGGTCATCCCTCCATTTATCGGACCAAGCACATGCAGGATATTAAGAGCTAGGTTGGCAAAAATGGAATTGAAGAGCTTTACTACGCTAGATGAATCTGTCAAGCTTTCCACGGCTTATTCTGTGTGTTATGAATTACCAGCAGAGCATTACGAACATAATATAATAATGATACCCTATTTTCAAGGTGTGATTCACTTGTGGCCTAGTCTCACCCTTAGATTTATAACGGTTAGAGGCTTGTGTAATCAATGAACCACTACGGTACCTAGTATACAAAGATGGACGCTCTTGGTGGCAAAGATGATCAAACAAATACTTATCTAGAAGGCCATTCACATGTAGTTTCTAGAGACTTTCTATGTCTAGGGTCAAGCAAGGACTAAGTGATTTAGAGAAAGTTTGCGTTCAAACCTCTAGGTCTTTAGATGAGAACAAGGTGACGCAAAGAGTGGCCAGCTAGACGAAGATTAACAACTAAAACTGCATTCGTTTTTCGGAAGGTTCACGATAGATATTCAAACAACATTTAGTCACTTGGCATGATGATTTTGTGTGCATGTTTCGTATATTACGCGCAATTCGCGCGCAACTACAAGAGGAACTATGAATAGGGGTGAATTGCCAACCCCTTCGTTTCCAGACCTCCTAGAAAGACAAAACTACCACTCCCTGAACTCCTTGCTTCATGTACAACATTAGAAGCATGCCAACGGACAACCTAGGAACCGATGGCCAAACATTCCACCTCCCCAAAGTTCCATACGGATTATGCGACCAACGATTTTGCAAATGCGTCATATGAACCTAACCATGCCAATGGAACAGATCCCGAGAAAAAAACTGAAACAAGAAAGACGCCGTATCGTACTGAAGGATGACAACGAGCTCTCGGCAAATCTAGCTTGATTTCCTTTAGACAGCTCATGTTCGTCTAGCAGGTAATACTTGCTTTGACGATAACATTAAAGCTCAGGAAGAGGGAACAAGATCGACCAATCCTGGGTATAATCGAACTCCTGTGTAGTATGTTGGGTCAGGGAGTCATGGCGTGGTGATCCTGCCTAAGGCACCTCTTGCTCATAGATCGCCGGCTGAGGTACTGCTTGCTCATAGATCACCGGCTGAGGTACCGCTTGCTCATAGATCGCCGGCTGAGGTACCGCTTGCTCATAAATCGCCGGCTGAGGTTGTCCTTCCTAGGGGGCATCTTGCTCATTCATAACCGGCTGAGGAGCCCCTTGAGCGTTGGCCTGGTTCTGTTCCTCCTCGATAGCCTCTTCATACTGCGCAATCTGGAAGGCCAGTTGTCGAGCGGTAGCCTCGATCATGAGCATGGATCGTGCCTTCTTATCAGCTCCTCGGACTAGCGCCATGGCTTGCTCAACAGTATAGCGCACGACTGGGTCAGCAGATGCGGGAACTGCGAAGTTGAAGGGAGCCATTGCAGCGGGGGGCGCGGTAGGCACGGGGAAGGCAAGGCTATCATTGCCAAGCATCTGACCTCCGTGAGCCTGGGGGTTGCGAGTCTCTGGATCGTTGGTTAGCATACTACTAGTATATCTACAATAAAACAAGAGTGGCGTACCATGGAAAGAGCATCGAGCACCTGAAGCATTGAACCAGCAGTTGGCGCAGCTACCGCACATCTGGCCGTCGACGATGACACAACTAGTCCACGGACCATGGCCCTTGTGGCAGTTCTTGCAAGGCTGGGGTGCCTCTTCGCCAGCAATGTGTGCGAATAGGGCCTCGACGTTACTACGTCGTCCAAGATTCAGAATCTGCTCAGGGCGTCGCTGATGAGCGTGACGCATTCCAGGCTCTCGAGCTAAACGCTTTGCCAATGCGCTCTCGACAATGACATTGCTATAGCCGGATTGCTGGGCAAGATCCTCGGTGGTAGTGTGAATGCCAGCACCATCATCCATGTGAGGGCCACCAAGATCGGAATGCTGGTCGTTGGGGTTCTGAACGCTGCTGGCCAAGATGCTAGCGGCGGTTAGATCAAGCTGTTGTTGATGCTCTTGCTGCTGCTGTTGCTGCTGATGCTGATGCTGAGCAGCGGCGGCAGCAATGGCGGCAGCATCATGGTCAAAGCTGGCATGGTGGTCTTGATCCTCATCAGTGGTAACGTCTTGTTGATCAAGGTCGGTAGGGTCTGAATTGACGAGACCGTGGGCGTCAGATGTGCCAATTCGGCGACCAGGCCGAGCGCGAGGCGTGCCGGTCGGCTTGGTGATTTTGCTGGGCCGACCGCCCCGGACGGATTGCATGATTCCTTTCATTGAGAGCCAGGTGATGACAAAAAAGCGTCTGCTGGCTGACAGTTGGTAATCAAAATGAGGATTTGGGTGAGATGAAGAAGAAATTTCAGCTGTCAGCAGCTGCACCAAGTCCAAAGGTGAAAGGTGAAAAAGTGAAAAACACAACGGTAAATGCGTGTGTGTGGGGAAAAAGTATTATTTCCTCGACCCCTCACCTGCATGTGGCTTGCATGTACAGGTGACCTAGTACCTAGGTACGTACTAGTAGAGACCTAAGACTTAAGTATCTAAGTACCTACTCGGGTTCACCAGGTTACTCAGCAAGGCTAGACTAACTGCATATGCGGGTATATGCAGGTACCTAACATAACCTTGGAAGATAAATTTAACTAACATGAAATGATAACTCACTCCTATGTATTTGTTTACCTACTTGAAGAAATCTCTAATCGTATTGTACTTTGTAATTGAAGAAGCCTTACATACCTACTACCTACATCCTACCTAGCATCCAAGACAACATTGAAATACACAATCAAGTATGCATCGTCTAATGAACTCGATAAAAAATCCATTCGCTGACTGCAAAACACTGTCGCAAGGGTATACATATTAAAATACTGGTTGGTTTTATTGATCTTTACACAGATCCAACCGTTTTGTTGAGGATCTGTTTCTCCAGACCCTTTTTCCTCCATGGTATAGCTTCATCAGTCATCCTCCCCCTAACAAAAACGGTCTCAAGATACCGTTTTCAGTTACAACACCCGGCCGGATATCGGCTGTACACAAGCACCCTGTGTGCCTGATGCCGGAAAGAAAAGAAAAAGAAGAAACCGGCGTGACCGCAAATTCATAATTAAACAAGATATGTAATCTGCCATGACTTTAGATGCAAATGTACTCCCTACTGCCCCACGACTCCCAGATCCTATGGTAAACGGTGTCCTGAAACCTCGGGTTAAGCCGGCAAGGCGGCCTTAGAGAAACGCAATCAAGGAGTATCTGAGATAATTCAGGCGCATAGCAAACACATGGAAGGAGATCGTCGGCCAAGTTCATAGTGAGTACAGGTCAAGTCGTTAGCCAGATCTATGGCATTACTAGCAACCGTCGAATGTGCGTTAGGGTATTGCGGTAAGCTGCTGTTCTATCGCGGGTTCCATCTCTATGATCAGTCCCCTTTTTAATACAATCAAATGAGACCACAGAGACGGAGGTTGTCTTGGATAATGATATCTTAAAACATAGTTAGCAAACAAGATCGAGAATTGATAGCGCGAGACATAACGTACCGTTAACCGCAGCCATGACGAATCGAATTTGCGTCGTATCCGTCGCGCATGTGAAATGCGTATAGATCTGCTTAGTCTCGTGCTGGTTCAAGCTGACGAATCGGTTGAGGATGTAATCGCAAGCTGCCGCGTAGTCGTCACCGCCCTCGTAGTCAGGGAAATAGTTCTTCATCGGGCTAACGGGAAGCTTCTCCTTGAATCGGTCGATCTTGTTCAAGAACAAGATTATCGAGGTCTTGATGAACCATCGCGAATTGCAGATGGAATCGAATAGAGTCAACGCCTCTTGCATACGGTTGACAGTCTCATCCTCGAAGAGCAACTGATCATACTCGGAAATGGCGACCAAGAACAGAATAGTAGTCACGTTCTCGAAGCAGTGGATCCACTTCTTTCTCTCCGATCGCTGACCACCGACGTCGAACATCCTGTACGTCAAGTCACCTATGATAAAGGTCGTTTCAGTGATACCGGTAGTCTTGACACGAGATCGAAGGACATCCTGGTCATTAGGCATGTAATCGGGCGCGGCAATACGAGCAATGTTGTCGAAGTAGCTGCAGACATTGAGGTTAGATAACTTATGGTTAGGACATGCAAAGACGATGTACGTACTATCTAGCCGAGTCGTTTAATTGGTATTCGCGCGATCGCTTAAAACATTCCTGGACGCCGCGGTCCTTCCATAAGGCCTCGATCGCGTTGCCGACCTCTGGGGGTAATACGTCGCCTTCGATCTGAGCGGGTTGCATGAAGATGGTCTGGACGTGGTATTCCATTCTTTGGTCCTCCAACGGCAGCTCCAGAGACTCCATGGCTTCAAGGATGACGCGCATAGACTGGACGGTATTGCTGAAGATGATTTCTTTGAAAGATTCTCGCTCGTCGCGCGAGTAACCACCCTCGTTGATGATCTTCATCTGTTTTAAGATGGTCGACTTTCCGGATTCACCAGCACCTACATTTGTTAGAATCCCACCATCTATAACACGTAGATTATTATCAATACTAACCCAGAAGAAGCATCTTGATCTCGTTGCGCTGCATCATCTTGTCCCTTTTAAGCTGGTTCTCGATCTCCTCGTTACGGGCCTTGCCCTCCTTCTCCTCCGTGCTCATTCCGCAGCCCATTGTGAAGGATAGGACTGGTACAAATTAAAACTAGTATAGTGATGATAGAAAAGTCGACGAATATCGCAAGGGTCCTACAGGTCGTATCGTTACTGTATTGACGCAAGGGATGTTAGCAGAGTGGCTGTAACCCTCCCATGTGCCGATGAATAGAAAAACACCAAGCTCGTTACACGACGATAACTATGAAAACATTCTCTTCCTAGGAACACAGGTGTCGCTTCAACTAGAGCAGCAAGTCGAGTTTGCTGAGCGATACTTGACAGTAGCCGTTGAAGCGCTATGGCTTTTATAAAACCAAACAGGAAAGCCACTAGTAGGTCAAGTACTTGCGCCGAGTTTGATGGTGGAACAAGTTGTTTTTTTGCGGCGAACAAGATTGAATCAAGATCGCCAACTGATAGAAAACTACTCACCAGTGGTTGTCAATTGAACTGACAAGAAAACTCACGATAGGTAAGAGATGGTGATAAATTCGCCGAAGTAAAAGAACGGCGAACTTGATGAGAAAAGCTGACAACAGAAAGGAAGAAGGAAAAAAAGGGTGGCCGCAAGAGATTGTGACGGGGCGAGAATGGATGAGAATGGATGGCCGAGTGGAGCAACTTTACGCTTTGCCTTTGCAAGCACAGCTTTGGTTTTTGTTGCCGGACGCCCCTGTTCTGTAGGAATAAGTTTGAGAAGGGGGGAGGAAAGAAGGGGGGTGAGGATCAATTGGGAAATGGGGGTGGAAGAGACAAAGCCGGGGCTGGTGAAATTATGGAGACTTTGGCTGAAGACAGTTAGACGTATCACAGATTATGCGAGGAACGATACTGGCGCTATTCCATATCTTGACTAGTTAGATGAAATAGAGTGACATGCACCTTCCATTGACCTAGCGATGTCAAGAACCTAGCAACCCACTAATCCACTAAAAGTGCAGAATGGATTAATCCAGTGTAAAATATCTGGAATAATTACTGTGTGAAGTATATCTACTACTACCTACATCTACCTAGTAATACATAAAACATAAATTCAACTATTAACTACATGAAACATTGATTCAACCAAACAAGACCTCGAAGAAAAACTACGATCATAATTCAACATCCGGGTATCCGGGCAAGTAAATATCCCATCGCCACGTGAGAAGGAGAATTTCAACAATCGTTAAAAAACCCTTCTTGGTTCGCATCTGGCTAAGGTTCTGATGCAATTTCCACGCCGCCACAATACCTCGTTCCATACAAAGGTAACAAGGTACATGGTGGATAAGGGATGTGACCTCGGGATTGATACTGGTTTCTCTCTCGCTCGGCTTACACGCATATTAAGATCATGTCAGCAGCAGTTAGTTAACGGTTGCAGATGCAGAGATAAAATTACATTGAAAAATACTTGGCATCTTACTGGTTTATCTCGCTCCAGTTAACAAGACCAGCAGGTCTTCGTCCACGGACGAATACGGCTTTTATTAGCACAGGAGATGACCGACGGGCTGGTAACGGGAAACTGGAGAGGCGCCACTACCACATCCACAGTAACCAAAATACTGTATATATTGAATTATCGCAGATCGAAAGAAGCAAGCTTGCAGCCTTGCCAGGCGCCCGGACTCGCCGCAGTACATGCTTCTGTTATTTACCCAATCACCGAGTCGTCAGAACAAAACGGTATTATATTCTGCAGCTCTAATCCCACCTAACCATAAGCTAATGCGGTATATCTATACTAAATTATTATGTATTATCTTGATTCTGCCTATGGACAAATCGGGTATAACGCGCTCACTCGCTTTTACACAAACTCAGCTTAGTACAACTTCAGTCATGTAATAATGCCTATAAATACTATTGATGGCTTTTTTATGTTCGGTAAAAGCTTCAATTGGCTCCGATTTTGCTGTTACAGATTGATTCATGTGAGAAGATGTATTAAAGGCTTATGCCACATAAAAGGGTTTGTATACCTATTTCCTAAGCAAGTTAAGACTCGTCGATTTTCTAGGTACTTCACGTGGAAAGGGGTAGATTTTAAATATTATCACATTTGAATTACGACGAGTAATCGTGGTTACGAGGATGCTACAAAGAACGTTCATCTGAAAGGATAAAGGGCATGATCAATTGAGATGAGCCCAATGTCGTCTATTCAACCAATATTTCCAACTGTCACATTGAGCTGAAAGTTAATTTTGATAGTTTGTGTTCGTACCTTATCCGGTATTCTGTTGATTCAGCAATACTAAGAGGACATTTAAGAATGAGAATCCCATCTCGAAGTCCCTCTAAACATCGACATCCGGTTTTCCTTTTTCGTTAGCCTAGAAGCCGTTCATTTTTCTTCGTTAAATCATCATCCAAATTGTTTTCGATCCGTCTATAGCAACCAAGTGCCATCCGGTAAACCATCTCAGGCGCTTGGCTGCAGAACCCGATCTATCGAAATTCGTGTTCTCACATAACAACACAGCAGTCCCCAAGCTTGCGGAAGAACTTCGACACCAGACGGTCGATATCGTCGGGTTGCTCCTGCTGCTGCTGCTGCTGTTGTTGGTGGTGCTGCGACTGCCCTCCGTGATGTCCATGTTGCGCCTGCTGTTGCCCTCCGTGGTCTGGCCTGCTGTTGCCGCCGGGGTAATCATGCCCGCCGTGCTGAGCAGGCGGCGGTGGCATCACGGCGTCGCCGCCCTGGAGGTTGACTATGGGATATGTAAGTGTCGAATGCCTTATTACGAAGCTAGGAAGTAAGGAGAACACGTACCATAGATGCGGCCCGTGTTATCCTCCGTAGCGAACTTCAACCCTAGCTCGCGGCACACCTGCTCGACGCGCGGCTTCAGCTTCTGGACGTGGTTGGCGCTGTGGTTTCCCTTCCCCACGATGCTACGTTCTGGTTAGCATCTACCTAAATCATAGGTGCGGAACATCATTGGCATACACGTGGAGGTGCGTCTGTCCGTGCTCCTGGGCATAGCGGATGCGGCGCTCGAGGATGTCCTCGGCCTCCTCAACGAACTGGCCGTGCAGGTCAATAGTGTCGTCGGGCACACGGCTGGTAGCGTTGTTCTCCCGGAAGATGTACTCGCTTGCTTGCTTGTTGTACTCATCCATCTTAGCTGCGTGTCGCTTGCCCTCGTTGCTCAGCTCCTTGGCCTCGGCGCCGTCACCCCGCTCATAAGCTTGGTGCGCCTACATGTTATGTTATGTAAGAATATGAAAAATTCATAAAGATATAATAATAGAAAGACTGGGTGAGTATGCAAGAGTGCAAGGAAATGTAAACATATATACCCGGTCGAAACAGCTGTTCCGTTTTGCGGCTTCCTCCCGTGCTAGGTCCCGGAGCCGGTCATACTCGGCCTCGGCATCACTGCTAGGACTATGGTTGAAGGCTGTAGTAGCGGTTCGTCAATTGTATGTAAGCTTGTGGATCTGATCTATTTGGCATGCTGCATCGTGGACAGGGGATGAGGGATGAGGGAGCTCATATTGCTATGATATGGTAGTATATGTATGTAGTTGTTATGCAAGCCATACCTCTGTCACCCAATCGTGTTAATGGGATGGCCATTATGTCAATTATACACCGCGGTGAGCGAAAGCTGATAAGATGTGGTTGTCTAAGGAGGCAATTTAGGCATGTGCAGTTGTATGCATCGGCTACGATATTAGATTCATGTGAGCCGCAAGTTTCGAAAAAAGCGTGCTAATAATAACAATAACAAAGACTGCCCACTCTGCCAGTTGGCGCTTTTACTTTTTGCGGAAGCTTGATTGGACTAGTGATGCGAAGCAGGGCAGTGGATGATCTGCAGCTCACCCGCTCTCCAATGCCGCTATGTACCTACTGTTGGTGGCTGGGAAAAGCCTGCTTCCCGGTTATGTAGGTCTGTAAATTCCACCGAGACCTGACTCGCAAATCACGATTCGCCATGGGAAAGGGATGTAATACTCTCACACTCGCGGGTAGCCCCCCTTATGTAAAGATTAAAAGCTAGCCCTAATTTTCTTCTTCCTTTGTTCGAGAGATCATTTGTAAGAAAATAAGATGCCATTTACATAGAAAGGTGTTTCTTTAACATAGTTAGTGCCTTCTGCAAGATGACATATTAAGGTGTGTCCATCTGCGGGACCCGAATGCCCTGACAGCTTCCAAGGTTGTGGTGGTTCAGCTTATGCGGGCATGTCGCTTTAGAGCTAAGTAGCGTCGATTAAATCGGTTACATATCGGGGGCTTCCAGAAGGATTCTGCATTTAATATGCGTTCAAGCATGATCTATCTCAAACCTAGGAGATCGCGAAACAGCCCTGTTGAAACCAAGAACTATATTATACATACGCATAATGTCCAACTAAATAAAAAGGCAACCCGGTAATTCTCCGACTGGTTCTAAATTGCTCAGGTTTAAAATGCGGGTGAAAGTATTCAAGCCTCTATTACATCAGGAGCTTCAGGTTAGTTGGAGCTCAAGTTCGATCGTGGAGATAAAGCTGGAAAATATCTTCCATATTAACACCTAGCTTAAAACTAAGTCAAAATCTCCTCTTGGCCTGGACCCCGATTGACCACGAGGAAAATCGATAGGTTTTGAATAGCGTCATCTGTTACGTAGTAGCTGCAACGGCGTAGATTGTAACCTCGAAGGAATAAAATATGATTGGTTGGTAACCTGAATAAGGTATGGCCGCCCCGGCTCCTACTAAGATTATTCATTTGAAAATGGGAGGAATTATTCCGAGCCTTTGAGGCTGGGGTGAAGAACGCAGCAGCCTACAACCTGCCTACACCGAAACTCGTGATGATTTGCAAGAAACGATACCTAAACTGTAAATATCCCTTTTGAGAATTTACCATGTACCATTCATTACGTACTGTGACAGCCAATCCACTTTAACAGCCTTGTTAATAATACAGATGAACCCAGGAGAGTCGGTCCTCTTGTCATCGTGAACCATGAACGAATGAGGATTGGCGTCAGGGGCGGTAGCGCTTTAATCTGTAACTTATCCACCTAACTAGATGGTCAGATGGATCGACTTCTCGCGTGGGTGGCATGGTTTATTAATATGGTTAGGTCAATATAACCTCGCTGTCGTTTCAAGAGGCTGGGGAATGTGGTTACGTACTCTGTCTTGAAACTTAAACGATCCTACATACATGCCAGGTAAACTGCCAGGTTATATACGTAGGTATTGGAGGAGATCGTTACTTGTTCTATGAAAATCATGATTCTTCCATCTTAAGACGTTCCGACAGGCCAATATCTTGTGGTTTTCTATTCATCCTTACAGTGAACTACTCTTTGATGTTTTTTAATTAATGAATGGGTTGTAGCCACTGCGGGTCTTCGAAATATTGGTTACTTATGGGTCCATCTCGAATGGTAGGTATGTAACTTGGCGGTTTATTCTAACTGTTCTGGTAGCAGTTAGGGATACAAAACAACCCCAAAAAAGAGAATCCGACGATAGAAATAAATAATAATAAGGAAAAGTTAAATACTTAGGTATATTGGATCAGTTAAACCCAGTAACTTTAGTGAAACAGGTGCCGTTTTTTAGATAAACAGGTGAACCCACTTTTACCCACATACTATTGGCTACAAGATGAAAACCCTTGAAAGCTCCATAATACTTAGGTACATTAGTAAAACCACCCTAAGTGGCAAAGGACATCATCCAAAGTCAGCCATGTGTTATACAGTGTCAATAGTACTGTAATGCACTGTACATTTTTATATCCCCTCATTACTTAATCACTACTTTTGCCAGCTAAAACACGTGCTAGCTACCTAAATGAGTAACACGAGGGATGAGCTTCAATACAGTGTTAAGCACTGTTTCTCGCACATGGCCCACTTTTAGTAACGCCCCTCCGGATGGTGAGATCAAAGGGTACCACGTGACCTTGTTGTGGCCCGGGCTTTTCTACAGAAATAATCAAATAACTTTCGAATTACATGACTTAAGATAAAATAAAACATATCATTACAAAGCTCTTAATCTACCGGATCGAAAGATATAAGTATTTCTTGAATGCATCAATTTTTTTGAGGGGGTACGCTGTTTAAAGTCATGGGGCCATATCTCTTGGCAGTGTCACGTGACACCCCTACAAGCCAACAAGCCAACATACCTTACTTGTAGGTATGTATTTTACAACGTAAACTTTGCGCAATACTGAAGCAATTACATAATTATAAAAAGGCGAAAATGATTAGTTATTTCAATTAAGTATTATATAAATATCTTATTATTTTATTGAAAGCAAGTATATGTAAGGTGTGTGTAAAGCGATTTGATACGTACCTACAATAGGTACGTAATACAATGCAATTGAAAGCTGTGGCTTTCGCGCATTTGATTGGTTGAAATGTAAAAGTGGGCTCACCTGTTTATCTAAAAAACGGCACCTGTTTCACTAAAGTTACTGAGTTAAACCTGTGTAAATGCTGGGCTATATTTCGGTTTATCAATTTGTGTAACTTATTACTTCTTTTCGCGCACAGTTAGAGATCTAGTGGAGTGCCATTACCCCTATTTTGTCTCTTTTCTAGAAGCATTCAATACTACATACAGCCTGGGGCTGATCGGGCTGATCAATACATACGGAACACTGACAGGTACCTACTCTGATCTTACTGCTTACTGCCACGCACTGTATGGCGTATTCATTCTGTAGCTCACGTAAGTCGCTGCATACATAGGACTATCATCAGAGAGATATATGTACTATGTACAATATGCGTATTCGCGCCGGAGTATGCGACCTGCAGTCAGGGGACACATATGTACACGTCCAAGTACTACATCAATTTCAATGTTACGATGAAGCTCTTACTCGGGTACGTAGTACGAATATTCCGCACACTGCCCCTCACCAATATAAACTCCAAGACATCGCCATCGTCCTAGATGAACGAGCCGTCAGACGCGTGCACCTTCTCTCTATTGTCTTCTAACTCGCGTATGACTAACTGTACGAAACATACCTAGCTTAACCTGTCTTCGTTTGAATATGCCAACGCCATGTTGCGGCTCAATCTATTGCGCGGCTGGCCAGTCTACACATGAGGGCCGGTGAAGTTCATGATCGTGTAAGTATCTGAAAAGATTATCAAGTCGGGACATTCAATGACGGTAGCTAGTATAGTAATAGTTCTGCCAAGCAACAGATAATATTTATAATAGGGCCAGAGGTTGTTCTAATTATAAAACTAACAGCGAATATATCGGTCCTTTAGACTAATACATCACTGGGCACTCGTAATAGGAGCGTGTGCCTTCTTCAGATATGCCGTATCAAACTAGGGGAAAAGTACACACGTCTACGTCTTGTCCAAATTCCTTTTCATGATCTCGGGGTTAATTCTCAGCTTGACATGCTAGAAAGATGTTGATGGATATGGATGTCGTGTTGCTGATATGGTATCCCCAAAGCTTCGCAAACTGTACCATCGACTCCTCCGTCTCTATGTCAGGCTCGGGGAGTCTAAAAACAATGGAGGCCGTGGTTGTGAGGGCTGCCGCGCTCCTGCCACTCGTATCGATCCCAGTAGTCGTCTATGTTATACCTCTCCTTTAAGACGATATCCCTAAACAGCGAGAACCTCGAATGGAAATGCCAAGCCGCTATGTACGGATTTTCTCTCAGTAGGTAACTATGTAGTAGGTCTTAGAAAACCACTCATAGGTGGTGATCTCGATGATACGGATCCTGGACAGGTTGCCCCAGAACTCAGCCTCGATGCTAGCTACCAGCTCGCCAATAACTGTTATTGGACTTTCCTGCTTCAAGCATCGCCGTTGTCCGACATTGTAGTGGTTAGACCTTCTGTGCACACCAAGGGATGTGTTTTCTAAAGAAACCGGTGATCCCGACATGTGTGTTTCCAGTTCAGCGAGGTTAGTGGGCATCTTCAACTTCTTAATCGCGTCGATCCTGTCGTCGGGGGTTGACACACCTGTGGCACATGCTGAAGAATGTGCTGTATTAGGAAATCCAACCGATATGCGAGTCGTCTAATACTTTCGGTCGTCGTAAACTGTTCTGCAAATTGTTGCCCTAATTTGCGATCTATGAAAACCTTGACGATCGCATGTGACGTCTTCCAAAACTTGGAACACCCGGGGAACGGCTGTGGGCAATCTACAACCGTTGTAGCAACCCATAAAACCCCCCTACGGTAAACACCTTTCGGGATGTGTTACGGGGTCTCTTAGAAGTAGGCGTTGTGGGTATCAACGTTTGTTGAATATTTTCTCGGCCAAGGGGGTGGTTTTGCGTTTATTTGTTGATGTTGATTATGCTTAGGTGTTAGGTAACAGGAAATATCGCGATTTTATTAGAGGTAGGAGAAGGTATTTTCACTATGCTAAATGAGAACGCTTAGGCTTTAGACGGATGTTTGCTAAATATAGGCATAGCCGCAGTACACGGTTGAAAGTTATCAAGAGAAGAGAGATGGGAACTGTCGTAGCCTTAATCCCCCCTTTTATACTAACGACCAAGATAAGTATAAAGCAACAACTGCCTTGATCATCCTAATTTAAAGTTAGTTTTCACAGGTTGTTTTAAACCTTTCTATAACCTAACCTAAATCCCTCTTGTCGGGACTACATGTATGTAGGTAGGCATTTTGGATAGCGATTTAAAGTTTTCTTGCTCATATATAGGTAAAGGTCCCTGAATCCACTGTGACTTTCACCAACTTCTTCCTTCCACTAACTCTACTTACCTAGGCGGTTACATTCATATCTTGGATTATTTACTCACTCACGCGGGCAATACTATAACTAGGTAAGCCATACCCACAAACACTCGGAAAGCGCTGTCTCAAAACTTACCGGTCTTACCCTATCTATCACGGACTCCATGACCAACGAACAGATTGAGGCATATGCACAGCACGTACGTATTGAGGAGATCACCCATAAGCTTAGGATCGACGACGTCGTGCCTAGGTACTGACCAGCGCCGCAGATTCCCGTCACCCGAGCCACTATATAACAGCGCCGGTCGGCGTGTCAACACGCATTGCCACCGCTACAGGGAGAAGCTGGAACGCGAGCGTCACTCCCTAATCTAGGTAGGCGGCTATACATGCCATACCTGGATATCGAGCACCAGAGGGATGTCGCTACAGCTAGCTAGGGTGAACGGCAAACTAAGTAATTGCTACTAACTACTAACTGCAATTTTCATCCATTAATAGCTAGGTATTTACTAACCAATGCTTGACTTCCAGCCCCTTATTTACGCCTTTCGCCATCTTCTATCCAAACCCCCTTTCCCGCAGCCGAGAGAGTACCTATGATGTTAGATAATACTGAACTATCTAGGAGAAAACATCAAATTATATTTATCATGTATCAACCGATAATTTCGGCGACTAATTACGTGTACGGTGTTCATAGGACATATCGAAACAAATCTATTCGTTAGTTTTGGATGGACAGTGCGAACGAGGCATCACTTTTCAATATACCCCTATTTTTAAACGCCGACATAACGTCTACGTCAGATTAGATACCTACATGTAGGTAGTTATTCCTTTTTCTGAGAAATAGGTCTCGTTCCCTCGGCAGGATTTATGACTTGTATAACCCAGCAGTATACAGTTATAGAAACTAGACGAATTAGTTTGTGAAGGCAAGTTGATGAGTTGTCTAAGGCTCACTTTAAACCCACATCTACTACCTTAGGTAGGTTGACATGTTATGTATCATGACTGAATTCCTACAATGATACCTATTTATCATTCATCTCCCAATTCGCCACGTTCTCCCTGTACTCCGTCATCTCCCTCCACTTCCTCGCGAAGTCTCGCATGCCCCCTTCCCCGGCTAAGCTCGCATCCACCACGTCTTTCGGCAGCTTATGCGCCGAGTACTGCGGCGAGCTGAAGTTGAATGCCGACGGGTCCTCTTTCTCGACCAGCCGCAGCTCCGGCGCGAAGTCGTCGTCTTCGCTCTCGTCATCATCATCGTCATCCTCCTCCGATATCCCCGGTATTTCCTCGTCGGCCCCGCCGATGACGCCCAGCACCGGGCCGTCGGGGACCTCCATCTCCAGCAGCTCGCCCCACCCGAACAATAGGCTGTCGGTATGCGGGGCCCAGGGGTTGATGTCGATGAGGCGGGCGCGGGAAAGGGGCTCGTCGTCGCCCTCGGGGATGTACACGTCGAAGGCGAAGTTGCCGTCCGGGAACGTGTACCGCAGGCTGTTGTTGAACAGCTGGCCGATCCGGCTCACGATGTCCGCCCGCAGCGACTTCAGGAACTCGTAGAAGTTCAGGTCCCGCTGCGAGATGGCGACCAGGTTCCGGTGCTTGACGAAGCACCGGAACTCCATCGCCGTGTGCGGGTTGAAGTAGGAGCGCAGTACGAGGACGGGCTTGAAAGGCGGGGAGGCGGAAGCGGAAGGGGAGGTGGAAGAGTTGGTGGTGGGTGTGCAGTTGTCGAAGGCATGATCTAGGTCGTATGTGACGAAATTCGAACTCTTTAGTAGTAGGTATATGTCATTGGGACTCGTGCACTTGATTGTGTTCTGGTGCGGTGATATCCAAGCTGCGTCTTTCGGCGCCGTCCAATTCAGCTTCGGCGCCACCTCGCCACCTAGTTCCGCGATCCTATCCTTGATCGTCTGGTGTAGCTCAGGAAACCTCTGGTTTGGCGGCAACCTTGGTGCCTCCTCTTCATCGTCACTGTCAGAGTCTGAATCGACTTCTTCGACAGGTGGTCGGAACGTTGAGGGTGCCGATTCCCATTCATCATCCTCCGGTTCAGCCCCATCGTCATCAGCAAGGATAATGCCGTCCTCGCGGATGTAATCTATGAACTCTGGCGAAAGCGGGATTATCCGTGATTTTATGCATGATGTGCGGTATCTGGTATTTTGTTAGTTATCTACAATATGGATTATGAGATAGATATATCATATTAAAATTCACGCACTTGGGGAACCAAGAGTCATATGAACAGTTGATTATATGATCCCTTGTGATCGGGGGAAACTGTAGCGCTGGATTTGTAGTTCCCGAGGAGGATTGTGGATTGGTGGAAGTTGATGCAGGCATCCTTATACTTGTAGTGTGCCAAAGAGACTTTGTCTTTGTGAATATTAAATTACTAGTATACGGACTTATAATCTCATCCAAAGTTGAATAAGAAGTCGAAGTGTAGATGTTGCTTTGAGTAAATAATTATATCATTGAACCAGGGTCCGAATTCTCATTTGCGACTCATACTTTCCTTACGTATGGCGGGGCAAAGTCGCGACCCTCAAGGTACCTAGCTCCAACCTAAACTGTAAACTGTAGCTTAATCCATCCCATACGTGTAAAACCCCACTATCCCATTTTCGCCTTCCGTTACCACCTTCCTTTCTTTTGTCTCTACCAAGCTCTCTTCAACTCAAGTCTCAAGGTATTCCATATCGTCAATCACCATCGCTAGGGAGATTGTGCGGTTCGACCTACACATCAACATAAACAATGTCGGACAACGTCGGGCTCTCAACGCCGCGAGGCAGCGGAACCTCCGGGTACGTCCAGCGCAACCTAGCGCACCTGAAGCCGCGGGACCGCCCGGCGCCCTACAGCACCAAGGACCTCGACAGCTTCAGGCACCGCCAGCGGCAGCCGGATAAGGAGATCCTGGAGCACGACCGCAAGCGCGAGGTCGAGGTCAAGGTATTCGAATTGCGGGACCAGCTCGAGGACGAAGAGTACGTTTATGCGTCTGCGTCTGCGCGCGTTTCTTTTCAACTCTAGCAACCCGATTGACTGACCGACACGGTGTAGAGTCGACGAGGACGAGATCGACAAGCGTTGCGACGCGCTGCGGAAGGAGCTGCAAGAGAAGATGAACAAGGGCGGCAGGGATGCGGCGCCGAGGAAACCATTGAAGGCCCACCAGGTCCATGAGCTGGCCGATGCGAAGATCAAGGAGAGCGAGCGGTTACGGAATGCGTTAAAGATAAGCAAGAACTACGAAGAGGGAAGCCATTGGAAGAGACAAGAGGAAAGACTACGGAAGGCTGCAGAGAGGGAACCTTCCGACCAGAAGGACAGAGGCTAGCCCCAGAGACACTACCTATTCACGAGGTTGTGGATCGGCGTTCAGGATGGTTTATTTCGATCGATAGGATTAGGGGGTATCAATTCGCGTATGACTTCACACTACTTTAGGCGCTGCGAATGTACATAGGTACGCGACAAAATTCAGAACCCGATGAAACGCGTGTTTCTTTTACTACCGCTGTCTATTCCCATGGGTATCATGTTTTAATTGGCCGCCAAGATCTCTGCCGCGTCCACCGGGGGAGCATGATCTTCCCTTCCATGATTGTTCCTCAGTCTCTCGAGTTCGCGAGCCTTTGCTTCTAATTCCCTCTGCCTCTCCTGCTTGACGTATGTCGCATAACGCAGAGTCCCTAGCGTGCATACTGCCATGAAGAGGATGCCTAAGACGGATCGACGAATTAGCACCCATCTCAGACCTTCTATATCTGATCTAGAATCGCTGTTTAGATCTACGCTAATCTTCAGGTTGAGCTGTTGAATCTTTAGGAGACGATTAGTAGGTGAGATAGCAAGCACTGGGCGACGGATAACAAACAGCGCTCTCCATAGTCCTCTGTTCTTCCCTCACGTTCATCCTGCGATCGTTGAACATGCCCTTGACATCATCCTTCAACGTCATGAGATCCTGGCTCATTCGTTGGTTCAAGATGTCGACTTCGTGCTGCAACTGGGTTCGCTGCTGACGCGTCGTCTCATCCGCGTTCTTCCTGTTGTTTTGAACTTCGGCGCTGAGCTCTGAGCAGGCAGCACGAAACAAGTACGTTTCCTACGCCTCATTAGCAAGCGACGGTGGGATCAGCTTAGAATAATGCGCCCACATTTTCAACATCACTCTTGCTGATCAGCCCATCTTGGGCTACGTCTAGGTTTTGAGCTAGGAGTCCCCTGATAGCTTTCATGACCGTGATGGCATGGTCCTTAGTGTACCCACCAGCCTCCAGTTCCTTCACCAAGGTATAGCTGTCAAAATGGTGAACATAAGGAGGCGTCGATATATGAGGGTGGTGGGTTGAGTCGGGCGGTGGCATATGCAGCACTGCTTCCATGGGTCCGCTCTCTTGCATCTTGGCCTCGGTCGCAGCTCGAGGAGTAGAGGACGACGAGCTGGAGACCGTAGGTTCTGCCTGTAAAGTCTCCTCGCTCTTGTCCGGTTCTTTTGTTACTACATCTTCCGACACTTGAGGCTCTTGCGCCGTCTCCTTCTCTTTACTCGCACTCTCTTTAGTAGCCGGTTCGAAGCTCGACGGTTTCGACGGATCCGTGCTGGGTCCCGGAAGATTCACGACGTCTGGCGGAACTGGGAATGGCTCTACGGCCTTACCATGCCTCTCGAAAACAGCTTGCCTCGACGGGGTTGTTGAGGAGAAAGCGGCCATGCGTGGTTTACAATTAGTCGGAGACCTGCGACATCGGATGTTCGCTCGCTGGGCGGAAGACTCGCCGAAACGAGCCGCCCGGAACAGGTGAGGGTATAGAAACGTTAACCGAGCGGTCGGCATGGTCGCTAGCTGTCAGAAGCTATATGTAAGTATTTAGAAAGTAGTTGTACAAAGGGAACATATTGCTAGCGAAACAATACGATAATAAATGAGAGTTAATTGTCAATGGTATAAATCATGTTTGGGCAAGAAAGTCCCAGGTCCGATCCCACGTGGAACCGTTTAGCTTGCTTGTGATATATGGAGTCAGGGCAGTCAGGGCTCTAAGGTCATTTGAACCTGAGCTGATTTTATGGATGCACCTGGCTAGCAGCGGGTTATTAGATTAGGTATCTGGGTATGTACGTTTAAAAAGAAATGACGTAAAACGGGTAAAACACGGATAAAAACGAACAGAACGGGTAAATTATTAAATTTACGTTCTTTTATGCCCGTTTATGCAGCAGCAAGTAATACCGTCCCGTTGTTACCTCAACCGTTACCCAGAGTGGAGAAGGGTACTCTCGTCACCCCGCAACCCGACAGTGAAAACAGTCGAATCCTTGTCGGTCTGTTAAATAGTTTGCATGCAGTGCCAGGTCACTCAAACCTTTCCACCTACATGTACGCCTATCTCCTTTTTGAATCACCACTTTTCCATTCAAGGATAGCCTCTTGTTTTCTTCTTATTTTTTCCCTTTTCATCTATTTGTCGTTTGTGGTGCCTTGAGGCCCATAAGACAACTCATGAGAAAGACATAACCAATTGCAGCTTATTAGCATTCTTGTTGAAGCTAGCTGCTTGATACCTAAATTCCAAGTATCGAAAGTAACCAAAGTATTCCTAGGTACCCGGATCCATTTCTACCTCCGTCCTGGTAGATAATCGTTCGTTCGTTCGTTCGTTCTACATTCCGAAGACTCCCACTTTGTCGTCATTCCGCATTTCAACGGTTTTTTCTACGGCGTCTTAACCTTAAACTTATCTGATCTGCCCGTCAACGAGAGTTTCCGCGGCCATGGCGCCGGCCGATTCATTATCGGCGCCCGGGACCGCTACCTATGCGTCCGATACCTTGGTCGTGGGAGATGGAACTTGGGACTTCACCAAGAATACCTTCCTATTGCCGAATCTTGTGGGCCTGAATATTGATACTATGCGATACAATGGTGAGCCAACTTTCATCGTTATCATAAACTAGTACCGTAGGACTGGTAACTAATTTCCTGCTAGGCATGGGCAATCGCTTTTCAACGGTAGAACAATACCATCAATTGGTCACTGGCCATGGCATTCTCGCTGTCATTACATTCCTTTTTGTTGTGCCGGCTGCGGTTATGTACGCAAGATTTAGACCATTCGGCTCTTCTCTTCGGCTACACGCATATTTACAAGTCTTCGCCGTCCTTCTCTCTACCGTCGTATTCATACTCGGATATTTTGCTGTGGGTCCGAGTCGAAGTTTGACGAATCCTCACCACGGAATCGGAGTGGCCATATATACCATGATTATGGTTCAGATTGTTGGAGGTCGCCTCGTGAAGAATATCCGTAGGAAATCATTCCGACTTATGCTTCATCGGTGGCTAGGAAGAACGATTGCAATCCTAGGAATTGTACAAATCCCGCTTGGACTCACGCTCTATGGATCGCCTCTGTATACTTTCATCTTGTATGCTGTGTGGATGGGAATCCTGTTTCTTACATACTTCATCCTCAGTTGGCGACATGAAAGCAACCGCGAACGTGAAAATCTGATGGTCCACGGCGGTCGATCTGAGGGTGGTATTACAGAATCGGAGGTGAAGTCTGGACATGGAGGGGGTTGGCTAGGCCCGCTAGCAGCAGGAGCTGGCATCTGGGCACTCATGCGAGGAAGAAAGAAGCATGAAGACGATCGAGATCGAAGCCGCAGTAGGTCTCGACCGAGTAGCCGTAGTCGCCAACCTGAGGTCATTCCGTCCCAAAGAGGCTCCGAGAGCTACATGGAGGACGAAAAAATCTCCGGCAGAACCGAAAGAACTGACCGCCACGAGGGTGGCATTACGAATTGGTTACTTGGTTTAGCTGGACTTGTTGGGGCTAGGAGCTTGGTTAAAGGGGTTCGGGATAAGAGAGAACGACGACGATATGATGACGAAGAATACTCAGCAGTCCCGACTGATACACCTAGTCGATTTAGCCGTCCCAGTCGGGCTCGGAAACCTGCCACCGACCAGTACACCGAGAGTGACTTTAGTGATGACCGGACAGAATTACACGCCCGACCAAGGCCACACACTCCACTATTGCCTGGTCCTAGGAACCCTGCCGCCACAACCGTTTTGAGCGGTACAGACACCGAACCCATCACGCCACGCCCATTGCATTCTCGACCACCTCCCGCAGAAAGCAGTTACATCTCGGATTATTCGTCATACGTGAGCCCATCAAGGCGACCCGTAGATGATGAAAAGAGTAGCGTAGGGAAGGGTATACTTGGTGCTATAGGATTAGGCTGGTTCGCTAAGAAATTGAAAGGTCGACAAGATGAAAAGGGGGATGAAGAGCGGCGAAAAGTAGAAGATGAGAGACGGGATGGACGTCGTGGCTCAAAATTTACAGGGGATGGTTTCAGTACGCCAACAAGATCATCACGACGCCGACCACCAGCGGCATCCGCTCTAACTGCTACAACCTTCACTGCTGACACAGAATCATCGATGCTAGAGGCTCGTCCTCTAGGAACAAGCGTTAGTGGCCCACCAATGCCGCCCCTTGGCCCAGGAGGTTCGCGACCTCAAGCATCAGTTCCTGCTCCTATTCCCGTCCCCGTTCCCGTCCCTGGCCCGCACTCGCACTCGCACTCGCATTCCCGGTCAAGGTCGAGATCAACGAGGAATAGCGGTCTCGGCGACCCCATTTCAATGCCAGCTATGCCGCCAGACCCACGCGGCGTGCTCCACCCACTACGCCAAGAATCTGTTGCTACCGACTCTTTCGCATCTAGTGGCGGTGGACTTCATAGACAGGGTTCATCGCGTCACCGCAGCAGAGAGGAGGCTGCCGCTGCCTCTTCTAGTCTTGCCGCCGAGGAAGATGAACGTCGCCGAAGGGATCGCAGCCAAGCTTCTGGCCAACCTGTCAGTGTGAAAGTAAGATACCACGACGACCGGGATAGGAATATAACACTACGTCGTCTTACCGAACAAGAAGCAGAGGCAGCACGGCGTGGTCACCGAGGAAGATCGGACTCTGTTAGTACCATATCCGACAGTGAAGCACCCAGCCGACGATATCGACGCGACTCAAGTTCGCACAGGACAGCAGACGAAGCTGCAACTGAGAGGCTGGTTTCTGAGCCGATGTCGCCGCCTTCCCCTGCCTTTGCCGGGGGTAGGCGAGCGGGCAAAGACTCAGCTTATTACTCTGGCCAAGCGGGTCCTTCCGGCGGAATGCCGTTGGCAAATCCGACTATCTCTAGCATAGGTACGCCGGACAGCCACGCATGGAGCGGGATGAGCCCGTCGCCTAGCGGACCAACGGGTACGGCAGCTTCAGTAGCTCCATCTGCAGCGGAACGGAGACGGCGAAGGCGACTCGAGAGGAGAGATCAAAGACCTGGATCGAATACGGTCGACTATAGCTAATGTCTAGGCAATTGCGTATGATGATTTCCAACACGCATTGCTCGGTGTTCTGGCGTCTGCTTTACTTTACTTTGATGATTCGGCTCGTTCATGAATTTTGAACGTATTCCTAGGGAGCATTGTTCGGCGAATATCCACCTTTGCAGGAGATTATGACGTTCGGAATTAGATGTGGCTTCATGAACGAGTTCGAAAAAGTTTTTTTTTTTGCATGATATCCTATATCCCAGGATATCCAATCGGTTGTTTCTTTCTAAGTGGATGTATTGTATGGACTGGATGGACATAAAGAAAGAATGATAATTTGGACGATGACGCCTTGATAGAATCAACTGTATGTACTTTTCTATGGTCGCAAGACCTGTTACATTCAAAATATGAAGTTGAGACTTCGAGTCAAGTCCGAGACGATTCAGTGTGAAGTGTTAAACTAAAACCATGGCTTTAAATGTTAGTGGTGCATACATAGCCGGTCTGATGCCGGCGGTTAATTGGATAAAATCGGACCGGTCCACGTGCAGTCGCGCCGTATCGATAAGCTGCCGCAACCCAAATTCGCGGTTCAAAGATGGCAACGCGCTTATCGTATCATTCAGAATATCGTGCTTCACATTCTTCATACATATCTATCTAGGTGAATAATCCACCTATATGTATACGAACCAATTAAAAAAACCCGGAAAATTAGCATCTGATCTTCGACTAAGACTAATTCATACATACATACATACACACGCACGCACGCACGCCCATAACACAATCCGCAACCCGCCATGGCAGCGGTCGCAGGCGGGCAAGACCCGGCGGCAGCGACAGCAGCAGCAGTAGGGGGCTCTTCGCAACGAGAGCCGTCGCCGCCGCTGCCGGCGCGACACACGCCGCTGACGCCGGGCCCGCGCGCGTCGCGGTTCCAGCAGGTGCTCGAGTCGAGCATCTCGCACACGCTGGGCAAGATCAGCTGGGACAACTTCGCCGCCTGCTACCCGACCATCGCCGCGCAGTCCCCCGCCGTGCTGCGCGCCGTCCAGAAGCAGATGGTCGATCGGCTCGGGGCGCTGTGTAAGGTGAGCTCTCTCTCTCTTTTTTTCTCGTCTTATTTATGTTTTATGTTGAATTCGCTGTGGTGGTGGTGACGAGGGGGTGAGTGGGCGTGACAATTGTCCGTGGCTTGCAATTGAGATGGGGGAAAGGCGTGATGAGGACCAATGCTAACACGTTTCGCAAACCTCCGCAGAAAGAGTTTGATTCCGTGCTGCAGAGCCGCAACGTGGTAGCCAAGCTCAACGAGCTCGAGAGCCTGGTCGGCGAGGCCGAGCGCAGGAGGGACGACGCCGGCGTGGTTGAGGCGAAGCCACCAATTCCGTAAGTGCAGAAGCTTTCTCCTTTGTCCCCGGTGTTATATAAGCCGCAGTTGGGCTGCATTCTTTCACGTACGACCAAAGGATCTGGAAAACTCGGGATCCCGTCCGCTCTCCCATAGATAAGCCCGATACCGCCGAATTAGTAGTTGGGTCGGTGACGACCAGCGAATACTTGGTGTTGTACGTTTTCTTTTTGTTAATTTTCTCCTTTAATTTCTAATTTTATTTTTCTTTATTATGTTAAAATTCTACAAGCTAACCTGAAAAGACCACACATGCTTCCCCCAGACCAGGTCCTAGCTGCACATCTGGCACCACACCTAACACAGCAGCAATCCCAACTCAACGCAAAACTGCAAACGGTACAGGCCCACAACGCGAAGCTTTTCGGCGACATCCAGAAGCAGCGCGCGGAGATGCAGTCGTTGATGGCTCTTCTGCAGAAGGTCTTTGAGGACATCGACGGGGCTAATGGCCAAATCGATGATGTCGCGGACGAACTCGCAAAGGAGACTAGGATGGTAGAAGCAGAGATGACGGAATCGTAGAGGTCATTCTATCATTTTGGGGTGACGATCGGCATTCGGATTAGTGCCGCTATTTTTGTTACGATTCTACGAGTTCTGTAAGACGGGAGGGATGGTGCATGGGTCTGGCGTTGCGGCGTACGAGATGGCTGGCTGAGCTACGTAAGTAGGTACCTAGGCTAGTTGGACTTTTTCGACGAAATCAACATGTTCAGTATGTACGTTTTCAAGAGACAATCTTATAAAAACCGATATTCGAGCCATGTATCATAAGGGGAAATCAGCAGACGCACTCTTATCATTATCATTTTATCACTCCGAGGTCATTACACAACCCCTAACTCGAGATCTAGGAGAAACTGGTCACGGACTTCTGGTAAATTCTGCGAAATCATTTCCCCTTTTCTCCCTCGACATCCTGCTTCCTGCTAAATGACGAATCTCACACATGCAGGCAGAATAAGCCACAACCCGATTTTCCCTGCAGACATCTCGGTCTGGAGTAGCCGGGACTTCAATTAGGTATGTCTAATAGCAAGTTGGTATATTTTATCAATCAAGTAAATAGTATCTCAACCGCATCTCAATCGTATCAATTACCTGCCTACTGTATATAGATCAGAGCACAAATGAAGTGCTTATTAGATAGGTACAGTATAAGGCGGTATATGTGTAACTTCGGAGTGCGGCACATTGTTTCATGCAAGATGTCTGGACCGGAATCATGCTTACCTAGGGAATTTATACAAAAGCTAACACGTCCGGTTTTACCTAGGCATACCCAGGTATATCGCGGACGATCAGCATCGTGGCTAGAAAGGTTATTAAGTTATGTCTTACCGTTCAACCTTGATAAGCTCTTCTCTCTATCTAGGATGGCAAACGGAAGAATCCCATTTGTAAAGCCCGGTTTCATGCATTGATTGGTATGGAGTTTCCCTAGATGAAGCACCGCAAGAGATATATCTCAGTGGATCGGGCCTGTCAATATCAATATGATCAACTACCACAACTACTACATCGACCATAAGATAACCTCAGGCCAAAAATCGAGACAGACAAGCAAGGTCGTTCACTGATAACATTACAATAATACACTTTTTTAAAAAATGGTTTAGTTTCTTTGCCCGTATTGTACAACTGTACAAGTTTTGGCCCCTGAATTTCCCAATGTCACCCTTTTCACTCCTCCCATGCAGATGAGCGTTAACTTTTCCAGCCGTCCATCAATGTACAAACCCCCAAAGTAGAGGCGGCATTAGCTTAAGGATGATCGTGCAATGATATATCATATGCGTGCTCGAATTAAACCCGACTCTCGGAGACACCACCAATAAGGAAGATGCTCACATAGTCTCGGGTTCAACCCATAAACCCCCCTTCCCCCCCTACCACGTCTTAACTCCAAAACCTACATCTAACCTTTTCCGAGGTATGATTGCGAAAACTCCTGGTCCTCAAGGATTTCCGAGTCCACAGACAACCCCGTACCCAGTTAATTCACTTAACTTCGTAAGATCCCGTATCCCTAATAAGGCATTCATGCGTTTGCTGCTTGAGAAGCACCTCTGCCTCGAGGTGCGCCTCTACCACGACCCTGACCCCCGAAGCTGCCGCGCCCGCCCTGACCACCGGATCGACCCTCGAACCCTCCACGTCCCGGGCGACTCTGAACGTTACCTCGGCCTGCAGTATAGTTGCTACCACCGTAAGCGCCTGCTTTGGGACGGCGAGGTTCTACGACGATGTTCTCTCCGTTGACCACGTGAGGGTTTGCGGCCAGAGCGGCCTGGTACCCTGCCGGCGTAGCAAACTCGACGAATGCACAATTCTGTAATATGTTAGATCATGTACCACAATTAATTCTGCTGTAAGAAATTACCTTCTGGCGGTTGATATCAAAGTAGACCAATTCGCCATGTTGTGCCAGTGCTGTTTTCAGCTCTTCGTGCTGAACTTTCTCTGTGACGTATTTGACATAGACCATAGTACCGTCTTTCTCAACTGGGAGGCCGGAAATCGACTGTGGCCTATTCTGCCGCTTCGAATCGCCGCCAGCTGTTTGCCATTCGGTGGAATTCTCCTTGGCAGGCACGGCAGGGGCCTTGGCATCAGGAACTTGACCTGGTGTAGGTGATTGAGACGTAGCCGGCTGGGCAGCGGCAGCAGCAGCCGGACGTGGTTGTGGGACGGCTGTGGGGGTGGCTGGCTTCGCTGCGAGAGGCACCACGGGTTTGGGACCCGCGGCGGCAGCGGCGCGGCTCGCCCAAGTCATAGGCTTCATTGGTTGAGCGGGAACCGGAGCTGCAGCGGCGGCGGGGGCGGGGGCGGATGGCTGGCGCGCCTGTACAGGCGTTGGGCTTGGGTCAGCTGGCTTTTCGGGTTCCTTTGTGTCCTCTTCGGCAATCTCCTCAGCGGTTACATCGGGGTCAGGAATATCAGGAACTGCCTCGGCTTCCGGCTTCTTAGCGGCTTCTGGGATTGCCGCCGTTGCACCAGCAGTTGTCTCAGCCGCTACGTCACCATTGGTTGGAGTAGCATCTTTAGGGGGTGTGCTGACCTCCTCCAACTTCTTGTCGACATCGACAGCGTCGAACGAAACAGGCTTCTCGGCAGGCTCTGCGGGCTGCGCTTCGACTTCTTCTTTTGCCACCGGAATAATCTGGGTCGGGGGTTCTGCCTGCTCATCTTGGGGAACCTCAGCTGGCTCCTCGTCACCCTCCTCGTCTATATATCGAAGGATATCATTCAGAACGAAGTATCCAGAGGGTTGTTGAGCAAGAACGAAAGTTTGAACAAACTTCTTCGGGTCGCCGGCTTTGTTGGAAGTCTCGCCGATCACTTGGATAACGATATTGTCGTACGAGGCTTGAGAATCGACGTTAGAAACTCGAACCTTGCAGTCCTGGAAATCTAGCTGCTTGATACGCTCTTGGATGAGCTATAAAAAAATCTTAGTACACGTCGCCCGCAACGATATTGATATTTCCGCGAAACTTACCTGTCTACCAACAGAAACGTTAGCGACCTCAGCTTCGAGGCCATAGACGAATTGAGAGCGCTTTCCATAGAACAACTAAACCCAATATCAGCAAGAGTTATTACGGCAGATGCAATGTGCGACGGAGACTTACGTGGAGTTTCTCAGGGTTCTTGCTCAGAGTAGTGTAGTATTGCTCTACAAAAAACCAGGCGACCTCATCTTTTCCAAGATTGTTAGTAGAGCTTGAGCCGCTTGTTTGGTCGGCAGTAGCAGTGCTCGTAGCAGCTGAGGCAATAGAGCCTGATGGAAATTGGTCGGTGTGAGGGAGGTTGCCGTTTGTCGCCATGGTTGCGCTGAGGGGTGGAAGAAATTTGCGCGCGTTGTCGGGTGGAATAGGTCTCTTAGAAGAGAGCTCGATAATAGATTCTCGGGTGAAAGGGTATATGAGAATATTACTGATTTCACAACCGACCGATGTAGTATAACAAAGCTTGATAAGTTTTGTATCAACTGCAGTGGCGCGACCAGAAATATTAAAACACGAATAGAGTCGTGTCTCACAAGAAACAGAGCAGGAAAGAATTCGGATCAGGTGGAAGGAGAAAGAACCAAGTCAATTCAGTATTTTTAAGTGAAGGAAAAGAAGACGATAAATTGTCTTCTTTTATGTGGCGGAAAAAGGAAGGTGGTCGTGAGTAAGAAAAATGTGAAAGTAGTAGAGGTAGAGTGGGTGATGGATAAAATGGACCAAGGTTTATTAGAGTTGTGGTGGAGAAATATTCGACGTGATTTGGATTTGGATTTAGATTTGGAGAATTGTTTGGACGAGTTCGGAGAAGGTAGGTACGATGCGTGCGGGCAGCGGCCGAGCGACAATTATTACCATGTAACTAGGTAACTAGTAGGTAGGTAACTGTTACTAGCGTAGGACGCGATGCGCGCTAGTGTACCTAATAAGGTATCGAAGCCACGGGTATCGAGACGGACGGAGAGAGATCTGGGTCCGCGAGGGATGATGAATACCTAATAAAAGACAAAGAGAAGAAGATGATGACAACCTTGAAGGATGGAGTTATTTGGGGAGTTAAGTTAAGAAGAAAATAAATTTAGTAGGGTGCCGTTGGAAGACACTGGGCTGGGCTGGACTGGTTATGTCAAAAAATTAATTTTGCCGTGGGCACCTTTTTCAAAGTTGGCAAGAGAACGTTTGGCTAGAAATTCGCCTGACAGGCTCCATCAAATTGAAAAAAATCGTGAAATAATTGGAGGTTTCCGGATATTTATCGGCATTTCTTTTATTAATCTCCTACCAAGAAAGGTTAGATCACGGTAAGCTCCTCTTACATATCCCCACACTCTAAGCTTAATCTGAAGCTTGGGCCACCAGACGGCTCCATCCCTGTGTCCGGAATTATTAATACGGAACTTTTCCAACGTACACAAGCAGACTTCTTTCCGCTTGCTGCTAACAAAATATCAGTTTCGTGACTCATGAGTCACTACTTGAAAGCTGAATATATATACGGTTATTAGATATCCTATAGGAGCTGTCTACCTTATATCGAATACGAATACCTAGTAGTACATGCCCAAGGTTAGCACTTCAGTGGACCCCTAGAGGTATTGCAGCTACCTCGGCATCTCACAAGTTGAAGTTGAACCGTAATATTGTTTAAACAGCACATATACGATAGTAACAACATCAAATCTCCTGTCATTTTCTGGCTAGGCTTCTCATGGGGAGTCACGATCGTTTAGGATATAGCAAATAGCTCATTGTCAACTGTTAGCATCAAAGAGCCAAAATATGGCTCATGCTTAAAACCATATGGAATAGACGTCTTGACTGACTCATACGATAGGAAGTATAATGCGATAACTATAGCTAAGTAGGTAGGTGGTTTATTCACAGTCCTATTTCGACAAATTCTAGAACTCCCTCCCTCTAAACAGTTACTCGCCCTGCTAGTATTTCCTGAGGAAGTCTAGACGACTGTTCATCGAGGAGACCTCCCAGAGTGTAGCCTAGCGTTCCACCCCCGGGGTTACCATTGCAACTCTGAATGTGTTTTCGAGATGGGCGAAGACTAAACTATATTACCGTTGAGTGGTCATATTTCATCTAAAATAGCTATGTCAACACATCATTCAACAATTTCGATGGTTTCTTCACCGGTATCTCCATCGTTGACGACACCCACAATTACGTTTGCTTTGATAACATACATTATGAGCACTTCTAGAGTCGTTGGTCCGTTCCTGGCTAAAAACCAAACTACCAATTCATTTGACATTTATGAAGGTTTATAACTAAGTACTGTTTCTAAGAAATGATCATATAACGCCATCATAAACCTTTGACCCTTGCCTCACAAACACAAGTCCCAGCACACATAGATGAATCACTAACGTCGTGAAATTTTGTTTGGCGTTTGATTATTTCATGTCTAAGTACAGTTACATAGAGAGAAAGTATTATTTGATAAGCTACAATCAATGGATTCATCATATCTTAACTGACTTATCTAATAGTTGGCGGCAAGTCTGCTTGAAAAAGTGACCACCACCAGAACACATTTCTGGCTAACCGCGGTTTTTAACCCATTCACCAAAAACGTTACCTGGCTCACCTTACCAGGTACCATACTGATAGCGGCAAAATGTATGTCCTAGTAATTATTATAAAATCGAAAAGTCTTTTTGAAAAAAAAATTTTACTCTATTTTCAACCATAAATTTGACTTCCTGGCTGGTCACCTGGTCAACACCCACAACACCCACAACACCTACAACACTTATAAACAGCACCTACAACAAACATATGCATCATCTGAAAGTTGCCCTGAGAAATTACCGTTGTTATTAATAGACCTGAGCTGAGGGTGAGCTCATGACACAGCTGCAGTTCCTCGTTTTCGGCCACACCAGTTAGAGTTACCATTTACTAAAAGCGGAAACGGACGCACAGGGATTCTAGGAGTTCCTTATTCTGGGATTATAACATATTATAGAAGCCTATAATTTCTTACCCTTTAAGACAACCCGAAATAGCAGGAACCAGATAGTTCTGTGGTAAAGCTTCGATATGATTAATGGGATCAACACCATAAGAGGACGTAGAGTGCTACTCGAAGGGATTGAAAAAATTATTAGAAAATGGATTGAAAGATGTCTATGAATGATGTCTGGAGATTATTTTGGTAGTAGAGCCGGTCGAGTTTACCAACACCTACCCTAGGTAGGCAATAATTGGTCGCATAGAGCTTGAAAGCTTCTCCTATTACAGAATTATCGGCATAGCTCAAGAAGTATTAACTGTATGATTTATTGGCTAACTGCAGATGCTTAAAATTAAGACTTTGAGGGAAGTAGCTTAAACGATGCCTTCTTGCAATCGTTCGGAAGCAAGCAATCCTTAGACATTCCTTTACTAACCATCGCGTAAAAACCTACATCTCTTCAATAGCCCGGAATCATCGCTAATTTTATCCCCATTAATGTTTCCCTATACGTCCCCGCCCACCAAGTTTACGTTATTGGGTCCATACCTAGTCATCTCTACTACACAACAGTAACGCCGCATTGGATATGTCAATCATTTCTGTAATGATACCCTCAAAATTCTCGTACCGATATTGGTCTGGCTCTCGGCCTCCCCTTCAGAAGCGACAAGCCACTGCCCTATCTGGGTCGTACTGCAGTACATTCCCTATTCGTCCTACATTATTAATCATACCTGCTAAGTACCTAGGTGTCAGAGGTCTTGCCTCGTTTCTGCTCCCTTGAGGTCTAGTCCGGAGACCCGACCGGATGGGAGCTCGGCCCCTGGGAGACCGTTGGGTCCATTCCTGGAACAGAACAGACAAAAAGCACGCTATGTATGTATACCACGCTTCGAAGGCACAAGGGGTTTAGAGCTCCTTGCGCAACAACATAGTTGTTTCTCCATCTGCTAGGTTTGCATCGTGGCACTAGGTATGAGTCGACGATCCACCGCTTCACCGGGAATTCTAGGACTTCTTCGGCTGCCTTAGCTCGGTGACGTCCTCGCAGACATTCCAAGCGGAACCCGGCGGGAGATTCCGGAACGCTCTAGGGATTTCTCGAGCCGTTGCCACTATTACAACGTGATAAGCCCATTATTCATTTTAATCTTATAATATATAACATCTATCTCTTATATTGCATTGGCGAAAACCGGTCGGTTCGTTTAAAGGCACGGTAGATTCATTATTAAAGCACGGTAATCCACATTATCTAAACCTAGGTAGGTACCTATATGAGATTAGTTGTGTGGGTACTTAGTCTAAGGCATGATTCCTTATATAAATTTAAGTACTTTTTCAACTCGTGAAGGTTATATTAAACTGTGAGTGCGTATAGCCATTGGGAGGATGAGATTATTGTGGCAGCCACCTAGCCGCCGGCACGGCAGGATACTAGTACTAGAAAGGATTTATTTCACGATGAGCCTCTTAGCTAAAGGCACCAGCTACTAGTGACTGTTATAGGTAGGTAGGAAGGATTATTAATATGATGGCACCCCTTTTTATAGCATTAGCTACGATTAGGCCGCGAAGGGTGGGCTATTAGATCGAAAAGTTATAAGGTTATAGATTTATATAAACTTTGTATAGTAAAAGCGAGTCCCTTTTGGACTCCACTTAATTAGACTATTAATATAGGTATAATGATGTGGATTGCCGTGCTTTAATATTGAACCTATCATGCCTTTAGACGAACCGAAACCGATTCTTGAGGCTCAGTTTTCCTTTCGTAGGTTATAGTAACTGCATCTACTCTCCGAATGCCATCAGTACTGATCATCTCCAAGCCTATATCATTCTCTTCCCTGGCGCATACCACTGTTAAGTTGGGATTAACAACATCACGGTTCCCTACAGAGCCATCCCAAGCCACCTGCCGCCCTTGAGAATCAGTCTCATGGTATGTTGCATAACTCAAGTTTTCCCGTGATGTACCCTCTTCCCTCGTTTGACTTCTACTCCTAACTTTTTTAGAGAAGGTCGAGAAAATGGGATGCCCCCTTAATAATTTAGCGATATGGCGCAGTTTCGGGATGCAACCCATGATGATGGCTAAGCATTGCTCGACGCATATGTAGACCGTGCTTACATCTGGATTTCTCAACAGTGCCTTGCCGGACTGGGCCATGGATCTCGAAGACGTGATCAGTTTCAAGATCGAGGCAATCATGGTTGTTAACGATAGGGCTAGCATCATAATTAACAATAACTTCTCGCGGGGTCTCATGTTGAGTTTCCAGACGATGATAACTGGAAATAAGACGTGTGTCAAATCCGAAATGGTGAACAGAACTGTTTGTATGACAATTAGTTGCATGCTTAACACGGGAGGGTTACAGTAAGACACTATTTACCTTGACCTAGAACTACGCTTACTGGCACAAGTATTTTAAGCCCCGGTCTAGCATACCCGACCATGGTAACATTCCAGGTTGCTTCGATGGGTGTAGTCTGAAGCCAGATAGAGATTATAGCGAGTGTACCGACACATGTCTCAACGGTTGTGAAGACATATAGATACCACCTGAACCACTTTTTGGATGCGAATAATCGATTCAAGAGGAGAGTCGCTGAGATTCTCGCCAAAACAGACACCAGGATAGCAGGTGTTGACGCAATCCAACCATATTTCATATATTGTATGTACTCGGCATGAGTATTCGGATCGCCATCCTGCTTCCATTCAAGTCCCCAATAGAGTTGTATAGTGACCAATCCCTGGAATACAATCTGACATATCTAAGATGGAATATCTGCTCTTAGAACGACAATCAATCACAGGGACTTCGGGGTTATACGAACTTCAGCTGCAACCATGAACCAATCGTCTAGACCGAGCCTCCCCACGTGAAGCAGTAGCCTCAAGATGAGCGCTATTATGGTCATTGATGTAAACACCCACGTCACTCCTAGGATCATCTCCCCGCTCGCTGGGTAATTGGGACTGAGGGCCAAAGGGAGTCGATCTAAAGGCTCAGTGGACGACATCTTTAGGAAAGATGGTCATGTAAGGTGTGTTTGTCGTCGGGCGATAGGTGTTACGGATGCGATATTGGTCAATATGAACATAAAACTACCTAGTTAAGATGCTGGAAGAAGTCTTGGTAAGTAAGATAGATAGATATATAAGTAGGTACCTTAGGTAGCCATCCATATAACGAGGCTCTGACCTATGCAGCCAGCGTGCGGTCGCATTGCCCCCAGTGATACCCAGCCGTGCTCACCCGGTACAAGGAAAACGCCACATAGTAGATAATAATATGCCGTGCCTCCCCTTCATGCAGCCAGACTTAGTACCTAGGTACCTCTATTCACAACCGCGGAAGCATGTAACATACAACAAACCTACAGAAGTGGAACTATTTCTCGATACTGGAGTAATACATCGAAACTCTATCCTTATTAAGAGTTTATATTTCACCGAGCCGCCATGTAACCTATCATTGGATAGAGCGTTTACCACACCAGCCGTCGCTATTACTGTACAAGTCGAAGAAAAGAGCTCTCAGAACTCGAACCGTATTCGTACATAGCTTGGTTGAACATGCTCATGTTCTATATCTAGAATAGACAGTAGGTGACCAGCGGTAGTTACGATAAAGCTACTGGCATTTCTATCCACCCTTGCTGTCAACTAGGTACCTATCAGCTATTACCTAGCTGTCTTAGCAACACAACCTCGTCAGGCACCTAATACAGACTGTGGCGGCTTATATGGAAGATGGGCGCCTCTAAGCACTTATGATAGGCAACCTTGAGATATATGGCCCTAAGTAGCTTACGAGCTTACAGGTACGAATGATCAAGTAAGAGCATCTTTCTGCTACATACTATGTATGCAGTGTTACCGACAGAACGCGGGTCGCCAGTCCTTCTCTCCCCTCTTGTGCATGCCATTCACCCACCTCTCTTGAAAAACGGTGCAGTATCGGAGCCTTGCTGCCACTTAATGACATAAGTCAAAAGGCTGTTTGATATAGAGTGATGCTAGATCTAGATTGGTTTTTTTTCCTTGCGTATAGATTGGTTTTTCTTATTAGTTGGTGACATTCCGCTATTTATTTTAGTAGCATATATGTCTTAGTTAGTTTGATTTATCTATTATTTATATATATATATATAATTGTTTTTTATAACGGTAATATAGGTAGTTTCTTTTCCCTTATTCTTTATAATTTTAAAATGTTTAATATAAATATTATTAGTTTAGGCATTGTGAGCGTTGTTGTTGCAGTGTTATCCCTAGTAGAAGATTGTATCGTAGTGAGGGTTGCTAAATTATATATCGTGTTTTATTTATCGCAAAGATAATAATAATGTTTTATTATATTAGAAGATTATAAATAATAGGTTAGATTTTAATAATTTATAGCTTTTTTTATTTTTTTAAATAAAACGTGGGGTAGTAGACAAGTCAAACTAGCTAAGACATATATGTTATTAAAATAAGTGGTGGAGTGTTGCCAACTGATAGGAAAAACCAATTTGTACGCAAGCAAAAAAACCAATCTAGATCTAGCATCACTCTTGATATATTCCAATGCTGACAACGGTGAATGACATTTGCTATGCAGTCTGTCATTGCATGATGTACCTAGCGAGAGCGTTGGTTATTCGGGGACTACGAGGGGTACTCAAGTGAAATATAGCTCTTATAGGACACCTCTTACCATAGTAGGTAGAAAAGCCTTTGGGGACATGTGCCTACCTAATCGACGACTTTGACATACCTAAGAAAAGGATAGAAATCTGCCAGCTGATTTGAACTACGTCTACCTTAAGCTAAGAGCTACCAACCTTGTTAGTAATGCGAAGTACCTCTTTCCCACGATGCCCTATCAAAAATCTCGCGTTATCACCTAGCTAACCAAAAGTAGTCATCTATTTCTCCTCGGTTCTATGCTTGAGAATGACAGCGGTACTGGGCTTCGGGAGCATGCTGGAACGCCAGGTAAACCAACGTGAACTATCTTTCTCAACAAGCTCGCAATCATAATTGAGTAGCATTTGTGAAACGATGACCTTCATGACTGCTGCGGCATAGAACCTGCCTGGACTAATCTCTTGTTAGTAACTTGGCCAACTTGAAGGGAGTTAGCCAAGGCCGAGGGAACTTACCAGGCCATCCGCCCAGTTCCCCAAACATGCCAGGTTTTGTCAATAGTAGTCAGGCTCGAAGGCTTCGATTGAGTGACCTTTGCGTCAATGTCGAGTTGCTCAAGAATTTCTTTATTGACGAAACGGAACCCCTGGAAATCGAGGGGTGAAGGGTAAAGGTCGGCGTTCTGCATAATGGCTCGAACGGGGGTGCAAGCCCAGTCACCTGGAGCAAGCTTCGTCCCGTCGGAAATAATAAATGGCTTCAAGGCGGATCGGCGTGTGCTCACTGATTCAGTTAGAAACATGGTTATCAGCCGTAGGGGCACATCAACATACTTGATTCAACAGGGGTCAAACGGGCCGACTCTTTGATAAAGCTATCGAGGAGCGGGAGACCGTCGCCAGTACGCTCAAAAGCCTCGTAGGAGGTCGAAAGTTCATTGCGGAGAGGCTCAACATACTCGGGGTGTAAGGATAAGTCATGAATGGCGAATGTGATTGTCTGGATTCTAGTCAGAAACTCATAATTGTGGCTAAGTTTCACGAAAAGTGACTTACGGTTGATAAAGCATGAACTGAGCCAAACCAAATAGCCATCACTTCGTGAACTACTCGCTTTGCCGTCCAAGGGTTCTTTTGGGGCGATGTCTCCATGATCCATTGAATACAATCATCCTATGTCTCAAAATCAGCGTGGTTCTCAGGGGGTTAGAATTTTGGGATGCTGTACATGCTTGGGAACTCGATGTCCTCGATTTTTCAAGTCTCTCTCCTGACACCGTTCTTCGGCAATTTGAAGCAAAGTATCAAATATTATCTCGTGCGAGTGAAGTCTACGCGCAATGATTCCACCGATGAGACTTTGAAAACGAGTATATGTAAGCCCCGTGAACCTTTCGTCTTCTATATAGTAGTGGCAGATACTTACGGAGAAAGGAACTTCGGCGTCAGGCGCACTATTTCGGCGCAAATCAGAGTTTCTTCAATATACGCAAGAGCAGAAACCATAAAGCTCTCATTTTTCGCTACGAAACGTCAGTTTTTCCCTGTATCCTAGTGGATTGGGCGTTACCTATGTCCTTCCCGAAGAATGAAACCGCGTTGGCCAGCACAACTATGTTTACTATCATCGGGTAAATAGCCGATACTCTGGATCCTAGGGCGGTAGTTTCACATTAGTTGATGGCCTTAACCCACGTTATTGGTGTAACCACTCACCATTTTGAATGGGACTCTCCGAGTGTAGCTTGGAGAACCGCCTCCGTACCAGGTAACCAACCTCGGGCAGGATACACGGGAGGTTATTTGTCAACAGCGTTCGTAGAGCGCGGATAAACCCGACGCCTTCCGTGCCGCGCCGGTCAAACCAGTTGAAGCCATGCATAGTGTAAACAGGCTGTAGCATCTGAAGGACATACTATTAATGATGAAAGCGGTCAGACTACGTGAGTTTGATGTAAGTACTTACCTGTTTTGACGCGGCTTGAAGAGAAAGCACCGTATCTGGTGCCGTATCAAGCTCATTGATATGCTTCTCTGATGAGACGAAGACATATCGCGTATCAGGGGCTAGGACCTCAAAAGGCTCCCCTTTGGCCTATTAGCACGAATCAGCATTAACGGACACACAATTTATGGTTGGGTATTCATTTGAACGGGACTTACAGTGTCAAACTTCCTTTGGATTATACTAGGTCCCCAGAGCAGATACTGCCAGGCGTCGATACGCTGCACAAGCCATCGGAACGGCGGGACACTGGCTAACTTCAGCCGTGTCTAGATAGTAAAAGTTAGCCGGGGAATCAAAGCAATACGTGATATCAACATGCAGTTTTTCGTTGTACCGTTGCACAGAAAAGCAAGAGGGGGATTCCAATTAGGACAATCTTGACGAATAATAGGGGCAGCGGGCCGATCGGGGAGAATGTATCTATACTCCCACTGCTAGCCTCCACGATGACGGCAGGCTGAGAGGGCTGCATACTATTGCTGCTGCTGCTCATGATGGAAGATAGGATTAGTTGAACAAGAATATGGTATCAATATATGGTAAAGTACAATGCACAGCAGTGTTAAAATAGGTTGGTGTAGCTCTGGGAAGAGGTAGGCACTGAAACTCAAACGTGAGATATTGAGGAGACAGTGGTAGCCTCCTTGATATTAGGAATTGGAACTTAGAAAGTTGTACGCCCGTAAGCTGTTTCGACGCGGAATAAATGAATAACACGAAAGCCACGGTCAGCCAAGCTGCCCACCATCACGTACTTTGCTGCTCAGCCTGCCTTAAGACGTTACTACATCCCGCAACCTTCACAGCACGGGAGCCTCACCATCGATTATTAGTATATTGGGAATAACATCGATCGTAGTACGAGTCACACCAAGCGTCTACTTACCTATTCGAGACATGCATTGTCAAATAGACCGGCCCATCGTGTCACACGAGGTGGACAAAAAAGAGACGGTAAACAACGAAATTGTTGCACGAGGACCACTCTCGACAAGGTTGGTCCATGGACTCTATACAGGAGAAAAACTCGGAGATGTCCTTACCGGGGAAGGCGGTAGCCTGGCACAACGCAGCCTGCTGATATATCAATTAGCTATTGCCACCATCACCTACTTCATTGGTTGATTGATAAAAGGAGTCTATTACCCGCTCGGTCCATGGGTGTCTCGATGCCGCATATGCAAAATGCACCCATACTCAGAGGTTACACAACGTATGGGGATCTACCCAATGTCAAGACGCCATAAAGATACACCCCACCCCCTTCTTGGGTCCAAGATGTACTTGGGTTTTCCTTAATCTTGATCATCAAGATAGGCATATTGGAACTTTCTCCAATTCATGTTGCACATGTCGTAAATGTCTGGGTGAATGGGAAAAGGGGATTGGGGGCTGAACGCTTATTGCGTGGTAGGAGATGGCCTCTCGGCGGGCTTCAATGTTGGCGCTTATAAGACCTTTCATTGACTTAGGTAAGATTCAGATCGGCAGTACAAGTTAGGCCTCCTTATCCATTATTATCCACACAGATATAATTCACATATATATTGTCACACTGGGAGATTTCGAGAAAAAAGGTGTAAGAGTGCAAAATCTCATGCCGTACAAGCTGTACGAAAAAGTGGGTATATAAAGGCGCGAAAGCTTACATAAGCAGACCCACAAGTCTCGCGTCATATATTATGTACCTACTAAGTACCCAGCGACCATTGATAGGGCTAGCTACTCTAAGTGGAAATATGCCTATCTCTTACTTGGACGGCCATCCCGTCCTTTGGGCGCACTGGACCAATTCCAGCAGCGTAAAGTCGGTGGCCATTGACCGTATGTGTTGGTGTAGCCTTAACACCCCTATTTGGCACATCGTCAATAACTTCTGCATGAACATCCGGGCGGGAATGGAGTTGCTTACAGTTTCTTGTCCCACTCTTCCCAAGCCTCACGGATGTCAAACCTCCGGGCTGTGAGGACACATACGAGCTCGAGCTCTACTATGGCTAGTTGCATGCCTATGCAGTTGCGAGGCCCTTCAAGTAGAGAAACGTGAGTTTTTTTTGTTGGTTCGGTTCAATATGAAATCAACTTACCGAGAGAAAATGGTATCCAGGCGTCTTTAGATGGATACAATGGGTCGTCTTCACCTACAGCCCACCTCTCTGGGAGAAACTCGTTCGGTCGCGCCCAGTAGCTAGGATCCCTCTGGATTCTCGAAATCGCGACCCACGGCGCGAATCCCTCCAAGGGGTATCGGATTGTAGACCCAGAAGCGGTGACATATGATCCGGGAGTACCCTGGCGTATTGTGGCTGCGATAGGGTAGAGTCTTAGAGTCTCCTTGATCACTCCGATTGTATATGGTAGTTCGTTAAGGAGATGAGGGTCTTCCTTGAGAACACTTGCTGCCCTGAGAGGGTCAAAGCCCACTACTGTGTCGTGCTCAGAACGGAGATTCGCAAGGCAGGCGGGATTATCTTGGAGACATTTCATCATAAAACAGATGGTCGAAGCGGTTGTGTCATGACCAGCAAAAAGGAAAGCCTTCACATTGCTGATGAGTGTTTCGATGAAAGTTGCATCGTTAGAGACAGACGGCGGAACTTCGAAAGAGCCATTTACTTTATCTTTATCGTGTTTTATAGCTAAGTCTATAATCGTCAAGGCTTTACTTGAACTGGGATCTTGTTGGAGCTTTGATACGATGTGGGGATGTATCTGTTTTCGTAGGGCCTGATTATTCTTCGCCACTGAAGGCCAATATGATGGCATCCAGCGGCGAATGCCAGCCTGTGACATTAGTCGAATCTGATCGAATAATGCGATCTTGAGCGGGCTACTGGACTCATTAGTCTGTTCGTGTAGCCTAGTATCCCTAGAAAGCTTATGTTAGTATGGTAAAGACGATTCAGTGTGAAATTCATGCACTGAATGAATGATTACCTAGGTAGGCACTTACAGAGTCGCTCTGCATATGATGTCGAATGTCAAATTCATAGTTCTCTCGAGAAGAGGAAATACGGGACCCCATCCGTTGGCACCTCCACTCAAGCCCTGGAGTACATCGACAAAGACGGACACCTCTTCAATCAAGTTAGGAAGTAGGGTCAAGATGTTGCGCGAGCTGAACCCGGGGTTTAAGCGTGTTCTCCATGACTTCCAGAGCTGACCTTTTGCTGTGATGATGTCCAAGTTGGACGTCAAAGGCAGGATATATTCCTCGGCCGCGGCGAACTTGGGGAGGTTATTGACTCGCGTGAATTGCATCGCGGCGACTGCATCGTACACTAGGGCGAATGCAGGCGCCACTGGCCATAGATCCAAGTATACCACGGGCGGAAGTCCATTCAGGGGCTCGAGGAAATAATCACGGTAGTTCTCCGCCAGCCAGTCATGAAGAATATAAATCGACGCATCTGGAGGGTGGGCTCGTACGTAATCGAAAAGAATGCGCAAATGGCCGAATATGAGTGAATGAGACGCAATAGGCTTCACAGATCATTTTCTTAGCAATAGCCCAGCTGTAATTTACCCCAGCTGCCCAAACCGAACTTACGATTCCTTTGGCCCTCAACGACCTAACTCTAGACCGATTGATATAGGCATTTCGTAGAAACCAAGTCCCTGAGATCGCTAGAATAGTCACGATGATGCTAGATAAGGGTGAGACAGCTGTAGAAAGCACCAAAGTAGATAGTGAAATCATGATGGCATGCATTAGTGACAGTGGTGACAGTGATATCAGGTCTCTTTCATTTCTTTGGCAGATTAATCTAGGTACTTGGAGTCTTGGACCAACATAGGATGATATATGATATGCTTGAGGCATGGCACTCAAACCTAGGTATACACCATCCGTGTACCTAGTACCAATGCATAGGTCTTTTCATGGGATGGTACCTAATATGCACATGTGGGTTACCCAACAGCCCCAAAAGCCATAGATGTCTTAAGACTCGAGGCCGGTGTGATAGAGGGCTTGCAGGTTGATCAACTTAATGTCGCACGAGCTACCCCTTTTCTACCACGCCAAGAGGTGGCTGGTGCTGGTAGGTGTCAGATATAAGATAAGATTATGATTTCATAATAATACCTTCCTTTTGGTCTAGTGGTTTATCCGACAATTAAGAGTCTCATACGCTTAAAAACCGGTTGTTGCGCTAAGACGGATAGATTACTACCCACTGGAAGGGGGCCACTCATAACCCAAAGAGATAGGTTCGAATCATACTGCAACCATGGCGTATAATAAACGAGCTTTTAGCAAGTTTCCGTCTGTTTACAGTCCGAACCTTGGGGGGTGTGTCAGATATAAGATAAGATTATGATTTCATAATAATACCTTCCTTTTGGTCTAGTGGTTTATCCGACAGTAGGGTGGAAAGAGCAAGTGGGGTGAACGAGGCTGTAGGGCTGTAGTAGATGGAGTGGAAAAGAGGGAAGGAGCGAACCATACCCTATCGGGCATTTAAGGTTACAAGAATGGCTTAGCCCATTTCATTCTTCAATAATACAACAATAATCCATTATTTTGATGAATACAACAACAATTTCTGGGGTGCCCCAATTCTGTTCGTTCAATGCCTCATGCTACATTACTAGTGTCTCTTCTGCGCACTCTAACTCTACCATCGTGGAACGGCAGCTTCAACCACATCAGATCAATGAGCTTAGGCCTCCTTTTAATATGTTCCAGATCGTAGTTCAAGAGCATATAGGCGACGAACATCTTCATCTCATTGAGAGCGAAGAAACGGCCTGGACATGCATGTTTGCCGAAGCCGAAGCCGAGAAACGCGTCGTCGAGCGTCGCCGATGACTTCGACGTGTCAGTCTGCGCCCTTTCAACTTCACCGTCTTTGGGGAACCCATTCAAAACATTCCCTAATTTCAAAGGACGTGAGAATCTAAATGCTTCGAATTGGCCTGGATTTGGGTACAAGTCTTCGTCGTGGTGAATGGCTTCAATAGGAACGCTTAAGACGGTCCCGGACGGGATGGACGCAGTAGCATTTTCAAGCTGGATTCCATCGGGATGCGCAACCTCGACACGGTGACACGTCAGCATGATTCGGATATGTTAGTGTGCTGTAGAGCAAATGCCCAAAAGAAGCGGAGAATAATGGCTGGAGATTACTCACTGTCCTCGGTAGACCAGTGGAGGCAAAGGGGGTTAGTCTCATCGATTCTCTGATGGCAGAGTCGACAAGTTTGAGTTTCTTCACAGCATCGAATGTCCAGGTGCCCCCAGCCTCTTGGAGGACCGTCCGGCATTCCTCACGTAATGCTTCGATGTAGCCCGTCGACTCGTCCACGCTCGCAAGATCCAATATGACATTATGGACCGTGAAGCTCGTGGAGTGCATTGATATATCGTTGACGAGAAGTAAGCGATGACAAACACGTTCGGGGGAGAGGTGGGCAGGGTTCCCGCTTGCGTGGCATTCGTCAATGATCCACTGCAAGCCGTCTGACTATCAGGTATATGTCAATGGTCTTGTTCGAACTTTACTGTCAGCCTTTCCTTCCCCCGATATTAACACTTACAGGAGGAGTCCAAGAATAGGTGGGATCGGTGCGAAGTTTTGCTGTATTGTCGAGTCGCTCTCTTATGAACGGGAGACATTTCTTCAACGTCCTCCTGAATAAGATGTGGCATAGAAGGCCGATCACAACGCCCGATAAAGCTTTGAATGGCTTAGGTGTGGCATTGATGGCGATTGCACCACCGAACATTGCCATGGCATGGTCTCGAACCATATTTAGGAACTCGGCATCGCGACCTATATGAGATAATATTAGTAAGTACCTCATATGGCAGCCGAATATATGGATACCTTAGGTACCTAAGGTATCTATGCTGAGATGAAAAGACGCACAGAGTGGTTTCCCGCAGAAGGCGCTATTCGCAGCTCCGGCGATGAGCTTCAGACATGTGTCCCATACCGCAATCTCTTTCCAATCCTTCCCAGTGCCCCACCATCGCTTGAAACCCAGCTCGAGCTCGGCAGCGATAGTAGGCGTCAATATTTCAAGGTTTCGAGTTAGTTGATGGCGGATCACACTGATATGAATGCCGAAATTTGCGACCTCCTTATCCCAGATGGTCCATCTCGATTGGAGCGTTTGGTCTTGTGTGGCATGAACATCGAGTACGTTCTCAGGCAGGCCGTATACGCCTTTGAGCTGGCGCGGGGGGACAATGATTGTAGGCCCTCTCTCGATACTCGGTATGATGAATGGTATGTTCGACTTGGAGTACTGCATACACACGCGGTATTAGTTTTAACTAGTTACTATACACGCCACACCTATAGGCGAGATCTACTCTAGCGTATCCTTCAGAAACCCATTTCTTACTATCGAATAGCGATCGAATCGTAGCCCTAACCCAAGCTAGCCGTTCATTTCGAATACCTACAGCAGCCAAACGGGTTAGGAACTCAGGCCCGTGTTCGAGATCAGATTTAGTCTTTCTATAAAGATAAACGAAACATAAAATGCACGACACGATCGCTACCGCATGCTCTAGTCCAAGGGCGAATGTCATTTTGGGCGGGCAGGCAGATCAAAAGACAAGGGGAGGTAGGTAGGCCGCAAGACTGTTTCTCAGCCCCAAAGAAGAAATCAGCAGTAAGATCTGAGTCCCGGCCCCTTCATGACGAGGGCCGTAATTACAGTGTCATACCAGGTAGGCCGAGCTTCACAGCCTTGAGTGCTCGAGGTTACATCCGAGTTAAAATGCCCGTGTAGGGTGGCTTTCCTTGGCGCCCGATCGGTGAATGAGTTCCCGGGGTGGTCCCCGTCCCCATCACACGCCCATCCATCACAGATACAGAATTGTTTACCACAATTGGTTGCATCCGATGCGTAAGATGCATGAGATGGCGCCTGCATCATTATTGACGGTATCCGATACCTCAAGACTTCATAAATATGTATTGAATGGAGTTGCGGCATAGTTTTCTATACAGTGTAATTATAATCTCGTAATGGAACATCTTCCCCAAGTCCCCAGCGTTTAGTGCTTTTGCCCAATTTTGAAGCCATGTGGCCGTTTACAGAGTCACGCCCCCGCAAATCTTTCTTCGCTAATTCTTTCTTAGAATATGACTACATCATCATCGGGGGAGGCACTGCAGGCTGCGCTGTGGCATCGCGTCTCAGCGAAGATGAAACGTGTACCGTTCTCCTTATCGAAAAGGGATCTGCGCAGGATAGCTGGGCCTCCAAGGTACCGCTGATATCATCTGCAATTGACGAAGACCCCAAGTCCGGCATAGTCCACCGATACACGGAGCCAGCGGATTCTTCCGACGGTATAACTCACCGTCTAGTGAATTCAGAATCGCTAGGAGGGAATTCGAAGATCAATGGCATGCTCTATACGCGAGGTGTACCTGAGATCTACGAGAACTGGGCGCGGATCGGACACGCCAACTGGTCCTGGTCCCACGTAGAGCCGTATTTCAGGAGGATCGAAGGCGTGCAGGGCCTTCCTAAGGCGACACACGCTGGTCGTTCAGGCCCGGTTCACATCGTGCGGCACCCCCCAATGTTCGAGGCGTATGACCACGCACAGAAGGCAGCGGCCAAGTTAGGTTTGCCTTTGGAAGAAGATGCAAATGATCCTTTGTCGGTGGCACATGGCTATTTTCCACTTGACTATACCATCGACGCTCAGGGGTATAGGCACTCGGCACATCGAGCCTACTTACCTGGTCGGCTTGTTTCTCGGCGTTCTGATAGGCTCACCATCCGCACTGGCGTTGTTGCCACGCGTCTGGAGCTCGACGCGAAAGAGCACAGAGCTAATGGTGTCTACATACAACCTCACAAGTGCCAACAAGGTAGTAACTTGTCTGCTGGAGACGTGAGTGAACTGCTCATAAAGGCGAGAAGGGAGGTGATCCTCTGCGGGGGCGCTATCGGCTCGCCTCAATTGCTTCAGCTAAGCGGCGTCGGACCTGAACTGTTACTCAAAAAGCATGACATCCAAGTCAAACGTCACCTCCGAGGTGTCGGCGCCGGCTTATCGGATCATCATGCGATACCCATTTGCATAGAAATCCCACCAAGAGGCACACTCTACTATTTGGAAAAGAACCCCCTTTTTCTTCTCTGGCATCTACTATTGTATCTCACCACGGGCTTGGGATGGATGAAGTCGCCACCAACAAATGCCGCCATCTTTCTCAACACTTCAAACCTTGATCCTGACACTATGGAAACACATCCACAATATGATACCGACCATGCTTGCCCCAACCGCTCGGGTAAGGGGACCGAACCTGACGTGGAAGTTATGCTGTACCCTGCTAGTGGTGTTCAAGAGCGATGCGAGAACAAGTCTCTTTTCACTTTATATACATGCTTGCTACAACCCGAGTCTTCAGGCAGTATTCAGATCAAGTCTCTCGACCCAAGAGCAGACCCTTCTCTCCGACTTGGTATGCTCTCGAATCCGAAGGACATCGAGGTCGCTCGTAAAGCATTGCGCTTCTCTCTCAAGCTCGCCGAAAGCTTCATCCAGTCTTACCCGTACCCGGCAAGGCTCTTCATAGCTCCAAATGCAGAGACTGGCCGCGATTGGAAGGACCTCAGTGACGACGAACTTGATAAGTTCGTTAGAGATAACATAAAGCTAGTATACCACTTATCGTCTTCGTGCCACATGGCAAGTGAGGAGGACGGAGGCGTCGTGGATGATGAGCTGCGGGTGCACGGCTTCGAGAATCTGCGTATAGCTGACGCAAGCATATTTCCTACTATTCCGGCAACTCATACGATGGCCCCCACTTACATGGTTGCTGAGAGATGTGCCGATTTTATCAAAGCTACGTGGTATAAGAGATCTTCTGTATAATTAATAGTTACTACCTACTATCTTAAACCCCTTTTCAAACATTTTTCGTAATGCCAGGGTGGATGCTTTCGAGTATCGCGAGAAGCTCCTTATAAGCCTTCACCTGTGATACCATTCCTTCTTCGCTCCGAACAAATTGGCTTTCGAAGCTCACATGACAGTCTTCGATATATTTTCCGTGCGTCTCCGGCCCAGCTAGCGCGGCCCATAGGATGACGCGAGATCCCATCTCGCACGTGCGTCCGACCAAGAACATTGCAATTGCGAGGGCCCAGGACATAGGAAAGACCTCCTCGCGGAAAAGATTCGTCTTGCAAAGCCCCGTATCTAGAAAATTTATAATCACGTCCCGTCCCCCGGAGAGCGAAAGCTGCCGGGCCAACTCCCGCGCGATCAGCACCACCAGGAGCTTGGTTGTGGGGTAGCGCCACTGCATTTGGGTATCCCCCTTTAAGGCGTCGAATATCGACGACGCATTGCGTTCCTCGAACGTCGGATATAGATGCGCATTTGAAGCGACGAATACCAGATGGTGATGCGAATTCTCTGCTGCGCTTTTCCTTAGCTTGGGCAAAAGCATAAGGCCCATTAAGAAGGTTGAGATGACATTAACGGTGACCTGACGCTCGTAGCCTTCGAGCACCTCGTAGTTCTTACTCGAGAGACCAGCGTTCTCGACTACGATGTCAAGGCGATCAAGTTCTTCTGCCCGATGGCAGAATGACTTGACGCTGTCAAACGAGCCGAGGTCTAATTCCCAAACCTCCACCACGCCTAGCCGGCCTTCCGAAGACTCGATGTCTTTCTTGGCCACCTCGCCCTTGGAAAGATCCCTGCATCCCAAGATGACCTTCTCAGACTTAAGGCGCACGAAATGCCTAGCTGTCTCTAGGCCCAAGCCGCTGCTAGCTCCGGTAACAATTGCAGTGCGCCCTGTGCAGTCTGCGATCGGATATTCTAAAGGAGACAGCTGAGCGACCAGCGAGCTAAAGGGGTTCCTTGATCTAGAACTTGCCCTTAGTTACCGCCATGATAAAGGGGTTCTGGTTAATCTCAATGCAGGTACCTACCCTAGAGGACTAGACATAGTAGGATGACGGCGTATGTAACTTGTGTGTGCATTCTTCCAATGGAAAAGCAAAGAAGGCCATGATCACCTGAGAAACAAGTAGCCTTGCTCAATGGTGCAATGTAAAAGATGCACAGTGAGCAGGTACTAATATGGATGTTGGAGATGTTCCGGAAAGGTAGCACAGCAGCTAATACTATGCAGAGTTGCCGTCTGACCATCCATCCCCGTTCTGTCCAAGATCAGATAAGGACGAGGAGCTTCAATATGCACCGACACCCCCCTGGGTGTAGTTATTATGATCCCTTAGCCGCACCAAGCCATCCTATCTTGCCAGCGCCAACACGCCGACATGCGGCCGCATGGCTGGAAACCTACCTAGGGACTATTGAGATTCAAGGAGGCTGAAGTCAGAACGGGTATCGTTCGACCTGGAAGGATAGGCTATCGGATATGTAAAGAATACAAGTAACTCCTGGACACGTTCTTAGAAAGTTCCCACGTCCGAGTGACGCGCCGCAATGCAATTAGAATCATTCCTCGGTGCTGGCGCGGCCTTGGTCACTGTCGCCAGTGTTTTCACAGTCATTCGTGTTGCGTCAGATAAATGGCACGCAAGGAGGCTATACATCGATGATCGTCTGCTTTCCACTACCATAGCCCCAATTACCGGACATGGGATTGCTAATAGTTTCATAGATTTCTCTATTGTCGCTAGTATATTCTTAATTGCTACCTTTGCAACACTATACAGATTGCTTAAAGGTGCGTAGCCCCTAATCGCCCCCAGCCTCGCCACTCTTTTCTTGTCTCTTCCATGCGGGCTAAGCCAGTTGCAGCTGCAATTGACCCTACGTCTTCACTTTACTATGTGAGCCAGGTGAGTGAAATGAAAACTCCGCGAGCGCAAAACAGTCAGCCTCATACGAAAATTCCTCTAGTTACAAGTGGCCATGGTCTTCTTGACCGGGTTCTCGATGTGGACCGCCAAAGCGCCCGTGCTGTTGCTTTATATCCGCCTGTTTGGGCTTCACAGGTGGATGCGACTCAGTTGTCATGCGACGCTCGCAGTTACGGCTTTGGTCATCTTAATCGGCGATGCCTACAACGCTGCAAAGTGTATGCCGCAGGACATAACGAGCCCAGGTTATATCGAGTATGTCACGAACTGCAGTCGAGTTGGCTCGACCGTAGGAGTTATATGTGGATTCGTCGGAGTCTTCAGCGATGCCCTTATCTTCTGTCTCCCTCTACCTATCCTCGCCAAGTTGCATCTTCCGTTGGCGAAAAAGCTTGGGCTCTCTGTCGTGTTTCTAGTTGGTGCCCTGTAAGTACCTACCTAATGATTCAAAACACTTCAGTAACATCCATGATCCGATCTAACGAGCTACAAAGTGCCATAGTTACCAGTGCAGTCGCACTCAAATACAAATGGGATTCTCTGTCGGGAGAGGCAATGGATATTATGCTCGCCTCTACCTTGTCGTACGTCAGCCTTTGTTCGGAAATGAATTATCGGATGACGAGTCACTAATATATCGATACAGTGTGATTGAAAACACGGTAGTCATAATCGTCGGCTGCGTGCCGGCTACCAATGCGCTCTGGTCTAAACTTGCCGCCGATACGTGGTTATGGTCGAAGATCGACACTCTATTTTCCCAAGTCTCATTCATCCTGACTACCCGCAAGACCACCGGCTCTGACCGGACGGCGAGACAGCAATCCTCCGAGCAGAATTCTTCAGCGATACGTTTACATGACGACTTCGGGTACCCTGGAAGCCGGAATGGCAGGCCCACGACAGCGTTCGGCGAGGGAAAAGACGCGCGGTCTAATACTGTTATTTCATTAGAGGACATGGCCAGAAATCGTTGAGATGGGTGGAACGTGAGTCGCATTGTCAATTGTTACGGTAGTTCATAGGAGAGTTTGATCACCTCAATAAAATGCACCAGCAAATTAATATTGATCAACAAAGCTTGTTAAGTTAAAATCCATTTACGGGCTATTAAATGTGTAATGTCGTAGATAAAGAGCCTGCCGCAGGCAAAAGGGGGTCCCAAGGGGTCTCCCCCTGAAAAAAAGAAAAAAGAAAAAGAAAAAAGAATCACCTATTAATGATTATGAAATACATCTCTTTCAGTTAGTCAATCAATTAATTAATCAATCAACCGGTTACAATATTTATTATTAAAGATCTAAGGTCTCGCTACAAGTTCAAGGCTTAGAACCTAAGAGATCGTTGAAGATATAGTGGTAGGGGGATAGAGGACTATATGCAAGACGGGTGGTCACAACGCCACGGCGCCTAATATCGATATTACAGCCCGATAAATATCTATCCATGGATGAGAATAAGCATAAACAAGCCAACGATTCCTCCTCGTAAGAGAGAGAGAAATTAAGGATCTTAGAACCCTAGAGAATTATTAGTTAAATTACCTAAGTACCTAAGTAATCTTCTAAAGTTCCAAGTTCTTTATATCACATTAGGGCGGTTATGGAGAAATGCATTGTGTTGTTGATATATCATTTTACCATTTTCACCGACCCTTTGCTAAGTAAGGGAGGCGTTGTACCATGCTCATTTTCTGCATTTTAGTGGAGGTACATACCTACTTATTACCTGAGCCTGTCGTATCTACGAATGCGACCGAGCTGAGCACTGGGAAGTATTGTCATGCTGTGATGCTCGACTATTTTTCGATATCCGCCTACCGTGACATTCGCCACACATTCACACTCGGCATATTGGGGTTGCATAACCTCATAGCCTGCCTACCTACCTAGGTACTTCAAGTTGATATAACAAGGTTATGACCTGTAGGAAGATTAATTCCAACTGAGCGATTGGGTCATATAACATAGCCCAATGAAATGCGCAAGAAAAGCCGATCTACCTAGTTTACAGTATTATGAAATGTCGAGTGATTACAAGGGAGTGTATCCAAGTGAAGTGAATGGGGCAGATGTCTGATAGCAGTGAAGTCAGGGTAGAACCGCCTCCTCAGAACCACGCTCAATACCACTCTGAACCCGCTCGCCCTTCTCCTTTGCTCCCGTAGTTGAAGCCTCCGTCTTATCACCATCAAGTCCGAATTCTGTGTTCAATTCCGTAGAAAGCTCCAGCCCCCTCTGAACGCCCACGGCAAGGAAACCTACTGCCGAGATCCCCAGCCCAAACCACCATATTGCATTTAGACTCCGTACATACACTTGCTCAACCTCGTTCCAGACAGCCCCGTCCACTGATCCGGCCAAGGCATTAGCCTGACTTGCGAAGGAGTACGCTCCGCCATTTCGTAGTTGATCCCTTAACGAAGGTGACGAGATAAGGGATAAGTTATTGTTGATGACTGCATTGAAAAGAATCGACGGGATCGTGACGCCCCATATGTACCCAAATGTTTTGATGAAAGAAAATGCAGCGGTGGCGGAAGCAACGTCGGACTCCGGGAGTGCTGCCATGATTGCTGGTAGACAGGTCGAAACCGGGATGCCCACCCCGACCGAGACAATTAGTTGGAAGAACACCCAAGCCACCGCGTGCGAATTGCCGCGGAGGATCGTAAGTAATCCAAATCCGACGATGCCAAAAGCAAAAGCGAAAGCGTGCAAGGGTCTGTAAGCACCAAATGCACTTAATAGCACACCGCCTATTACCGCAGAGACTAAAGTCCCAATGGCCAAGGGGAGATAGTAAATTCCCGAGTAGAACACTGTAGCCCGTAGTACTGCCTGGAAATATACGGGCAGGAAATATCCAAGTGTTGTAGCGAGAACAGAAGCAAAGAAGGTTAATACGTAAGCCGTCGCCGATGTGCGATTGCTAAAAAGACGGGACGGTACGCTAGGATAGGCAGTGAAATGCTCCCAGATGTGGAAAGCGATCCAGCCGAGCACTCCGAGGACGATGGGTAGAATGATGCGCCACGAGGACCAGGGAAACTCAATGCCACCTGTGACCAGCCCAAACATGAGGGCTATGAGACTTGGGATGAAAACGAGGTTTCCGATGTAATCGACACGCAATAGTCTGTCCCAACCTTGATGTTGCGCACCTCCTGACTTCATCTTCATGAATAGTAAGAGGGTGAAGAATGGCACGCCGCAAACAGGGATATTCAACCAGAATATCCAGCGCCAATTCGCACGGGCGAGAGCGCCGCCCAGGACGGGACCGATGGCAGCGGCCACTGCCGCGGACGAGTTGACAATGCCCAGGTATTTGCCACGCTCGCGTAGAGGGACCAGATCGCAGCAGATGATATCTATCAAGACGTACATACCGCCAGCCCCTATTCCCTGGATAGAGCGGCCGGCGATGAACATGCCGACATTGTAAGCGCCGCCGGAAATGCCGCTGCCTATAACGAAAAGGGCAACAGATACGATAGTCGGAAGTTTACGACCGAAAGTATCGGCGAGCTGGCCGATGAGCGGCTGCAGCACGGTCGAGGCAATAACGAAAGAGTTGGCGATCCACACGTATTGCGAGGATCCACCGATGTCTTTGATAATTGTGGGTAGAGCTGTGGTGATAATCATAGCGTCGAGCGCCGAGACAAAGGCAAGTAGACTCAGCGACGCGATGATAATCCAGAATTGCGTTTGCCGGTTTGAGGACTGGGCCGGCGACTTCTGGTCCATCAGGGACGCCGAAGTTGCCCCATTTTTCCCGACGGAAGGCTCTTCCAGCATCCTTTTTAACGCTTTGACTAACTAACTGATGCCGCGAATTCGGGTTGAGGTTTTAATAAAGAGTAGTTAACGTAGAAACGTGCATTGATGAAAAGACTCTACTACGATAGCTTAGAAATAAGATGGTTAAAAGCGCAAGATCGTTTGAAGATGCTTGGAAGATGATTTCGCTGGTTCTATGCTTTTTTTTGCTTGCCGTTAGTTGCGCGAAACTGAGTTGTCGGTACCTAGGGAGTATTATAAAATTTCAATCTCGATTGAAAGGGGGATGGTACAGGATACTATCTTTAGGTACAGATATATAAAGGGGGGACCCATGAATAAGATGTTGTATTGAAGTTGGTTGTGGTGAATCAGAAACGATCCTAGACAAGTTACTATATACCCCCCACAGTGTAGGTAGCACTTTCCTTCACTTTCCTTAGATGTACACTCCATCTGGTACCTACATACCTAGATATGTACCTGGTAGAATGTAATATGTACACACCTCAGGCTGTCAGGTTACACATGTCACAAACATTATATATTGCATACGTACCTAGTAGGTACTTCGTAAGGGGCGGTCCTGTACGACATCCAAGCGTTCTTGGCTTGGGGTCGATAGGTACCTAAGTAGATCGGCATCCCTTTCTTTATCAACCCTCGCCTTAATAAAGCGTAGAACTGTTCGACGAGCAAAAGGCCTACCTACCTACCTATATCCACCAAACGCCACCTAGAATGGATCCATCGCGGGCTATTGATGCACTGAAGGAGGCCATCCCAGATGGCCAATTCTTCTTTCGGGGTACGACTGAGTACGGAGACAGGAACTCTTCATATCTCTCTCAGCTAGAAGGCGACCTCAAGCCAGCCTGCATCTTCCAGCCCCGCTCCCTACAAAACGTCGTGGCCTTCGTGCGGACTATTCGACCTTTTACCTGCAAGGGTGAGGTTCAGTTCGCCGTTCGTGGCGGCGGCCAACAGCCAGCACCTGGCTGTGCCAACATTCAAGATGGCATCACCGTCGATCTCGGCAACCTAGCCGGGATCGAGATCAAGAAAGACCAGAGCCTGATAGAAATCGGGGCTGGGGCGCGCTGGGGCGCCGTCTATGACAAGCTTGATGGTTCTGGAATTGGAGTCGCCGGTGGCAGAGCCAACAATTGCGGCATTGGTGGGCTATCACTTGAAGGTATGCACGTGCACGTCTAGGTATAACACCATTTCTTACGGCGGCAGCTGAGTATTCGCAGGTGGTCTCTCCTTCTTCTCCTCGCGGGAGGGATTCATATGTGACAATGTCGTCAACTACGAGATTGTGCTGGCTTCGGGGGAAGTCGTTAACGCCAACGCCAAGCAATATCCAGACCTATGGATAGCGCTACGAGGCGGTGGAAACAACTTTGGGATAGTCACACGCTACGACTTCAAGACCTTCCCTCAGGGCTCTATTTGGGGAGGTAACATCTACTACTTTCTCCCGAGTATCCCCAGTCAGATCGAGAATCTCGTGAATGAGCTCAATCGACCGAATCCATCCCACGAAACCCATCTCATGGTCAGCATCGGATATGCGGGCGCCCTGAGCCCGGATCCGGTCGGGTTGAATACGGTTTATTTCACGCAAGCTGTAGAAAACCCGCCAGAATTAACCCCATTCGTATCTGTCCAGCCACAGATCGAACAGTATAGCTCGGTACGGATAATGACACTAAAGGAAGCTGCCACAGACCAGGCTGCAGGTGTCTCGATGGGCACACGGTAAGTGAAGACAGCTTCATCCGTGTCAATAATTCGTAGCCTGACTCTTACGGTGTAACAGGTGTGCGTATATGAACATCACAGTAAAAAGCAATGCTGCGGCGTTAATAGCTGCCTCGGAAATATACAAGGAAGCCCTCGAACCTGTCAAATCCGTAGAAGGACTTAGATGCTCTTTCACTCTCCAGCCGTACCCTACTTCGCTGCTAGAGAAGTCTTCTCAGAATGGAGGTAATTCCTTGGGTCTAAAGACAACCCACGAACCTCTTGTGTCGGTCCTGCTTCTTTCCTACTGGCAGAATGTAGGCGATGACGGTAAGATCCTGGAGATGATGGACAATGCACTTGAGAAGATCAAGGCGGAGGCAGCTTCTCGAGAGCAGCTGGTACCCTACGTGTATATGAACTACGCCTTTGTCAATCAGGACCCCGTGGGGTCTTATGGTGAAGACAGCAAGAGGCATCTAACGGAGGTCAGCAAAAAGTACGACCCAGACGGTCTTTTTCAAAAAGGCTGTCCAGGAGGGTTCAAACTACATCACTAGGTATATTGGTTGGGGGAAGGGTTCGTATCCCATATCTTAGGCTTAGACATATCGAGTAGGTACCTAGGCAGTCAACAGAGAAAAGTCGAATTCTTTTATGTTAAGTAATCATTCGTAGCCTGACCCCTGAAAGCACTCCCTCGAAAGAGGGTACGAACGAGCCCTAGTAATTAGGGTGAGTAGAACCCACAGAAGGGAACCACAGGACGTGGAACCCTACAGACCAACCGCTAGAACAAACATCTAGTTCAAACCGACAGAAGCCTGTAAGACTTGAGATTACTTAGGCCGATCGACAGGTAGTGATCGCTAATCAGGGAATGTTGAGCCCCCAGAGGCAAGAGTTAACACCATAGTAGAATGCCGGGATCATCAGATGTATCATCAGTATCTCCTATATTAGAGCCTGTCACGTCCCATACCCCCAGGGAAGTACCCCATGTACTTCCCACCCGCCCCCACCCCTCCAGATTCACTTGCCATACTTGACTTGCAATTTCCAGGATACTGAGATTGAAAATCCGTGATATATCTTACATAATTCTAATTCTAATCCCTTGAATAAGTGTATAGCAATAAAGTCCGTTACTTTCCTTCGCCACGATTAACTAACCGCCACTAAACTTGGCAGGCCGAAAGAATGCGAAACCGTACATTCGACAAGCCCTTGCGGTTGATATGTTTTATTAGCTACATAGGACTATCCAAGTCGCATGACTGGAGCACTTTCGACATAAATGACGGCCAATGGGCCCAAGTCATTGAGAAGGATGTCTGTATCGTCGGTGGAGGAAGCAGCGGCGTCCACGCAGCTGTATCTCTACTTGACATGAATAGGACGTTGGCGATAATCGAGCGCAATGATCGTCTTGGGGGCCATTGCGAAACATGGACGGATCCTAGCTCTGGGTTGCCTGTCGACTACGGTGTCGTTATACATCAACCGCTTCAGGCGGTCTATGCCTTTTTCAAAAAATTCAACATTCCGTTACTGAATATGTCTTCCGTCTCGTGGAACGAGCCTGGGGATCCCGCAAATGCATCGCTACCGGCTGTATGTTACAATTCTATCCGGGAAGACGTGGACTTCCGTGATGGGTCGAGCGTAGACCGCGGCGTCGATCTGGGAGTTGATGATGCCTTTTCACGTCTAGGCAGCATACTCTCTAACTATCTATACCTCCTTCAGGGATACGATCTCCCTGACCCAGTTCCCGAGGATCTCATCATACCGTTTGGGGCTTTCCTCGAAAAGCATAACTTAACAGCAGTCATCCCTACATACTACCAATTTTCACAGGGAATGGGCAATCTATTGGATATCCCGACCATTTACGCAGTCAAGTACTTCAACTTGGGTGACCTCCAAGCTTTATCCCAGGGGTACCTTACCGCAGCCGATGGCGATACGTCAAAGCTTTACAGGAAAGCCGGAGACTACGTGGGACCACCCAACATCTTTCTTCAGTCAACCATCGTTTCCACCAGGAGGCAAAACACAACGTCAGGAAATCTCGAGCTTCTAATCTCGACCAAGGGAGAGGGACTCCGACTGCTCTCTTGCAAGAAAGCCCTCTTAACCATTCATCCGACCCTCATGAATCTAGGAGGATGGGACTTATCCGCAGAAGAGTACGCGGTGTTCTCGCAGTACGTCAATGCCAACGGGTACTGGACGGGACTAGTCACGGACGTTGGACTTAGTTCGACAACAACGTACTGGAATGCCGCGGCCGCTACGCCTTTCCAGATCCCAGTGCTTCCGGGGATGTACGCTCTAACACCCGTCGGGGTGGTCGACAACGTGTGGGAGGTCAAATTCGGATCCAACACCGTAGACCTGAGCGGCGACCTGGTCCAAGAGTACATACAAGCGCAAATCCGCACCTTGAGGTACGTGAACAACGTCACCAGTGCAAAGGAGCCGAGTTTTCTAGCCTTCTCGTCGCACACGCCGTTCCAACTCCAAGTTACTCCTGAGGCTATTCGGGACGGCTTCTTCCGGAACCTCACCGCGCTGCAGGGGGGCTTTGGCGGCAGGATGTTTTACAGCGGCGCGGCGTTCCATACACCATATAGCGCGCTGCTTTGGCGATTCAACCAGGAGGTTGTCTTGCCTCTAATGATGCAGCAGACGGGGCGGCACTAGATGTAACATGATAATTGTACCACCCTTCTTGCCGACTTAATCTATAGGCTCTGTGTAGGTATAATTGCACAACTGAGCAAGTCAAACGGACTTTGTAAATCCACGTTTAAGTTAAAGCACCTTGGAATCGCGACCCACATTCATATTCTCACATGTTGTTGTCATCGACGTCGATGCCATTATTTTTGAACTTATTCTGCTCTGCATATCTCCTCATCATATCTGATGTTCAGTTCTTATCCATATTTTAACGACCTTTGATGACCTAACGGGCCTCAAAAGTGAAGGCTTTCAAAATATAAAAGTATTTTTTGGTCCCACCAATTCCCGCTATGGTACCTAGGTCCTAGCTATCATACCGATGAATTCGTTACCTAGTCGTCGTCGTCAAAGCCACCGCCTCCCACAAAGCCTTCTTCCTTATTATACTCCTTCTGAGTAAGGTTCAGAAACTCTGGCACGATTCTCCCCGAAAATACCCTCCTGCCCTGCGCGGTAGCTAACGCGGCTTCTCTGGATTGCCCGTTGATCTTGAGCACAAACACCAGCGCCACCATTTCTTTCTGGTCCGCCTTTCTCTTGTACACGCGCCCCGCGATCGCTGTGTTCTCGAGCAGCTCCTTGTCGCCGGGCGTGGTCTTCCACTCCCCCGGTTCCCCTTTGTGCTTCGTCAGGGTGCCGTATTCGTTTGCGCAGAAGACTTGGATTGCCTGTATTTGTTTGTCAGATAGGTATCTGTAGTCTTGCCTAGCTAGCTACCTAGTTACGGCCCTGTAAAGGGTGGGGGGGTATAGGTTATGAAGGTAGCAGGGAAGAAGAAAAAAAAGTAGGAGAACGTACATTCTCGCTCGGCCGGATCACCGCCGCCAGCCCCGACCCCCTCTGCGCCTTGAAGAGCGGGCCGCCTACCGACCACGACCCTAAGTACTTGGCCATGTACACGTTGCTGTCCTCGCACTGGAAGAACACGAAGAGCTCCGGCGCCGACGGGTTCCGAGACACGGCCGCGATGGCCGTGCCGCTATACGGCCGAGTGCCGGCAGGGCAAGGGAGCGTCGATCCGGCGTACCACGGATCCTTTCTGTCGCGGCAGTGCTCGCGCAGAGAGCCGTCGGGCGCCTGGTATATGACGCGTAGGGAGGCGGCCCAGTGTACGGAAGCCATCTTGGAATTTCCCGCCGTCACGGCCGTGTGCAGATCAAGCTCACCGCGCCCCCAGTTGTTTTTGCTTGTCGCGGACCAATTTGAGATTGGCCCGTCCCAGCACCTTTCTTTCATGCGGCACATGTTGTCGAGGTGGTAGAAACGGATACTGTTCTACGCCATCCCTGTATCTTAGCAGAAGTCACGATAACGGCTCTCTGGGTGGAAAATAGGTAAAAAATAAATAAATAAAAAAACTACTAGTACAGGGACAGGAACTCAATAGGGTAGATGACTAACATTGTCTTCTACGTTATCAGTCTTGAACCATTGCATAGCAGCGAGCGGCGTCGCGGTTTTAGCCTCGAAGAGAATGTCGGACTTGGTGCCGCCGTCCCATCTGCCTTGATCATAAGTGCGCTGGCGGACGCCGTTGCTCGTGTCTGTGTAGTAGATAGCCGAGTTGTCGCCGCCCCAGTTGGCGATCGCGATGCTGCCGTCGGGCGGCATGCCCTCGCACGTCGTCATAGACTCGTCGGCCATCGTGAATATCTATCCGTTGGCTTGATGACTGAGGGGTAACGCTTGCGAAGTTCTGCAGTGGAAATCTAATTTGAATGTGCTGGAGAAAGGGAATAAGGAGGGAAAGCTTGAGGCATTTCAAGGAAACGGGGGTACCGGTCTCATGCTATCGGTTGATCTCGACTATATCCTCAATCATCACTCCACCCGTGACGATGTGTGATAGACACATATTCTCCTTGCAGAACTCTCATGACCATTTCAGCTAATCAAGTTCAATGGAGCGGCCTTGGTGTAGCCTATCTCGACCTCAGGAGATGCAAGATTTCAATAGTTTGCTTCTTTCTAACAGCTTCGTGCTCTCCAGCTGAAATGCAATCTTCCAATCTTCTCCACATCAATGATATCATGTAGTGGCCGGCACGAGCCGTCGGTTTCATCGTATTACTTCCAGTGTGCCTAGGTATGACAGTTCTTACTGCATATATTTAGTTTCTGCGACAACTGGTGATTATGAAGCCGGCATGTGTATTCATGCTTTAACCTCAGATAGACGTCAGATAATGGCTGCGCGAGGGCCCTTCTTCATCGATCGGTACAGGCTAAAATTGCTGATTATTTGTCAGTTGCTTCTGAAGTGGCGACGACGTTAGATGTCGTTGGATGACCGTCTCAAACGCAAGCTCGCTTCCTCTATATGCGTATTGGACCAGTGTATTGCTCCATTCCTGCTGCTCGACAGGCCGCCTCAAGAGGTCATCTTTGATTTACACGATGCACGAAACCAAGACGCCTACTGCTGTCTCAGCTCCCTTAGTGCAATGTCGTCCAAGCCACTCGTGCCTATTCAGACATCTAGCCGTGTCGATCGCGCAAACGCATTCGCGCCCAACATCTTCCCCCGCTAATATATGCTGTAAGGGGCGTGATTTATTGCATGAGACAATTCGTGGCCGAATGAGTTTCACCACTCCATATGCGGAGATACCAAACTGGCATAGGTTCAGTGTTATCAGAGCGCCTACTCAAGACTTCCTTGAGAGCTGAGGAACAACTAGAATTGGAAGTGGGACGTTTCCTCGTCTAGCTCTTAATCCACCGAGCGTTGTTGGTCGCTACATCTCCTTCATCGCTACTTGCCTTGTGAATCGGGACGTCCGCTTATCCATCAAGATATATAAATCTAAGTCCGCGTCTTCACCTCGTCACTTTACTCACCAAGTCGATTAGGATTTATCACTTGTTCTACGCGATCTTTGCCAATATAAATATGGCTCCCGGAAAAGAGACCGAAAAAGAGAACCCGAAAGGGTCAACAACTGTCGAAGATGTCTTCAAGAAGTCTGAGTTTCTTCTCAGATTCGATCTACAATATAGTAACCGGGCGACATCGACAACACCAACTCAGCTCTCTGCCATTCTTGAAAAAATTAAGAGCGAAAAGATCGCTACTGTGTCTCAGATCCCCTTGTCTTCTCTGCAATCATGTGTTCCTGAGATGTAAGTTTCATCGTTCTGTTAGCACAGGCTGTCAGCTAATGCCAACTTGTATTCCAGGGGCACCCGGGATCATTTCTGTCTCGACGACAAGCAGACGGTTGTTAGCGGGACGATGACGCTAGGGCAATATCTGTCATCCACACAAACGGTCAGTCCAGCATCTGTTCCGCCATCTCGTTGTCTACCTCTCGGTCTAACATTTTATAGAACACGGCCTTGCTCAAGGATCATGCCGAGGGTTCTGTTGTCCTTTTCACGATCTTTCTGGTCAAGAACCGTATTCGACCAACTCCCGAAGAACTCGAAAAAGTTGGAACTGGCCCAGATCTCAAAAATGAGCTTCCTGTACGTACGCCATATTAACCCTTAACCGTAAAAAAGACCTTGTTTATTAATATTCGATCAGGACGAGGGGAAACTCAAGGGTGATCCAAATAAGAATCGTCTCTCCGATGGTTGGAATAAGAGCTCCCTCTCTGGAGACCAATTCGCTGCTGGCGCTGGAAACATAACCATGTAAGTTCATACGGTCCACATGCCCTTCGGAATTGTCTCCATGTGCTAACTGGTGCTTGACAGACACCCTGCTGATATGACGGAGAAGGAATGGGAAGTGGTCGTGAAGAATAACATTCTGACGCATGCGTATCGAATTGATACGACAGCCAAGTCAGCCGTAGTGGCACGCCGACCGTGTACGTTGCACTGGGGTAACGCTGAGCCGTCGTGCAAAGCTAACATTTCGTCCTACGCCAGTATTCAAACTGAAGCGCCGACAGGCAGAGATTTTCGTCGTAGACAGTGTACGAGAATCCCATCCTGCTGGTTTGTACAATGCTAATAGTAGTATTGGTAGGATCAATCCCCTGTCGACACCACGATCCCGGAGTTCCAGGTGTTTGACGATTCCTCTGTCTCTGTGGTAGAGATCACGAACGAGGCTCAAGAATCGGCCTCTAACAACTCCTTTTCGTCGTACAGTGTCAAAGCTTCTGCGTTAGCCATCTCATCTGCTCCTAGTAAGCGCCTCGGCTAATCTTATATCTGCAGCTCTGGTGGAATCTTTGGCTACACGGCTGGGGCGTCTGCGGGTGTATCTGGGGATCACACGGAGCAAAGCGGTTCTACCACTGGCAAATTCGAATCCATTATGCGAGTATCATACAAGGCAGGTTATCCGGGCTCCATCTTCTCGGGAATGATAGCGACGGAAAATAATATTCGAAAAATACTAATTGTGTTTCATTGGCGGTGTAGTTCCCCCGAGTGATCGTCTATCTTGATTACGAGTCTCTGGAGCCAACGGAAGAGTGCAAAAAGCACTTCGACGACATCGCTAAACAGAACGATGTCTCCATCAGAAATGGAAAGATCAAAGCATTCAAGGCAAAGTACGGTATGTATTTCCCATCATCTGTGACTGGGGCGGATCGTAATTTGCTAATTACGTCTTTGAACGTGAAGGGGAGGTATTCTCGACGAGCGTTCAGCTCGGGGGATATCTCTATAGCACGAAGCTCACCTCCGCGGTAGCTGCATCAAGCTCGGCTGAGAAGATGAATCGGTTGGCAGTGTCAGCAGGCGTCAATTTTTCCTCGCCGTACGTCTCCGGCTCCGTTTCCACCGAAAACAGCTCCGGTTCCGGCGAATCCAGCCAAAAGTCATCCTCGAGTAAGCACGAGAGTTTGACCTGGACTGCGAAGGGTGGGGACACGTTGCTTTGCTCAAAGTAAGTTATCTTCCTGCGCAGATGATCATATAAATAGTGCAGAGGAAGAGCATACGTTACTGACAGCCTTCGTTGCAGCCCTCCATCCTGGACAAGTACCGTTGGGAATATTTACAATTGGAGAGTTATTGAGGTAAGATGATTCTCACATATACTTTCAAGTCTGCCTTTTTCTTTTCAATGTTCATCCAACTCATATTCACGCGCCGATGTGTAGAGATCTATGCCGCGCACCATAGGCGACGTGCTTCGCGAGATGCATGGATATGAAGCTATTGCCGAGTATCTCGGTACGACTAAGAACGGCAAAGTCGGTGGCGGCCAGTTTGATGACGATGACTAGACGTTGTTGATGCGTCTAGTGGATTGTTGCGCAAGGGGCGAAATTGTCTTGATGCTGTTAGCAGAGTACACGAGTGGAGGCCTTCATGAAAACCAAGCCGAAATATCAAAGTACAAACAGTATATGAGTACTTAGGTGCTTCAAGTACTCGATAGATAGGACAACACGAATTTGCCATCATACTATCTATGGTCAAATGCAAGACCATGAACACTGGGGAGAGTGCCGTCATAAAAACTTCAGGTAAACACTCGCAGAGCATGCGGATTCAACCACCTAGGGTCCTAGGTAAATTCAACGCACCCACGCTTAGTTGGCCAGTTGGACTGTTTCGGTACGGATAACTATGGATGGTCGAGAGCGTAGCGGATCACTCTCCTTGAGTTAGGGTGTCCATCCTAAATCGGATCCTGGCCTTCTTGTTTTTGCTTTCACCGTTGTCCTCGGCGTGATACCTGCCTCTATGCCCCGAGCGACGCTCTAGATGCAGTACGTTTTGGTTGCACGGGGAAACTGTTTGATTCCCGTTTGGTCTCACAGGACCTATTGGTTGCTCTTCAGAATATGTGCACAAAGACGATATTGTCTTGCGAGTAAGCCGGTAGGATTTGGTACCTATGCTCGCGATGAAAGTTGGCTAAAACACTTAATGCCCGAGCTCCGAGGGTTATGTCCGATCTTTGGATTGAGCTTTCATGGCTAGGGGTCGACGACGTAGTGGGAATAGCCTCATTAAATACGGAGGTAGTATCGACAATATAAATAGGGGGCCCTATACATGAATTTCGATACACAATTAATAAGATCCATTAGGTAGCTTTCATGGTAGTATCTAAAAATTGCGACGAAACATTGTAAAATGGCCTATGTACCTATATCAGGCAAAAAGATTAGATCCTAAAGATCGAGAAAGAGTAAATTAGGTGATGTCATCCATGGAAAAGTAGCAGAGAACTGTCATTGGAAGAGCAGTTAGGTCGCTTAGTTATTATTAGGACCCTCAGGTTGTATTACGTCCTGAACAATCTTCCCCCTCCCCCTCCCCCTCCCCCTCCCCCCCTTTTTCCCCCTTTACGAGATCCCAAATACCTAGGTACCTAAGGGCTAGGGGAAGTTATACATATATTAATGTTCCTTTGCTATATACTTAGTGTTTTATTTACTTCTACATTGGCTTCTACAGGCGAAACAGGAGTTTACATTTGAGTATAAAATGAATGTTTGCACTTGTACCCTTGCATCTTTGGACAGGACACTATTTATGCACCTAGTTGTCGAGGTTTTTTTTTTTTCGGGATGGCGTGGTTTTCCTTGTTTTAAGCATATGTGCATTTCGTCGGAAGTATTTCTATGGAAATTTCAATCAATAGTTTCAATAAGGGTCTAGGTTGAAGTAAATCTAACATTCACAAAGTACACGTTTTCCCGCGCTTTAAAGAGAATTTCAAATATACCTACGTACTTACGTAGGTAAGTACGTAGGTAGGTACCTAATGTTTGAGCAATTATACCAGATACCTCATAAATGCTAAATGAGGCATCTCGTTGACAACAAATCAGGTCTTCGTATCTACCTAAGTATGTGTCGCATTATTCAAAAGGGGATATCCAAACGCTCTCAACCAGCACCTTTATCTACGTGTGGCTGTGTAGTTCGTATTGATAATTATCGTCGGAAGGTTATTGTAGTCGGCAAGTTCAGCTGCTGAAGAAAATTCAGCTTGTGCTCAGCCTCAAGATATAAAACTATCCGGCAGGTACTGCGACGCGTAAGCTCGCTTGGGATGATAAGACCTAAGCCTCATCCTGATAATTAATGAGTAGGAAACCCAAACGATAGCGAGGCATATTTATATGCAGGTAATATCGTCTATTCGAATCTAGCCCGATCTTGATCTGTATTTCAACTACTAATGTAGAAGCTCCGGTAGGATTTTATGAATCTTTCCGTGACTCCGTGCCTCGTGGCACGTCCTAGCATAGCCTGCAAAACGGGCAGATAGTGGAATTCGGCATGTGGTGTGACATTGAGTCCTATGGCCTACTATAGATATTGAGACTGTCCTAGGAATTGAAAACCGACAATTTGGCTTGTTTGTTGAATGCACTTATAATTCTCTAAACTTGGATTATAGAAATTCAAAATTTTTGCCCTCTCTGTTCGTCCAAGCTGTACATTCGTTTAATCTTACTTAATAATTCCAAGCCGTTAATATGCCACCAAAAGGGAAAAATCATTCCTTCTACGATTATGACCCGTCGATCCCGGCAGCTGTAGTGGTCTGCGTTCTGTTTGGCCTCACCCTTATCTGGTCGGTCTTCATGACCATTCGGAAAAGATCTTGGGTGTGGTCAGTCCAGATACTTGCAATACTTAGTATGCCTTTCAAATATCTGTCGATGTCTGAGGAGTAGTACTGACCAGCCTGTACTATAGTGGAGGTAGTTGGATATGCCGTTCGAATCGTATCCGCCAATAACCCTACCAGCCGAGACCCATATGCTGTACAATTTTGCGTGATCATCCTCGCCCCTGTTCTCATGGCTGGCGTTATCTACGTTGTTTTCGGTCGGATCGTTTTCCACGTCGTCCCCGCCGAGGAGAGAACTACGAGACTTCTCTGGATCCCTCGTACGTCTCACAATGTTATCCGTTGTACCCCGTACTGACAATTATAGCCCGTTGGATCACGCCTATATTCGTTGCCTTCGACGTAATCGCGCTCTTAGTCCAACTCTTCGGTGCTGTTAGTGTGTCGAGCACGCAAGCTACGGATGACAACGCAGCGAATAAGCTAAAGACGGGCAAGGATGTCGCACTCGCAGGTCTTGGGATACAAATGGGAGCCTTTGGGCTTTTCACAATTGTTGCTGCTCGGTTTCACTTCACATCGCAGCGATTCGTGGCGGGCCTCAACTGGAGGCTACAGAAAGTAGATGGGGGGAAGGCTGTTTTCGCCCAAGGGTCGTCACGGAAGATAAACCCTAACTGGAGACACCTCCTATATGCTATAAATGTCTCCTGCATTTTGATTTTGGTAAGCGATCAAGTTCTGGTTAATGATACGGACCTTCTGACACTCGCCCGCAGATCCGGTCTGTATTCCGTATAGTTGAGTTTGCCCAAGGTTCGGACGGCTCTGTGATGCAACAAGAGTTCTAGTAAGTCTCTGACAGATCTTTCCTCCAACACTTGTCTATTGAGGCTAACGTGTGTCATCTATAGTATGTATGTATTGGATACTTTACCTATATTCCTCGTTGCCTGTAGCTTCAGTTTATTTTTCCCTGGCTCTTACCTCCCGTTCATGGGGTTCAGACTCCCGAAAACTCCATACAGCACAGAGCAAATAGAAAACGGCGACAACTCAGCTACCGCGTTGCAAAATGTATAAGGGTATCTAGGGTGAACTAGGATGTGTCAGGATCATCCGGGTTTAGTTGAATTTCTGTTTCTTTTTTGCTTTACAGTGTCAGGATCGGATCAAGCGAATGCCTATTAACAAGGAGAGTTCTATTCTCATAGAAGGGTGAGGGGTTCACTAGATGGAGGGGACTTAATTCCGGAGTCCACAATAGAAAGGGAGCGTATGTAATGCATACTTTAGTTATCGTTACGTTAGATAGATCCCCTTAGCATCATCGTTGATGGTAATACCAACAAACTTAACAACTTGATGAAACTCAGCCAATGGCAGTCTAGACGTCGTTAGGCGGCCAGCTCATTCGTTCCACGCGTGACAAGATGTGATGTACTATCGTTTTGAAGCTAAACGAGCGTTTGTCACCCGCATTTATTTTCCGACGTACAATAGAGCACAGTCGAGAAAGTAAGGGTTGTCACCCGTCACCATGAACCACTCGATCTCCTTAGCCAGGGCTTGTCTTCGCCTCATATTTCTGATACCGAACGATTGGATAATATTCAACAAGGCACGTCTAGGTATTAGTGAGGAGACTGATGAATAGGATGATCGTTTGTTAAGCCTTACGGATTTGACAGGAGCAAGAGTGTTACCTGCACTGTACAGGAGGGTGTTAGTGTGCATACTTTGCCTGCATGCAGACTTCACCATAATAGTAACAAACGAAAGTGATACTGATGGCCTCCTCTTGCAGGGGTGAACTGTCAGTGGGATATTTCGGACTCGGAGAGTTTTTCGTGTCGAAAATCCCCCTTCTCACCCTGGACTAAACTCCGTAGATTTAGGGTCCGACGGCTTAAGAAAAATAAATGGTCCTGCCAATATCCCGGTATGATACCGAAGTCAATTAAGCCTCGTATTTTTGCGGGTTAGCTACGAGTACATAATTTACTCATCGACTTGAAAGTTAGCTTATTGTTTTGTTGGTAAATGAATAAAATCTTATGAATATTAAGTGAATCTAAAGGTCACTCGTAGATGGTGAGTTGACAACACTTGGAGAAAAAGGCCCGAGAGAAAATCTGTTAAGGAAAAAAAAAGAAAAATGAAAGGGATTCTTTGGTGAGGCTTGACTTGCCACGCCACGCCGGAAAGTGGCATCCGGATTTCTTGCAACGTAGCACCCGGTCAAATACTTGAGCAATAAGCCCCTCTAATGCCTTACGGCCCTGGCTGCCTGAGAGACGGCAACATACTGGAAAGCGAGAAGAGTGTATGAAAGATTTGGAAGCTTGGGATAACGATGAATTAATACATACTTGAGTAGTATATTTTTAAGCCTAGGTTACATATTGTAATTGCCCAGGCTAGGTAACGTCCGGTATAAAAAGTAGGTTAAGCATAACCTTCAAATGACGTAAATCCCGTCCCGTGTTTTTAACTCAATGGTATCACAGTATACTTTAATTGAATTCGGTCGACATAAAATACTTATAAAACTTTAATACACCATTATATTTTAAACATGGAATTTATAAAATGTAACGGCGTTTAATTACCGTTATTTTTAAAGTATATTAACGGAGCGGTTAATTAATATTTTAATTATAAAATTAATATATAAAAACTTTTTAAAAGAAATTATTTTATAATTTTTTTTTTTTAATTTTTTATTTTAAATATTTTTATTAATAAAATACGTAATTTTACCGTTATATAAACTTTATTTTAATTTAAAACTTATTTATTATAATATAATATTTAAAGTTTTTTATTTATTTTATTTTTTTAATTTAAAAGTTTATTTTTAAAATTTTTTTTTTTTTAAATATATAAACGTTTATATATTAATTTAATTTTTTTTAAATTATAATACATTTAAAGTTTTATTTTTAATTTATATTTAATTTTTAAAAGCTTTTATTTTTTTAAATAAAATTTTTTATATTAATGGTTATAAAACTTTATTTTTACCCGTAATAAAATATTTTTTAATATTATTTATTCCGTTATTAATTAATAATAATATTTAAATTATTAAATAAAAGTTTTAATAAAAATGATGGGTTATTTATTAATTAAATTAATTAATTAAAATTTATTTTTATTTTTTTAATTATATAACTTTAAATTAATAAATTTTCATTTATAATTAAAAAAAAGTTTTTAATTTTAAAAAAAATGTTAAAACTTTTAATAATTTAAAAAACCATTTAATTAATTATTTAATAATAAAATTAAAAACTTGCTTTTTTTTTTAAAAAAAAAAAAAAAAAAAAAGTTTTATTTATTAATAAATTTTTTAATTAAAGTAAACGTACTTTTTAATTAAATTTATAATAAAGTTTTATTATTTCGTTTTTAAAGTTTAATATAATAAAAGTAAATCTATTTTAAGCCGTATTATCCATTATTTTAAATAAATTAATAACATTAAAAAATTAATCGCGGATCGTTTTTTTTCCTTTTATTTCCCCCGTTTTTTTTCGCGCCTTTTATTTTTTTATTTTAATTCGTACGTTATAAAACTTAATCGTCCTTTTAATAAAATAAAATAACGAACTTAAAAAACCGGATAACTTTTAACGCACTTTTAAAATATAATTAATAATTTCATTTTCATTTTTATTAAAAATCCACATTAAAAATCCACGTTTTTTATTAAATAAATTAAATCTTATATTTAAAAAATAAAAAATAAATATAAAAAATAAATTTTAAATTAATTAATAAAAATTCTTTAAAAAACACATTTAATTTATATAATTTTATTTATTTATTAAAAATAAAATTAAATTAATTTTTTAATTTTTTTTTATTAAAAATAATATTAATTAATATATTAAAATTAAATAAATATACGATTTATTAAAATTATTATATAATAATTTTAACGTTAAAATTTAAATTAAAAATAACTTTTATAAGTTTAATATATAATTAAATAAATAATTTTTTAAATTTTACGCATTTTTTATATTATTAATAAATAAAAAGAAAATTTTAATATTCGAATAAAAAAAAAAATTAAACCGTTAATTAACCGCTAATTTCCGCATTTAAACTTTTCATTATTATTTAAATAAAAAAATAAAGTTTATTAAATTTAAAAACTTTTATTTAACGTTAATTTAATAACGCATTAAAATCGTTTAAAAGAAAATTAATTTAATAATTTTTTAATTTTAATTTAAAGTTAAAATTATTTTTAACATTACGAAAATAATTCTCACCGGTTTTAACATTTTTCGCTTAATTACAAAAATTATAACTTAAATATATATGAAAAAACCTTTTTAAATTCCTTTAATTTTTTATTAACGTAACGTTTCCGTAACATTTAACATAAATTTAATTTATTATTTTTATAAATAAAAAAGCCACTTTTTTAATAATTACCCGGCGCGTAATATAAAAGCCGGAACCATGGCCACCGTTTTAAAAAAAAAATTAACGGAATATAATAAAAATAATGTTAATTTAAAGTCGGGAAAAAACAACGTTTAAATAAAGTTTTTAATTTAAGCGCCTTTTTATATATTTATTCGTTAATATTTATTTTTATTAATTTTAATTTTTTTAACCTTATAATAAAAAAATCATAATTTATAATTAATATATCGATTTATTTACGAAACGTTAATATAATAATAACGATATAAACGTTAATAAATACCGAAATATAAATATATATAATTATTAATTAACGAAATATACATTTAATAATAAATATATAAAACTTTTTTATTATTTAATTTAATTAATTTATTATAATAAAAGGTTTTAATAAATAAATTATTAATTAAATTAATAAAATAATCCACGTTAATATTTAAATATAAAATAAAAGTTTTTATAACGTATTTATTTTTTTAATAAATTTAAAAAACCGTTTTTAATTTTAAATAATATTAAAGTTTAAATTTTTAACGAAATATAATATTATATTAAATAATTAACGTTAATAATTAATTTTTTTTAAATCGTTATTTCCCCGTTATTATTACGTTTTTAATATTACGTTAAAATTTTCCACCTTTCGGAAAAACGTAAATAAAATTATATAAAAAAATATAAAACGTCGTAATCGCCTTTAATTTCGTGCTTTGAAAAAAAAAAAAATTATTATAACGTTTATATATTTTATAATAAACTTTATAATTAAAATAAATCGATAATTTTCTATTATTATCCCGTTTTTTTTTTTTTAATTTCCCGTTAAGTTTTTAATATATTTCGCATTACCACCCATTATAAACGTTTATTTAATTTTAAGTTTAACATTTATTAAAAAAATATCACGTTTTTAACGAAACTTTAACGTAATTTACGGGTTATTAAATACTTTTATTTTATTTTATTAAAAATTTAATTTAATTTTTAAAGAAAAATTATAATAAAAAAACGATTTTATTCGGAAATAAATCATAAAAAAGCTTTTTTTTTATTTATATAATTTAACCGAAATATTTTTAAAAAAAAACAACGATTCGTTATTATTTTATTAATTTTTTAACCATAAAATAAATTTAAAAAAAAACATTAATTTTATTAAATTACATTTTTTTTATAATATAAATATAAAGCATTTATAAACTTTAAAAAAATATTTATCGAACCATTTACGTAAAAAATAAATTATATTTAATGTAATTAAATATAAATCCCTTATTTTTTTCGTAAAAAAGCCGGGAAATAATTTAAAATTTTATATTAATTATTAAAAATTAAACGTTTACATTAAAAAAGATTATTACTTTTTCTTTTTAATTAACGAAACGTTAAAAAAGATTTTTAAAATTAAGGTTTTTATAAAACTTAACATTTATTAAGCTTTTTATTACATTAAAATAAATTTTATTTTAAAAAATTTTATTACTTTTTAAACTTATTTTAAATTATATAAATACCATGTATTTCCTTTTAAATTAAATAATAAGCTTAATGCGTTTTAAAGGTATATTAATTAAACCTTTTTCTCGTTTTTTAATAATTTTTATATAACGTATATAAATAATATTTTAATTTATTTAAAAGATTTATTTTTTTATAAATACCACGTATAATAAATATTAAAATGCTTACATTTCGTTAACTTATAAATTAATATTTAAAAAAATAAATTTTTAATTACGAAAATTAAATTTTTAAAGTTTATTATTTTTATTTTTAACGTAACCATTAATTAAAATAAAATTAAAATAATTTAAAATTAAAAAATACTTTCTTAAATTTAAGAATTTTAATTATTTTTAAATTTTTATAATTTTTACCGGCAATTTATATTAAAATATAATTAAATTATAAAACCTTTACATTTTTTCATTATTACTTCGCATTAAATTTAAATTAATAAACATATTAAAACATTTAAAACATTAAAAATAATTTTAATTATTTTTTTAATTTTAAAACATTTTTATAAAAATTAAAAGGTTAAGTTAAAAATTAACGCTTTTAATAAAGTAATTTTTAAAGTTTTTTCATAATTAAATAAATTAAAGGATTAACATTTAATGGTTTTTTTTTTAAAATAATAATCTTTTTAAAATATAATTATTTCATTTATAATAAAAAACTTTTTATTATTATAATAATAATGAAACTTTAAAAATATATATTTATTTTATTAAATAATAAATTCGATATATTTATAAACCATTAAACGTTATAATATTTTACCATTAAAAAAATATTAAACTCCCGTTAAATTAATTAAAATAAATATTTATTTTAATTTAATTATAAATTACATTATTATTTAAAAAAAAAAATATAATAATTAACGTTTTATTTTAAAAAATAATTAATTTAATTATTTAAAAAGTAATTAAAAAATATAATTAATTCGTTATTTTATTACTTTTTTTAATATTTTATAATAAAATAAATCCCTTATAACCTTTAATTAATAAACCCTTAATAATTTTATTATTTTTTAATTTTTAATGCATTTTAATTATAATAAAAATTTTTAAAGAAAAATTATTTTAAAGTATTAAATTAATTAACGCCATTTTAATAATTAATTAAAACATTATTAAATTAAAAATATAACGTAAATAAGTTAAAAAAGAAAAAAACGGATACGCTTTATAAAATAAATTATTATTTTTAAAAAAAAAATTAATAATTTTAAATAATAAAAAGTTTCGCATTAAATTATATAATAAATTCCATTGTTTTTTAAATTAAACGCATTTAAATCGAAATAAAATATATATAATAATATTAAAAAAATATTCGTAATTTAATATAAAAATATTTATAAACCATTATTACATTTATTATAAATAATACCGAAAAAATTAAAACCTTAAAATTAAATTAATAAATTTATTTTAACCATTTTTTATTAATAAATAAATATAATAATATATTTTAATAAATTTTAAATCCATGCCTTTTAATCATAAAAAGTTTAATTTAATTTTAATAATTATTAATCGATTAAATAAAATTTTTTTTTCATTATTTACATATAAAACTTATATTATTATATAACTTATAAACTTATATTATAAATACATTTAATATATTTATAAAACCTTTAAAATAATTACGTTTAATAAAAATCTTTAATTTATAACCATTTTTTTAAATAAATTAATTAAGTTTATTAAAATAAATTTTTATAAATTAATAACGAAATACCCGTAATTTAATAATTAAACGGAAATTCTTAATTAATTTATTTAAATGAAATTATAATTTTTTATAAATTATTTTTAAAATAATTAATTAAAAATATTATTTTATTTAAATTTCATATATATTATTTAACCACATTTAAACACAAGGTTTTTCTTTATAAAAATAAAAATAAAATTCGTTTTAAAAATGATTTTTAATTAATAAATTTACATTTATAAGTTTAAAATTTTTTAAAAAAAACTTAATTATATTATTATTTAATTATTAATAAAACGTTAAACTTCCGTTATATAATAAACCCGTAAAAATTTCTTATTAACGTAAAATTATTAAAACGAATAAATTAATAAAAAAAAATAATTAATAAATTAAATAATAAACGATTAAATATATGTTTATAAAAGTAATTAATAAATAAATTACTTTTATAATAACTTAAATTATTTAATAATAAGTTTTTTTAAAATATTAATAAAACTTTATTATAACGTTTTTAAAATTAATTTACTTTCGAATATAAAAATCCATCGGGTTTTAAACGCGAATTAATTAATTAAAGTTTTAAATAATTTAATTTTAAAATAAATAATAAATTCCTTGCTTTTAATAAAAATTAATAAAAAATAAAAGTACGAAATATTTAAAATATTAAACTTTAAATTTTTTAAAAAAAAGTTTTAATATAAAATAAATTAAATAAATTATAATTTTAATTTAACGTAATATTTTTTTAAGGACTTTTTTAACGCGTTAATTAAAGTAAAAAACTTTTATAATTTACATTTTAAAGCCGTTGGTTTTTCGGTTAAATTTTAATAATAAATTAAAGTCGTCGTAAAAAATAAAATATTAAAAATAATAAATAAAAACGATTTATTCACCGTAAAAAAAAAAGAAATTAAAGGAATAAACCGTAAACGTATTAATAAATAATTTATTTTTTTTATAAATTAAATTTTTTTTTAAAAAAAGGGGTTATATAACGGCGTTTAATTACCGTTATTTTTAAAATATATTAACGGAGCGGTTAATTAATATCCCGATTATAAAATTAATATATAAAAACTTTTTAAAAAAAACCATTTCGTGGTTTTTTTTTTTTTAATTTTTCATTTTAAATATTTTCGTTAATAAAATACGTGGTCCCGCCGTCGCATAAATTTTATTTCGATTTAAAACTTATTCGCCGTAATATAAAATATATATTTATTTATTTTAATTTTAATTATAAAAGCCCGTTCGTATAATTATATATTTTTAATTTTTAATTTTTAATTTTATTTAAAAAAGTAAAATATATTTTAATTATATAAAATTTATTTACTTTATATTTAAAAAAAAAATATTTATATAATATATAAATATTTACGTAACGAAAAAATATTATTAAATACATATATATACGTATATATATATATATATATATAAAATTATTCGTTCGATATTTTAAGTTTAATTAAAAATTCATGGTTCGATTTTTTAATCGCTTATTTTTATTTATTTATTTTTTTATTTAATAAAAAAATTATTAATTTAATTATTAATTTAATTACCCATTAAACCATTTATAATTTTTTTTTAACGTTTTAATTATTTTTTTAAAAATTATTTCATTATTTAAATTAAAAATTTTTTATACGAAATTAATTAAATAAACACCTTAAATAATCATTTTTACCATCCATTTAATTTATGCGTAAAAATTAATTTTTTATTTTTTAAAAAATTATTTTTTTATAAATAAACCATTTTAAAAATTAAAAATTAAACTTACTTTTAAAATAATATATTTAATTAATTATTATAATAAAAATCCGGGATTATCGTAATAAAATTTTTTAATAAAAACCATTTTCGTTAAACTTAAATTAACTTTTTAATTAATTTAAATTTTTATTAATAAATATAAATTTTTATATTTATTTAATATATATTTTATTATATAAAATATATATTATTTAATATTAAAACATTTTAAAAATATTACATATAATTAATCGTAATAATAATATTAAAAGCGGTAATATAATAATTTATTTTATATAAAATATAATATATAATTTATTAAAATTTATATTTTTAAAATTATTTAATTAAAAATTATAATAAAATTTATTTATTTTTAAATTAAATTTTTTAAAAAAAAAATTATTTAAATATAAACTTAATAATATTATATACTTTAAAATAATAAATTTTTATTTATTTATTTATACGATTAATTTAAATATTATTTTATTAATTTTTAAATACATATTTATATACCTTTTATTTTATTAAATATAATTTTTTTTATTTTTTAAAATTAAAAATTAAAAATACATAATTATACGAACGGGCTTTTATATTAACGTTTCCCGTTATGATTTAATTAACGAATTAAATAAGTTAAAACGTACTTAATGAATTTCGTTTATTAACGTAAACATTTATTTAAAACCCGAAGGTTTTACTTTAAAAATCCCGTTTTAATTTATAAAATGTTTAATTTATTCGATTTCGATTAACCGTTAATCCTTAAACCATCTTTAATGTAACGGCGTTTAATTGTTATTACTTTTAAAGTATATTAACGGAACGGTTAATTAATGTTTTGGTTATAAAATTAATATATAAAAACCTTTTAAAAAAAACCATTTTATGGCTTTTTTTTTTTAACCTTTTATTTTAAATATTTTTATTAATAAAGTACGTAGTTTTATTATTATATAAGCTTTGTTTTAATTAAAAATTTATTTATTATAATATAATATTTAAAGTTATTTATTTATTTTATTTTTTTAATTTAAAGGTTTATTTTTGAAATTTTTTTTTTTTTTAAATATATAAATGTTTATGCATTAATTTAATTTTTTTTAAATTATAATATATTTAAAGTTTTATTTTTAATTTGCATTTAATTTTTAAAAGCTTTTATTTTTTTAAACGAAATTTTTTATATTAATAATTATAAGGTTTTACTTTTATTTATAATAAAATATTTTTTAATATTATTTATTTTATTATTAATTAACGATAATATTTAAATTATTAAATAAAAGCTTTAATAAAAATGTTAAGTTATTTATTAATTAAATTAATTAATTAAAATCCGCTTTTATTTTTTTAATTATATAACTTTAAGTTAAAAAATTTTTATTTATAATTAAAAAAAAATCTTTAATTTTAAAGGAAACGTTAAAACTTTTAACGATTCGAAGAATTATTTAATTAATTATTTAATAATGGGATTAAAAGTTTATTCTTTCTTTTAAAAGGAAAGGGAAAAGGAAAGCTTTATTTATTAATAGATTTTTTAATTAAAGCGAGCATGCTTTTTAACCGAATTTATAATAAAGCTCCATTATTTCATTTTTAAAGCTTAATATAATAAAAGTAAATTTATTTTAAATTATATTATTTATTATTTTAAATAAATTAATAATGTTAAAAAACCGATCGTGGATCGTTTTTTTTCCTTTTATTTTTTTTATTCTTTCTTTTCCCTTTGTTTTCCTTATTTTTTTTCACGCTTTTTATTTTTTCACCTTAATTTATACATTATAAAATTTGGTTATCCTTTTAATGAAATAAGATAATGAATTTAAAGAATTAAATAATTTTTAATATATTTTTAGAATATAATTAATAATTTTATTTTTATTTTTATTAAAAATTTATATTAAAAATTTATATTTTTTATTAAATAATTTAAATTTTATGTTTAAAAAATGGGAAGTAAACATAAAAAATAAACTTTAAGTTAATTAATGGGAATTCTTTAAGGAATATATTTAATTTACATGATTTTATTTATTTATTAAAAGCGAAGTTAAATTAATTTTTTAACTTTTTTTTATTAAAAATAATATTAATTAATATATTAAAATTAAATAAATGTATAATTTATTAAAATTATTATATAATAACCTTAATGTTAAGGTTTAAATTAAGGATGATTTTTATAAGCTTAATATATAATTAAATAAGTAATTTTTTAAATTTTACACACTTTTTATATCGTTAATAAATAAAAGGGGAATTTTAATATTTAAATGGAAAAAAGAATTAAACCATTAATTAACCATTAATTTTTACATTTAAGCATTTTATTATTATTTAAATAAAAAAATAAAGTTTATTAAATTTAAAAATTTTTATTTAACATTAACTTAATAACGCATTAAAGTTATTTAAAAGAAAATTAATTTTATAACTTTTTAATTTTAATTTAAGGTTAAAATTACTTTTAATATTATAAAAATAACTTTTATTAATTTTAATATTTTTTATTTAATTATAAAGATTATAACTTAAGTATATATAAAAGAGTTTTTTTAAATTCCTTTAATTCCTTATTAATGTAACGTTTTCGTAACGTTTAATATAAATTTAATTTATTATTTTTATAAATAAAAAAACCATTTCTTTAATAATTATTTAACGCGTAATGTAAAAATTAAAACAATGGTTATTATTTTAAAAAAAAAAGTAACGGAATATAATAAAAATAATGTTAATTTAAAGTTAAAAGAAAATAACGTTTAAATAAAACTTTTAACTTAAATTTTTTTTTTATATATTTATTTATTAACATTTATTTTTATTAATTTTAATTTTTTTAATTTTATAATAAAAAAATTATAATTTATAATTAATATATCGATTTATTTGCGAAATATAAGCGTGGTAATAATAATATAAACGTTAATAAATACCGGAACATAAACGTATATAATTATTAATTAATAAAACACGTGTTTAATAATAAATGTATAAAACTTTTTTATTATTTAATTTAATTAATTTATTATAATTAAAGGTTTTAACGGATAAATTATTAATTAAATTAACAAGGTAATTTATATTAATATTTAAATATAAGGTAAGAATTTTTATAACGTATTTATTTTTTTAATAAATTTAAAAAATTACTTTTAATTTTAAATAATATTAAAGTTTAAATTTTTAACGGAATATAATATTATATTAAATAATTGGCGTTAATAATTAATTTTTTTTAAATTATTATTTTTTTATTATTATTATGTTTTTAATATTATATTAAAATTTTTTACTTTTTAAAAAAATGTAAATAAAATTATATAAAAAGATATAAAATGTCGTAATCGCTTTTAATTTTATGTTTTAAAAGAAAAATAAACCATTATAACATTTATATATTTTATAATAAATTTTATAATTAAAATAAATCGATAATTTTTTATTATTATTTTATTTTTTTTTTCTTAACTTTTTATTAAGTTTTCGGTGTATTTTATATTATTATTTACCATAAACATTTATTTAATTTTAAGCTTAACGTTTATTAAAAAGATGTTATATTTTTAATAAAATTTTAATGTAATTTATAAATTATTAAATGTTTTTATTTTATTTTATTAAAAGTTTAATTTAATTTTTAAAGAAAAATTATAATAAAAAAATAATTTTATTTAAAAATAAATTATGAAAAAGTTTTTTTTTTATTTATATAATTTAACCAAAGTATTTTTAAAAAAAAACAACGATTCATTATTATTTCATTAATTTTTCGATTATAAAATAAACTTAAAAAAGGACATTAACCCCATTAAATTACATTTTTTTTATAATATGAATATAAAATATTTATAAACCTTAAAAAAATACTTATTAAATTATTTACGTAAAAAGTGGATTATATTTAATATAATTAAATATAAATTTTTTATTTTTTTAATAAAGAAGTTAAAAAATAACTTAAAGTTTTATATTAATTATTAAGAATTAAACGCCCGCATTAAAAAAAATTATTACTTTTTTTTTTTAATTAATAAAATGTTAAAAAAAATTTTTAAAGTTAAAATCTTTATAAAGTTTAATATTTATTAAGCTTTCCATTATATTAAAATAAACCTTGTTTTAAAAAACCTTACCACCTTTTAAACCCATTTTAAATTATATAAGTACCGTATATTCCCTTTTAAATTAAATAATAAACTTAATACATTTTAAAGGTATATTAATTAAACTTTTTTTTCGTTTTTTAATGATTTTTACATGGCGTATATAAATGATATTTTAATTTATTTAAAAGATTTATTTTTTTATAAATATTACGTATAATAAATATTAAAACATTTGCATTTTATTAACTTATAAATTAATATTTAAAAAAGTAAGTTTTCGGTTACGAAAATTAAGTTTTTAAAGTTTATTATTTTTACTTTTAACGTGGTTATTAATTAAAATAAAATTAAAGTAATTTAAAATTAAGAAATATTTTCTTAAATTTAAAAACTTTAATTATTTTTAAGTTTTTATAATTTTTATTAATAATTTATATTAAAATATAATTAAATTATAAAGTTTTTATATTTTTTTATTATTATTTTATATTAGATTTGGATTAATAAATATATTAAGGCATTTAAAATATTAAAAATAATTTTAATTATTTTTTTAATTTTAAAACACTTTTATGAAAATTAAAAGGTTAAGTTAAAAATTAATGCTTTTAATGGGATAATTTTTAAAGTTTTTTTATAATTAAATGAATTAAGGGATTAATATTTAATGGTTTTTTTTTTAAAAATAATAATTTTTTTAAAATATAATTATTTTATTTATAATAAGGAGTTTTTTATTATTATAATAACGATGAAACTTTAAAAACATATATTTATTTTATTAAATAATAAATTCGATATATTTATAAATTATTAATTATTATAATATTTTATTATTAAAAGGATGTTAAATTTTTATTAAGTTAATTAAAATAAGTATTTGTTTTAATTTAATTATAAGTTATATTATTATTTAAAAAAAGAAAATGTAATAATTAATGTTTTATTTCGAAAAATGGTTAATTTAACCACTTAAAAAGTAATTAAAGAATATAATTAATTTATTATTTTATTACTTTTTTTAATATTTTATAATGGAATAAATTTCTTATAATTTTTAATTAATAAATTTTTAATAAACTTATTATTTTTTAACTTTTAATGCATTTTAATTATAATAAAAGTTTTTAAAGAAAAATTATTTTAAGGTATTAAGTTAATTAATATTATTTTAATAATTAATTAAAATACCATTAAATTAAAAGCGTAATATAAATAAATTAAAAAAAAAAAAATAAGTATATTTTATAAAATGGATTATTATTTTTAAAAAAAAAGTTAATAGTTTTAAATAATAAAGAGTTTTATATTAAATTATACGATAAATTTTATCGTTTTTTAAGTTAAATATATTTAAATTAAAATAAAATGTGTGTAATAATATTAAAAAAATATTTATAACTTAATATAAAAATGTTTATAAATTATTATTATATTTATTATAAATAATGTTAAAGAAATTAAAACTTTAAAATTAAATTAATAAGTTTATTTTAATTATTTTTTATTAATGAATAAATGTAATAATATATTTTAATGGATTTTAAATTTATGCTTTTTAATTATAAAAGGTTTAATTTAATTTTAATAATTATTAATTAATTAAATAAAAAACTTTTTTCGTTATTTACATATAAAATTTATATCGTTATGTAATTTATAAATTTATATTATAAATATATTTAATATATTTATAAAACTTTTAAAATAATTATATTTAATAAAGGTTTTTAATTTATAATTATTTTTTTAAACGAGTTAATTAAATTTATTAAAATGGATTTTTATAAATTAATAACGGAATATTTATAATCCGATAATTAAACGGAAATTTTTAATTAATTTATTTAAATGAAATTACGATTTTTTATAAATTATTTTTAAAATAATTAATTAGAAATGTTATTTTATTTAAATTTTACGTACGTTATTTAATTACATTTAAATATAAAGCTTTTTTTTATAAAAATGGAAATAAAATTTATTTTAAAAATAATTTTTAATTAATAAACTTGCATTTATAAGTTTAAAATTCTTTAAGAAAAATTTAATTATATTATTATTTAATTATTAATGAAACATTAAGCTTTTATTATATAATAAATTTACGAGAATTTTTTATTAATATAAAATTATTAAAGCGAATAAATTAATAAAAAAAAACGATTAATAAATTAAATAATAAATAATTAAATATATATTTATAAAGGTAATTAATAAATAAATCGTTTTTATAATAATTTAAATTATTTAATAATAAGTTTTTTAAAATGTTAACGGAGTTTTATTATAACGTTTTTAAAATTAATTTATTTTTAAATATAAAAATTTATCGGATTTTAAATATAAGCCGGTTAATTAAAGTTTTAAATAACTTAATTTTAAAATAAATAATAAATTTCTTATTTTTAATGGAAATTAATAAAAAATAAAAGTATAAAATATTTAAAATATTAAACTTTAAATTTTTTAAAAGAAAACTTTAATATAAAATAAATTAAATAAATTACGACCTTAACTTAACGTGGTACTTTTTTAAAAAAATTTTTAACGCGTTAATTAAAGTAAAAAACTTTTATAATTTATATTTTAAAACCATTAATTTTTTAATTAAATTTTAATAATAAATTAAAACCGTTACGAAAAATAAAATATTAAAAATAATGGATAAAAACGATTTATTTATCGTAAAAAAAAAGAAATTAAAAAAATAAATTATAAGCGCATTAATAAATAATTTATTTTTTTTATAAATTAAAATTTTTTTTAAAAAAAAAAAGTTATATAATAACGTTTAATTACCGTTATTTTTAAAGTATATTAATAAAACGATTAATTAATATTTCAATTATAAAGTTAATATATAAGAACCTTTTAAAGGAAATTATTTTGTGGCTTTCTTTTTCTTAGCTTTTTATTTTAAATATTCTCGTTAATAGAATACGTGGTCCTGTCGTTGCATAAGCTTTGTCCCGATCAGAGACCTGTTTGCCGTGACACTTGACCATGTATCTTTAACCCCCACACCAAACACACAATTGGGTCCAAATGAAAGCGGGGAAATTCCTATTTGGTGGCTTTGGATATTTTACGTCTCTTTCGAGTTTCAAACACGACAAGTTTCTAATGATTTGATACGATACTTCCTGTGCAGTGTGGGAAGAAAAAGAAAAACTACACCCATGTAGACCATTACTAATGCGCGTGGCTTTCTGCAAGATAGGAAGTCGAGCGCCGTGGTACATCGTCACTAGACTGGTCACTTTGAAGGATTTGTGATTGAACCAAACCCTTCTCGAACAAGACAAGCAGGACAAGACAAGACGGGCATACAGTATAACTACTACCGAATACCGTGAACTCGCACCACGGCTACCTGCTTAGGTTCCATCATACCTATTCCGAATATACCTACCTAGGTATTCACATACTTTGTAGAGCCGCTTAGCCTAGCGGCCTTCTTCGAGCATCTACATCTTTCGCTTCCTGTAAGGCGTTCTTCTCTGGATATCGTTGAGCGACCTGATTTATAAAAATTATAAAAAATTATAAAAAAATCGAATCCGGTTATCTTAGCCAGCTGGACGCCATACCGAGGAATCCTTTAGCCGGTTAGCGGTATCGGTGTTTGATCCTTCAGTTACATTGAAGGTTGTTGAAAGCCGCCGGCTCGCCGTTAAATTTTTATCTCGAGGACACGTGCTGCGCATCCATCCGGACTCGGTTCGAATTTGTTCGGAGACTAGAGAAACAAAGCTGAGAGCCGGGACGGGCACTGGGCGAGCCTTTTATAAAGGCGACGGAGAGGAGGCGAAGAGGAGTAAAACTAGGGCCGCTAGTCCACACAACCATGATCCTTCTTATTCCCCACGACCTTGACGAGCTGCTTTCCCTTTTCGATACCCGACAGCAAGCAATCTTGACCAACGACGACTGCCACTTACGCAAGCACGAAACTTGATACGCACGACTAAAATCGAATACGCACTTTTGATTTGTTCGTTCAGCTTGCCTATTCCGGCGCCATCGCACAATGGTTTATTGTGGGAAGGCTTCCCAGGGATGCCAAAATTGTCGGACCCGACGTATAAAGGTGCGTATAGGCTCACTGCCTCTCGTTACTATGTAGATACCTGCACCCACTTCCCTTGTCCAGATATGCAGGTGAGATACATGCACCTAGCGGCGTCATGGCCGAGATTGCATGAGATTTAACTCGCGTAGCTTGGAGTCGCCTGGGTCTACCCAATCTGTCGGGACTACAATAGTCTACAAATAAATAAATGCGACCCATAATTAACTAGGAGTTTCTAGTGCGATAAAAAACGACCAGAATGCTCTCAATGCATTCGAGTGGGCAAGAAATGTCCCGGTTATCGAGATCAGTTATCGCTCATGTTCCGAGATGAGAGTAGTAAGGTTATACAAAAAGCACACGCTCAATGGGGCTCTTCGAGCTCTCCTACCGATCCAACTGGAAGCTCGTCGTTAGCCTCATCCTCGTCTTCTGCTTCCACATGGACGAACGGATCGCCAGGCTCTAATTCTACTTCTGATAGTCCGCCGGCGAGCACTCCCGTGGCGCCGCGCGATCTTACACCTACGAGGATACCGAAGAAGGTAGACCTGAACGTGGATCAACAGGGGATGCAATTTTATATTAATCGTTACCTCATGAACCACCCGGACTCTCCTAGAACACGCGACCAAGTAGCAGCGTACTTCTCGAGCGCGGATGCTGCTCAAAATGTTATGGTAGCTGTAGGTCTCGCCGGCATGTCAAATTTGCTGGGAAACAAGAACATGAATCTACTTGCACGGTCTAAATACGTCGCAGCTTTGAAACAAACTGGGCAACTGATCGCTAGTAATGACCCTGCCGGCCTCATAGCTCGTCTTCGGAGCGTTGTAACACTCGCCTTATTCGAGGTAAAATAACACCCTGAAAAAATTATGTATCAGCACGAGACGCTCACCGTGTATAGGTCGTCCAAGGTAAAGGGCCTAAAGGGACGGTGGGTTCTGCTAGTACACACATAAATGGCGCGGTGGCTGTATTACGATCTGTACTACCTCTCCCGCAAGCCCCTAATAAAGGCGCACATGGCGTCTTACAATTGTTGTTTTCATCGGTATTATATCCTCCCATCTTGCCTATTCGGTCTAGACACTAACTAGATCAGTTTATCCCGTATCAAATGATGGATTCGCCTCTTCCACCCGCTTTCTTCGACACTCTTAAGTTCTGTAAGCAGCTAATGCAGGGTGTTCCGGAGAGCTGTTCCGTCGATTTGGGGCTTGCTATTGCTCGACTCCTCCAACTATTGAAGATAACCGAGCGCACTATTCTTACCGATGAACACCCGACTACGGATGATCTAACTCGGCAATTTATTCAACTAGACGATGCATTTGACAGTATAGAAAGTCACCTGTTAGGAGCGTTCCCCTTTACACAGAATCAGGGGGAATATCCATCATCGGCCGTTTTCCGCGGAAAGTGGCATAAGTATAACGAGGTCTGGGGTGCCCGGATATGGAACCATTACCGATGGGCCCGTATCCTAGGTATACAAAGACTTGTCAAGTTTATGGCCGACTGTCCAATTTCATGTAGCCAGATCATACCTACGGCTCGGAGAACCAGATGCTACATAACCGTTGAGCGACTCGCCGAGGACATTCTTATAAGCACGCCATCACATTGGCACCACCCGATGCTGGACCGGGATGTCACTCAAGATTTTGAAGCGGGTGGGTTTGGTAATTCCGGAGCCGTGGGAGTACCCAGCCTTCTTTGGCATCTCACAGTGGCCGGGTGCGCCCCTAATGTGCCGCTGGATTATTGGAAATGGGCCTATAACGTTTTGCAAGTAATTTGGAAACAGATGGGAATGCAACACGCCTTCGCATTGTCGGAACTCATGGAAGCGCACCGGAATAAGCTGGATAAGGAGTTTATCAAACAAGAGGTGAAGCTGGAGGCAGAGGATTCATAAAAGCAAGCATATTGAGCGGTTGAGAATACTGACCCTCAGGCAGTATATTCGGAAAGGCGTTCGCAGGCGTGGCCGGACCTTGATTTACTAAACACTTGGGCATATTTAAGGCAGGGCATATTGGCGAATGGCATTCATGGGATATTGGCGAGAATAGGTTACAAAGAAACCCGCCAAAACTACCTGTCTTCATCCATGCAGTAAGGTTTGCGTGTACTCCTAGAGACCAATACCAATTCATAGAATATCAAGTCACTGGTTCAAGAAAATAAGTTAGTCAAGAGCTGATGGTGCGCGACCCTTCGATGTAAGTATATTTTGATACATGAAGGCATGTTAGTAGCATTGCCATGATACTAATGATAATGATAGTGAATGGAGTTGAAAGAGCATTCCATTTTTAGAAATTGAGAAACAATGATTTCGAGGTTTATGTAGGTAGGTAAATATCATGGTACAACCTTGAACAAAGGTTGGGGTAGCGAGGGGGAGCATGTGTGCTAGGACATAAATTGAGGTCTAGCAGCTTAGCTTCTGAGTTGAGTTCATCTGGGCAGGATTTGCGACGTATTAATTTGGTACCTAGAGCGAACCTTGCGGTAGTTCTTCGGTACATACATAAGCCCTGATAAGAGATAAGATCTTATCAACTAGACTTGACTCCACCTCAATGTTCCAAGGCTCCAACCTTACCTGGTTCTTTGCGACGAAAGCTTAAACGCTCTTCAATCAACCACAACATCTAACATCAATCATCGAAATTTCATTTTCTATCAAAGCTTTCATCCCCTCTTATGTGTGCTGAAATAATAGCACCTTCTAATTGATCGGTAAATGTAACTAATCTACCCGGAAGCCTATTGAAATGGCGACCGGGGGAGAGGGTCGAAAAGGTATGTATTATCAATTAAGCGTAAATGCGTAGATGCGTAAATGCAGCGCGTCTTGCTAATGCGAATATCTGCCCCACTTTCTAGGTCTCGACGACGAGGGTACCATCAATGTCGCCTCAAAGAAAGTCATCAAAGACAGACCGAACGGCGTGATCAAGTTGAAGAAGCCTGTACCGAAGCAGATAAAACCTGGCAATTGGAGAGATGGTAGCGTTGCCGACGGTAAGTCGCAATTTATATCATGCATCATGCATCATACTTCATGCATCATACTTCATACTTCATACTTCATACTTCATACTTCATACTTCATATCATACATCATATATATTTCTATCTTCGACAACTAATATATGTTTATCCATTTCATAGATGACAAGAAATCTAAAGCTGCAGAGCCTCCTCCTGCCATCATTGGCTCACCATCTCCTGGACCTGTGGTGAATCAACTGAACGAAACCTCGCGCGAAACTTTTGCGACCGGACGACCCCTCGAAGACAACCTAAATCTCCAACAATGCAAGCACTGCAAGAAGGGAATCATCAAGACCGCCGCGAAAGAGCATATTGCACAGTGTCTACGAATCAAGAAGGAAAAGGCGCAACGTAAGAAGGAGGCACGAGAGGCAAGAGAGCGAGCGAAAGAGCAAGCTCGAGAAAAGGAGGCCCAGAAAAACGACGAAGATGGCGACACCAAGATGAATGACGACAGTGACGATGACGACGATGGATCCCTAAAGAAAGGTACAACAGGTGGGAAGGCCTCAAAGAAGGTAGGAGGGAAGAAACCAGACGGCGAACCAAAGGGCAAGAAACGTAAGGCCGACGGTGATGCCGAAAAGGGACCCAAGAACAAGAAGAAAAAGGAAGAACCGAAGCCAAAGGTCCCTAAGCCTAAAGGTATCTAACCATTATAGTTCCTTACGGTCACGGCTAAAGATGTGCTCATCGTATCTAACTTATCCTAGGCCCTGTGGACGTCGAGAAGCAATGCGGTGTTATATTACCGAACGGACAGCCATGCGCAAGGTCTTTAACATGCAAGAGCCATAGTATGGGGGCAAAGCGGGCCGTAGCCGGCAGATCACTACCATACGACATGCTACTGGCGGCTTATCAGAAGAAGAACCAGGCTAAACAGCAGAGTAAGAGACTATCCGTCTTGGTAACTTGTGTCTTGATCATATTGACTAACTATTCGACAGAGGCGGCGCTGGATGCGAACGCTCCTTTGGAGGACGACGATGACGCTAATGCCGGACCAGTCGACTCTGACGAGGAGACCGCGGCGGTCATGGGCGCGTTAGCTCGATGGAATCCGCAACCTGTGGTCCCACAACCCATCTTTGCGCCGATCAGGCGGACCTATCAGCTCGCACGTCTTCACGAGCAGCTTCAGACAGCAACTAATGGCGGACGGACCAATATTTTTAAGGTTGTAGGATTTGGTGCTCAGAAGCTCCCCGATAACCACACTACCATGAATATGGATATGGACGATGCACCCGGAGAGCCAGACCTAGGAATGATGGGCTCCATGGGTGTAAGAAGATCCTCGAGTTTTGGCATGCAAGCCAACCCAAGACGGCCATCTGTGGTAGGCCGGGCATAGGACGCTAACGACGACTCATATGCGGCATCCAGCACAGATTCCGCGTCTAGGTCGACACGAGAATCAACGTAGAAAGTAAGCAGATGTGCTCACTTTCGATTCATTCCTAGAAACCATTCTTATGATAGAATCAGCCACTGTCCTGTCTATTGTTATGTTCATGTACCACGAAGTTCATTCTTCCAATAACGAGGTGTACACTAAGGGTTGGGTTATTAAGTGCATTTGGGTGGGTCAGTCACTGTCATTTTTAGGCGCGTATTGGGGATACCAACTTAAGCGATGCTGCTTTGGCGTTCGGATTATTTAGCAAGCGGGCAACTCGGGGCGTTAGGCAAGCGGGACAGGTCAGCAGGCATCTTGTGATTTGCTGTCGACTAGTCTTACATCGACCTCAGATGCGATAGGCCATATGTATAGGATGGTCAATAGGCCATGCATAGGTAGCTCAGGATTCGTACGATTCAACTCACCCATTCAATGGGTAGTGATTCGTGATTCGGAATAGAAGTCCCTATCCCTTCTTCATGCTGTGTGGTTAGGTTGCAGCTCTCAACCCACACACGTGTCGGTGCCCGAAGTGGCGGTATAGAGACCAAAGCCTGAACTAAGCTTCAGGTTGCATAATAGAAGGAAGCGGGAGTGTTGAACACGTGTAAACTCGCCAATCTCCCCGGATCCCAACCCAATAATCCTACTGGCCAATTCGTGGCCGGATAGCTCCTTGCGGAAACTCCCTAATTTACGATGTTGTGATGTTATGATGTTATTTTTACTGTGCGTAAGTATATTTGGGTATACGGAAGACGGCAAGCGGGTGAACCAGGCCTAAAGGATTGGCGATGGGTCGCCTAGTCGTTTTACGGATCGTCAGCCTCAAAAGTCAGGAGTCTGCGGGAAAAATATATCCATTAGAGGGGCTGGAACAGAAAGGGGGGCGGGGTGCGGTAATACATATGTCCCATAATATATCTCTATTATTTGGTTGGGAATTTCGGTATCTGGGACTTGGGAACTTTGGAACTTGAGTCCCTGCGTACCGTGTGTCGTATGAAGCGTATGGAATGTATGGAGTGCAGAACGCAGAACGCAGAATGCAAAATGCAGAACGCATAGTGCATAGTGCATACATTACGTATAGCTGTAATATACGGACATACCTACGAATCTACATATGACGTCGTCGCCGATAATTCATCATCTCGTGAGATGTATCCCGAGCCTCGGCCAGGAGCTCTTCCATTCGTGTATGTTTACACACACAAACAACATGCTGTCGCCCTTGTACGACCTCGTCGATCCAATGGCGGGTAAACAGATATCAGTGCGGTAGGACGAACCAGACCACATATCATATATACAAACATGGTGGGCTCGTTCCCCCCCTTGAACATTGATCTGCCATCAACCAGCCTCTTGGCACCATAGGGTCGAAAGTGCTCACGCTTTACCTCACGGACACTAGACACGCATACACACCATCCCGTACCAACGTCTCCATTCCGAGATTCGGTTGGTCGTAAAAGGCTTCGACGATACTTTTTTTCTTCTCTTCCTTTCATATTCGTTTTCCAACCTCTAATCTACCCACCTGAGGTAACACCCCGGTGCCCAAATCGGAAGATTGGGATTCTGGTCTGGGCTATACGTTAGATATAAACCTGTCTACGGTCCCTTTCGTCTACCACTCAGCGCGCTAGGAGAGATATTTAGCTTGGGATATATATAGCTAACCAGCCATGCCATCGACAACCTTCGCCAATAGCCTCGCGGACGCAGCAGCAGCAGACAATTTCCTCCCGGCCCTCCACCACGCCATCTCGGGCTCCGCCGGCACGCTCATCTCGACATGCGCTCTCTATCCTCTTTCACTAGTGGTTACCCGCCTTCAACACCAAAGACAGCAACGTCGTCGAGGGGGAGCGGGAGCTACCGGCAGCGAAGGTCCCCAAGATCAGAGTACTCGGAAGGAGGAAGACGGTACCACTACCACAAGTCAGGCAGCGGCAGCAGCGCGGGAACCTACGTACGCCGGAATCGCCGAAGCCTTTTCAAAGATCTGGAATTCCGGTGGCGGGCCGAAAGCGTTCTATACTGGCCTGGGGCAAGATGTAACCAGATCTGTATTGGACTCTTTCCTCTTCTTTCTCTTCTATGAGTGGATCCGCAGCTCCCGGCTCTCGGGCGGCCGGAGGAGAGGAGGTCACGACAAGGCGACAGGGTTGGGCGTCCTCGAGGAGCTAGCTGTCGGCGTAGTAGCTGGGGCGTGCTCGCGGTTCTTCTCGACACCACTCACCAACCTGGCCTCGGAGAAGGGAAGGGATGCGAGCTTCCGCGACATCATCGCCGCCATCCGGAAGGAGAAGGGCATCACCGGCCTCTGGTCCGGGTACTCGGCCAGCCTGGTGCTGACGCTAAACCCGAGCATCACGTTCTTCCTGCAGGACTTCCTGAAGAGGAAGGCCGCCAAGACGGATAGCCCCGGACCCGCGGTCACGTTCCTGCTCGCGGCTATAAGTAAAGCGATAGCCAGCACGATCACGTACCCGTTCCAAATCGCCGGATCCAGGTTGCAGGGCGGCGTCGCGGCCGCGGCAAGAGGGGGAGGATGGGCCGACGTAGTGAGGGAGCTGGAGGCGAGGCACGAGGCAGAAAAGGCGGCAGCAGCTGCTGCTGCTGCTAGAAAAGGCGAAGAGGGCGGCGCCGACGAAGCCGTATCCCCCAGAACAGCCACGCCGACCATCATAGAAAACGTCGCACCCCCGGAGCGCAACTCGACGGACGAGTCGAAGATCGAGGCGCAGGCGCTGCGCGCCGTCAAGAACCTCGGGCGCCAGAGCATCTTCGGGACCGTGGTGCGCATCGCGCGGGCCGAGGGCGTCGGCGCCCTGTACGAGGGCCTGCACCTCGAGCTGCTGAAGGTGTTCTTCGGCCACGGCGCCACCATGGTGGCCAAGGACGTCGTCCACCGCCTGCTGTTCCGGCTGTACCTCATCGCCGCCGGCGTGCTCGCCGAGCTGAAGGCCAGGAGGGCCAGGGCCGCTGTGCCGAGGGCCGCTGCTAAGCCCGCGGTCAAGGTTACGACGACGGTGGTTGAGGAGGAGCTCGTTAGAGGGCTGGTTACGCCGGCTCCGGCGCCAAAGGCGGTGCTGCCGCCACCGCCAACTCTAGCACCGACGCCGAAAGCGGTAGAGGCACCGAAGGCACCGACGGCCGTGCTTACTCCTCCGGCGCCATCTCCGCCGGTGTCGTCAGCGCCTTCCCTATCCGAATCCCTCCCACCACCCACGATTCAACGAGCCCTGCCATCCCCCCCAAGCAGACCCGCGCTCCCTCCCCCACCGCCGCGCTCCTCGCTCCCCCCGCCAGCACCCCCATCCTCCGTCCGCGCCCCATCCTCGCTCCCCCCGCCGCCCGCCTACTCGCCCCCTCCGTCGATGTACTCCAGCCCGCCCCCGGCGTACTCGCCGCCCACGCGCCCGTCCGCCTCCTCCGCGCCTCCCCCAGCGCAGCCGCGGGGCCAGCTACGCGCGCTGCGCTACCGGCTCGACAACGAGGACGAGTGGGGCCCGCGCTCCGTGCCGTCGTACGCGTCCGTCCCCGCGTCCCGGGCCGTTACTAAGCGACAGCAGCCGCAGCGGCGGTCGCTGTCGAAGTTCGACGACTTCGTGGTCGGCGTCGTGGCCAACATGATCGACAAGACGCAGCGCGAGATCAAGCATTGACTTGCCGCGCGGGAGTTTGAGAGGGAGAACGAGAGGGAGAGAGAAAGGGAGAAGCAGGACCTCGAGCGCGAGACCGGCACCGTGTACGAGATGTGCTGGTTCAGCTGCTGGTGCTGCGTGGCCGCGTAGGCGGTGGCGGTTGCGTGCATGAGATAAGACATGAGCATAAGCATTGGAGTTTTTTCCTTTTTTTTTAATGGCTTTTGCTTTTTCCTGGTTTCACAACACCTTTCGATTTCCGATCCGAGCGAGGCGAAAAAAAGTCGGTTTTTTTTCTTTCTTTTTTACTACTCTTTTTATTTGGCTGAGATTGATTCTTCCGTTCGTCTGGCATTGCATACTGGACGGAGCTATTTTTTGGAGTACACTTTGGAAGCATTTTCTAGAGAAAGGGCACACAGACACAGGGCATTTGTAAAAAAATCACCTCGAGGTTGTATAATTGTAATCTACGAGCATGGGGTCGGAGTTGGCGTCTATATCGAAAGCGGGAGATGATGAAGGGGGTGGAAGTGAGTGAAAGACGACTTATCAGTGTACGTGGTTTACGATCATAACAACTTGTCGCTGGGAACAGGACAGACAGACACGGTATAGGATATAGCATAAGTACGGCATAGCATCCCGTGGTTTGGGGTTTATAGGTTTTTAATGGATATATGATACGGGTGGTGGCAATGAGTGTGATTTCGCTGCTGCTGCCCCTGGGTTCGTTTCTTTCTCTGACACCAATCGCGTTCCTTAAACTTATTGAAGCTACAAGTGACCATAGAATTGTCTTGTTAACTAGGTGCTCCCATAGCCGTATCTAGGTATGGTCATGATATTATTGATGTCGACGATAGGTACATAGCCTAGCACTGATATGCCACCCCGGACTTCCGTACTTGGTTTACTCCTCCAGCTGAGAAGCCCGTACCTTCGCTCCTTAGCTCCACTAGTCCAGGCCGTATTTTCTCCTTGTCTTTCTTCTTGCCCTTCCCACTCACATCGTTGCCATTAGCACCCCTCTTCTCGGTAAGGTCCGCCTCGCAGACATAACACCTCACTTTTTCTGCCTCGCCTGCCACCGCGTGGGGGTCATGGAGCCGCGAGGGCTGCATAAATTTGTCGACGCAGTTTTTGCATAGAACGTGGCCGCAGGGCTTTGCGAGCGTTGCTTTCGAAGAGTTGCTCAGTCCCTTTTTGCATGCCGGGCATACGCGTATGCGTTTTTTCTTGTTGCTCGGATTGCTGCTGCCCCTACTCTCTTCGCCCCCTTCCTCTTCTTCCGTAAAATTCACCGTCACAAGTGTGTGCAGCGAGTACGCGTGGGGGCTGTCTTCCATTGCCGCAGGGCACATAGGCATGTTCTTCGGCTTCTTGACGACTTCGTGTAGCGAGTCTTTCGTATTAGACGATGGCGTCACCGATGGCGTCCAGAATGATGGCAATACGGGTTTCGCTGCCTTTTCGTCCTCGATAGCCTTCCGTGCTTTCGCCCTGTCTTCCTGGGCTATTCGCGCCAGTTCCTCTTCATCCATCTCGAACTTGCGCTTCTTCCCGCCATTCGATGAGTCTGCCGCCGTTGGTGTGCCGTTTTCGCCTGATATCCCAGCAGGTGTATTATTGCCATTACTACTCCTCCCATTACCACTACTCCTAGCCTTCGCATCCAATCCGATCTGCGTCATCTCGAACTGGCGAACGGCGCGCTCGCGGGCCTCCTCTTCCTGACGTGTACGTTCCTCCTCGGCGTCGCGCTCCCCTTTCTCGCGCTGCTTCTCGAGGCGCTTTATTTCCTTCTTCTGGGCTAGGATATTGCTGAGGGCGCACTCGCGGCAGAAGACGTCGCCGTGCGTGCACGACACGGGGTCCACGGCGATCTCGAGGCACAGGCCGCAGGACGAGAAGGGCAGGAAGCTTTCGCGCGAGAGACGCGCTGTGTTCGAGCTCCATGCTCGTCGGGCGACGTCTCGCTCGTGGGCGGTGAAGACGGCGCGGGAGGTGTTCCGCTTGCCTGGTAGGAGGGAGGTTAGTTACACCGTCTGTCTGCTGTGGTTATTCAAGGAAAGGGGGTCTTACTGTGGGACATTCTGAGATGCCGGTAATTAGGGACAATTATTATAAGTGTCTCTCCATCTGGGTATATAGGTAGAGTTTGGGTATAGAGAGGGAGTAGACGAATGTTTACTGTCCAATGTTTAATGTTGAATAAGGTATGTATCGATAACGTAGTTACTTTTTCTTTTAAGCGTGATGCAATGGAAGATCTCGTATTATGTAGTTACAGGGGTACCCCTAACTATCGATATCTTCCATCCAATAGGAGGCCGAATCGACCCGTCCCTGCAGGTGCAAACTGCGAACTGCGTTACTTACGGAGTACTTATTACCTAACCTATTCGGACTCTATTCTTGAATGCGACTGCTGTCTCAATCGTGCTAGATCTCTCTTAACATGTAGTCTTAATCAATCATTTTCTCTCTATTACATTCGCTTCTATGGAAAATCCATAACTTGCTATGCAGCCGGGTTCCACCTCTAAGCGTCAATGGCATCGGACGAACTCGATATGTCCAAGTCTAACTCCAACAGGCTGTCTCTTCAGCAGCCAAGCCTACCATGGCGTATGACATCTTCCATTATCATGGGCTTGACTGCCACCCTCTCCAGAAGTTTTCTATATGGCTTGAACTCAGTCGAAGTAGTCGGTTTAGACCGATTTCTAGAAGTTTTAGATAAGAGGAAGGATGTTGAGAAGAGACAGAGAGGTCTTATTACAGGTATGAGACTTTTACTTCAAGTAGACGCTTACCATTCTCACAATATGAAGACTAACCTCAGTACAGTCTCAAACCACATCAGTGTGTAGGTGAATATGTACATCCATGCTCATTCCAGACCTCAGTCTTATGAACTCGTCACTTAGACTTGATGATCCTATCATGTGGGGAGTTCTACCGCTACGGTATGGCTTCGATCCGTCCAATCATAGATGGGGCTTAGGAGCCCACGACATATGCTATAAGAACAAGTATGCGCACATCTTCTCCGTTTCCAAGATAGCCTCTTTTCGCTCACACAAACAGCTAGGCTTATTGGATCGTTCTTCTACGCCGGCCAAGTGTTACCAACCCATAGGCTTCAACACTCGCCTCACGGCGGGCTCTTCCAGTCCACAATTCCACAGGCGATCCGGCTTCTATCCTCCCCACCATTCCCTGCCCCACCGTCAGATCCAGAAGCGCCAGAAGGGCGCCACGACGTATGCGACCCATTCGCCTCAGGCGAGCTGACGTTCTCGACGACGGGGGCGGACCGGTACGTCGCGCCGTCGACATACGCGCGGAACCGGCACGGCTGGGTGCACGTGTTCCCCGAGGCGTGCGTGCACCAGCACCCCAAGATGCTGCTGCGTTACTTCAAGTGGGGCGTCTCGCGCCTGATCCTCGAGAGCGAGCCCATGCCCGACGTCGTCCCCATGTTCGTCGACGGCGCCCAGCGCCTCATGCCCGAGGACCGCGCCTTCCCGCGCTTCCTCCCGCGCTTCCCCACCAAATTCCGCGTCGCGTTCGGTGACCTGCTCGACGCCGAATCCACCTTCGGCGACCTGCGCGCCCGGTGGCGCGACCTCGTGCGCAGGCACAGGGGCCCCGGGAAGCTGGCCACGGGCGAGCTGACCGACGAGCTGAAGTACGGCAAGGAGGCCGTCGACCTGAGGATCGAGGTCGCGAGGAGGGTCCGCGACGAGGTGCTGAAGGTCAGGCGCAGCTTGGGGTACCCGGATGACGACGAGCCCGGGTTCGAGCTGGCGGAAACGTGGGCGAGGGAGCCGAGCAGGGATCGGTTTAAGAGTAATGTCGACGACAGCCTGGTCAATAAGAGGGATTAAAGGCTACCGTTGTCGTCCTTATGGCTTTGTTTATGTTGACTATATAATTTTTATAGAGCCACGTAGGCTCTCCCTAGGAGTTAGTCACATGTTGAATGAAAATAATAGACGTGTTTATGATTTAGTAATTAGTTACCTACCGGTGAATTTTATGAAAAGCAATCCGGAGTATTTAGGAAATAGTAAAGTTAACATGAGAAATACATTTCTATATTTGAAGGGTCTGTAACTACCCTCCTCTCTAGTTATAACTAGTAGACACCTTATGTAGGTATGTATATATGATAGTATCCTGGTCTTAGATATTTTCAAATTTCCAGTTCGTAGCAACGAATTTCATATACGTGATATTGTGTTTAAACTGTAACGATTGTGTTTTAATGTAAAAGTCCTATAGTGAAATCAGGGGCTTAAAAGGGGGATTGAAGGTTTTAGGTTAGAATTGATCACATTCGTACATAGTGCAAACATTCTCTCGATAGTTATTCATTATTCGTAGTCGTTAGCCTAGTTGGCTAGCTTAAAAGAACCCTCCGAGCAATATAGTAAATTACCTAGTCGCATAATTAGTTCCGCAACTACAATATATCGTATACCACGCAACACCGCCGATACTCGGAAAGACTCGAAAATGGGGTATATCGTTTTCATTAATAGCAACGAATCTTGCTCAAATGCCCGTGAATGCCGTCGTGACCTATGGATTCTGCCGAACGCCTATCCATCACCATCCTCCTCCTAGGCACATCATTACCCCGTCCATGATCGTCAAATGCTAACAGCTACTAACCGCTTCTACAGCTCCATCGCAGTTCTCTCATAACCGATAATCATAAAGCTTACATCGAATCGCCATTTCACATACCATATTCCCGAAATATGTGTCGTGAGAGGGTTTTGGTCAACATTGATTGTAACCTGGCTAGTATCCAGCATCGTAAACACCCTGCGAGGGTACAGCTGGAGGAGCAAAGCCCCTGGCCTGGGCCTGGAGTGCTTGCTGCTGTTGCATCTGGTGTTGCACTAAGTCGGAGAACCAAGGGTGCTGTAAAGCATCATGTGCGCTGATGCGATGCTCTGGGCGAAGAACCAGCATCCGTTGTAAGAGATCGATTCCAAGCGAGTCGATCTGAGGTAGGATAGCCCTAAGATCCTGCGTGGCATACATCTGCATGTTCGGCTTGTACTCGGGGAATTGCGTGATGGTAGGCCAGGTTCTTTCCGTTGGCGTGCCCATTATACGGAAGATGCGAACAATCTGGTCTTCATTCGTCGTACCCGGGAAGAGTGGTCGACCCGTGTACATCTCGGCCATAATACAACCCGCCGACCATATGTCGATGCTTGTGTTGTATGTGCGACTCCCCAGCAAAACGTCTGGAGCACGGTACCATAAGGTGACAACCTCGTTCGAGAAGGTGTTGACAGGAATCCCGAAGGCGCGCGCCAATCCGAAGTCTCCAAGTTTGAGTTGGCCTTTCCCATTAATAAGGAGATTCTGAGGCTTCAAGTCTCGATGGAGAACACGGTTCTTGTGACAGAAGTCAATACCCTTCAACAGCTGGAACATGAAGGATTTGATGGTAGGAGGCTTCAAGGCACCCCTGTCGCCATGAACATCCATGTACTTCTTAAGGTCACCATCCAAATATTCAAATACTAGCATAAGTTTGTTCTCCGTGTGGATCACATCGTACAGTGCCACAATATTTTCGTGTTTGAGTTCTTTCATAAGCGAGATCTCGCGAATCGCAGTTGACGGGGTACCTTCTTCCGAGTCGAGGTGAATTTCCTTTAAGGCGACAAGTTCGCCCGTCTGGCGGTTTCGTCCCTTGAAGACCTAGAATGTCCACACAAGTCAGAATATAGAACATGAACCAATATACCACCAATGCTGTGAATGCGCTGACATACCGTAGCATAAGTACCCTCTCCCAACTTCTCGAGCTGCTGGAAAGAGCTTGGATGTCTCTTCGCATCCATCTTGCCGCGAGTCGGGCGTGATTGGGATGTGTATCTTTCGTCAAACAATATCCCCCCGGCAGTGCTAGTTTGACTAATAGGGTCCAAAGATTTTGATTGTCTGCGGGGGATGGACACTGGGGGAGTGTCCTCGGAAATCGTGACGAAGGTAGAAAGGAAGTATTAAATAGCCTTGTCGTAATGCAAGGCGAGGTTCTGGACTTAAGATGGCGGATGGCGGAAAACGAAAAAAGGTGCCTGAGAATTTTTATTAAGCGACTCTGAAGTAACCTTGACAGATACTCTTATGGCGATTACGGCTGAATCAGGGCGCTTAATGTTCAGTAACTCATCCGTTATGTATCCTTCAGGATTAAAATGGTAAGTTGATAATGTATTCTCGAATTCTCGTTGGCGGTTGGAAGTTGAGGGGCAAAATTGGCGACGTCGGGTGGCAGGGGCATGTCATTTGGGTACGTACCTGCTAACTTACATTATGTACCTAGGCGTTCATCCTAGGCGTTCATCCCAGTATGCACATGCGAGGGTATGCACATAAGAGATGAGGAATGACAGGGCAAACAGGGTATATAAGGTTTGGTACGTTTCTATGTTCTAAGGCCGACATCAATGTGGAAATGATCGCACCACTCACCAAAGCCAAATGTGGAGTTGGTACGTGACTGTACGGCTGTGAAACTCCGCCAACTATTGAAAGAACCAATTTAAGAGCCGTACTTCTTTGTACTTATACCTGGCTATGAAGCTCAACACCTCCTGAGCTTATCTGATGCGGGGTGTTCTTCATTCAGCCATTCACTGGAAACTCTAACCACACGGCCTAGAAAGGGAAACCCAGACTGCCTAGAAAGGGAACAACCCCATCTTCAGACCAATAAACCAACTCGTCATCATTTACCATTTACCATCTACCATCTACCATTTACCGTTCGCCATTCACCACCCATCTGCCACCTTCACCCCTTCGCCTGTGATACCCCCTGGGTGAAGTCATATCGAACCATACTCTTTATTGTACTACATACCCATACCTACCTACCTGTGCCAACATATATCTTGTAATGATCTGAACTGTATACGCGCTATTGCTGTCTATTACTTGTAACTTTCGATTCTACCTAGATGTGATTTTCTATCTCTAACTCTATAATGAGACCTTTCCCTGGCGACGATGCTTTCGGGCGGCAGCGCTCGGCCGACCACGACTCGGCCTCCTTAATGGCTTCTACTTCTAGCCAGATGTCCTTCTTCCTCGCCGACGAATCATCCATGGATTCATACCTCGAACAGTCGAACCCCCATAGCCGATTCCTTGATGCGCGAAAGGTTGCTGCCTCTACCGCCCACTTGCCTCCTCGAAAAGATGACAAAGACGGTGAGGCTTCAAGGCAGACCGCGATACATCAAGATAGAGATTATACATTTGCGTACTCCCCATCGTCGAGGGACTCGGTCCTTACACGCAGTCCAGCCTCGATGAGATCCCATAATCAATCGTCGCCTTCGCGGCCTATAACACCTATCATGCTAGGCACATCGTTCACCGGGTCGGCGCTCAGCAGTCCGTCTTCGAGGAGGAATTCTTTCACCGGATCGCTATCGGAACATGCCATTAGTTCTGATGAGGAATCACTTGATCATAGACCTTCGAGAATGATGGATAGCGGTAGTGCTCCTCAACTGGTTATGCCCAGTATAAAAATGCCAAGTCGCCGTCCTTTTACCGAGACAGGCAAGAGCCTGGGACGACTCAAGGTGTTGTTCGCTGGCGATTCTGGTACTTCTGTTTCTTAACCCTGTCTCATACCTCTGGCTAACGGCATTTACCTAGGTGTTGGCAAGACCTCTATGGTTAAAGCAGTCGTCCAAATTTGCGAGCATATAGTTCACGTCGACCCTATTTCGTCTCAGACGGAGCCAAACATGCATAAAAGCCAAAGCGCTTTGCCTAGAAAGTCATCTAACTCATCATCTGGCATATCGGAGATATATGCCAGCACCAAACCCTATCCAGAGTGGTGGTCGACGGTAGATGAACTTCATATTTCCGAAAGACGTAAGAGCCTAGGCGATAGCGTTCTCGAACGTAACGTGTGCTTCGTAGATACACCCGGTTATCGGAATGGTTCATCGGTAGGTTAAATTAGGTTCGTCTGGTGATCAGAAGTATTGACATTGTCTAGGCTATGGAGAACATCATGCCATGTGTTGAATATGTCGAATCCCACTTAAATAAGATGTCATCGGATTCTTTGAGTGATTCGGACATGCTGAATGTGCTGGGAGGTGGCGGGGGCTTTCAAGTCGACGTCGTCTTCTATCTCATCTCGCAAAGTAGGTCGACTCCCCTTGTTGAGATGTTTCGTTGCTGACCAGAATTGAAGAGATGAGACCAGCTGACTTGGAGTATATTCGTCGACTGACACCACTCACAAATGTCATTCCTATCCTGGCTCGAGCTGACTCGATCTCGCCGAAGCAGCTCGTATTGTGTAAAGAACAAATTGCCGGTCAACTAAGAGAGGCAGGTCTTGAGCCGTTTAGCTTTGCCTCAGCGGGTAACCAGGAATTCACCGCGCGAGTACCGAGTATCCCTTATGCCGTATCCAGTGCGACTGGGTCAGATGACGATATAATGGACGCGAGCCTTCTTATGAGCCCGGACTATGTCCAACCTCTAATGACATCGGAATTGAGATATCTCGTGGACAACGTGTTTAGTTCGAACGGGGTATCCTGGCTACGGCATACCGCGACAAAGAAGTATCTTGAATGGAGAAACACCACTCCATCACGGCCTCGCCATTTATATAGGCCATTGAGTCCTCCTGGCCCAGCGACTTCATCAGCTCCGGCTCCGCGGCTAGAGAACACGGCAAGAGAATGTACTGCCCTAGCATTAACTTGTCTTAATGACCAACATCGAGATCATGGACCACCGCAGCTTCGTGTAGTAGACTGGGCAACTGATCTCCAACGTAGTCTTTCGAGTGAGCGAGCTCGGTACGAAGCACTAGCTCGCGGAGAACGTGCTGTTTGGCTCACAGAGAGGCTGAACGAATGCGTGCAAGATGGCACTCTTGTAGCCCTAAGGAAGGTCAAGGGCAAAAACTCGATAGAGACTGGGAAAGCGTCTAAGCGTAGATTTTTGACCAAGACCACGCAGAGTCAGGACCCACTGGGATTGCTCCAGGTCACAGCGGACTTGAAGGCGAAGGGATGGGTTGCCCTCGAGGTTATGGGTAGTCTCGGCATCATTGGCGGCTTAGCATTTTGGGTATCAAGACAACATTGGCACATGGAACCTGTTCAACTTGCGGATGAGTGGGCGAGGCATTGGGGGATGGATATATAAGATACCATAATTGTACGAAGTGATTTAGTAGTAACTCTACTCACAAGATAGTGCTGGCCTTGCCAAATACACCCAACTTTTAATACTGCCTCGATTTTTTTTTATAATGGAGTAGAAAAGTAACTTGCTACATGTATGCAGCTATGTAGGTGAGTAGATACCTAAGTAAGGTTGATTTGCCTAGGAGCAATTGACTCAGGGGAACAGACTTAAAATGATAGGAAACGCAAGAGCATCTCACTTTGAATCGAACGATATCTTCTATTTCTTATAGAAGAAATCTTGGGCAGCATTTATCTTGAATGTTCTGGCCTATGAAAGTACTTCGGTACATACATAATTAGGTACATATGTATGTACCTACCTATTTACTTGAATTTTTGTTGGTGTAGGGTTCCACTCAACTGGAAGTTGGCTAACGGCTAGTACTAATATTGGCGCGCGCTATCGATAGATTGAAAGTTTAATTCGGAACCCACCCTGCCCATTTAATGTAGTACCAGGTAGATGACTAAGTGAACTCTCAACTGCGTACTAGGTATTTTCTCCATCCTCCATTTCATGGTCATCATCCAACCAAAAAAAAACATCGATTCCCATCGTCACGTCCCTTTCTCTTGTTTTTCTTCGTGATACACTTTACACTTCACATGCTTCGAGTCTAGGCGTCTTGTGGCGTTTGCCTAGGCCATTGTAATTAACGACCCCTCGAACACCCCGACGATACCCATGGCAGCGTCATTGGATCGTTTGAAGTGACGATCGATGCCGCACCCTGGGAGACGCGATCAACTTCCAGTCGTTCCAAACCACCAAACCACCAAAATTACCACAACTACCACTACCCACCGTGTTAATGTAGCACTGCATTCCTTCTTTTAATCTTTACATAACTACCGAATCATTGTCCACTTTTAAACATCCTCCTTAGTACCCAACATTTAATTCAGTTAACCCTTAACCCTTTCCGCTCTCGCGACATGGAGAACACGGAGCAGATCTGGGGGATTACTCCCCCGATCGCAACCGCACTTCCCACAGCTGCTGAGACGCACTCTACCCATCTACTATTGGAGGAACTGAGACGACAAGATACATTCGAATCTGCTGCCGAAACTAAGAAGAGGTAAGTTGAGAACGAGTCAATGATACCAATTGCTGGCTAAATCTTACTAACAAAAATTATTCTACTAGAGAGAGAGTTCTTGCCGATATTCAACGAATCGCCGACGAGTTTGTGCGCCGAGTAGCAAAAGAGAAGGAACCCAAAAATGAGGTCCTTATCCGAGACGCCCGCGGAGAAGTTTTCACCTATGGAAGTTATTGCCTAGGTGTCTATGGTCCTGGTTCCGATATCGATACCCTCGTTACGGCTCCCAAATATGTTACGCGTGATGACTATTTCAAATACTTCCCTTCCCTACTTGAAGAGATGGCTCCTAAGGGTGCAGTGACAGATCTAACTGCCGTCGAGGATGCGTTCGTACCTATCATCAAATTCGAATACTGGGGAATCAGCATCGATTTGATCTTTTCGCGAATTGCTACCCTGAAGCAATTCCCACCTCATGGCCAGCTTAACTTGACTAACAACGAGTTTCTGCGCGGTTTAGACGATCGCGAGCTCCGTTCTCTGAACGGGACTAGGGTTACTAAGGAGATTCTTAACCTCGTTCCAGAGCAGAGCACCTTCCGCCTCGCCCTCCGAGCCATCAAGCTATGGGCTCAGCGTCGCGCCATCTACGCTAACATTATCGGATTCCCGGGTGGTGTAGTATGGGCTATGATGGTAGCACGAGTCTGTCAACTCTATCCAAGAGCCGCCAGTGCTACTATTGTTGCCAAGTTCTTCCAGATCATGAAAGCCTGGCATTGGCCTCAGCCTGTACAGCTGAAGAAAATCGAGGACGGTCCGCTCAACGTCCGTGTCTGGAATCCTAAGGTCAGCACCCTCCTACTCTGCCCTACAAAATTAAAATATCCGCCAGGCTAACTAGCTACAGATTTACAAGAGTGATAGCTACCACTTGATGCCCGTTATCACGCCAGCTTACCCGCAGATGTGTGCTACCTTCAACATCACACACTCTACTATGGCTATCATACAGCGTGAGCTTGAACGTGGCTTTGACCTTACTAACAAGATACGAGCCGGCAAACTTGCGTGGAAGGATCTGTTCGTAAAGCATACATTCTTCACTACAGATCACAAGTATTACCTAGCAGTAATTGCGACTAGCACCACCAAGGAGGCGCACAAGATATGGTCAGGCTTTGTGGAATCGAAAGTCCGTGTTCTAGTAGGCGATCTAGATAGGGTAGATTCCGTCGCTATTGCACGCCCCTTCAACAAAGGCTACGAGAGAGCACACATAGTCAAGAATGACCAGGAAACCGAAGAGGTGCAGAATGGAAGCTTAACTTATCGAGTCCAAGATGAGGATGACCAAAATGACTCTGAGGTGAAGAAGGAGAATGGTGTTGATGTCAAGACAGAAATCAAGACAGAATCGAATCCTGGAGCTGAGCAGGAGAATGGTCAACTAGACGCTGCCATCAAATCCGATCCTGAAGATCAGAATATGAAGATTGAGGACATCGCCGACGCACCCGTACTCGGGACCAAGATTTACACCACCACTCATTACGTAGGCCTTGAGCTTGCTGAAGGTAAGTGTCATTCTCTCCCCCTGTTTTATATGCATGATGGGCTTTTTCTTTCTTTCTTTTTCAGCTGGCAAGCACTTCTTTGTGATTCCTAACCTAAGCTTGATGACGTGCTAGGTGCCAAGTCATTGAACTTATCTTACCAAGTCGATGCATTCAAATCCATGTGTGGTCAATGGGAAAAGTACGAATCAAAGCTCAACTACTTGAGCGTTCAGCACGTGAAGAAGTAAGTCTTTACCAAACGACGTACCCTTCTAGTTGACTAATAATCTATAGCACGAATCTTCCCGACGACGTTTTCGAGCCAGGCGAAGTTAAGCCCACGCGGCCCCTTAAGAGGGCGGTCGCAATGAAGCGCAATGCTTCGTCCGAAGTATGTAGAGCTAAGTGGAGGATGGCCAATACCGCGATTATTGCCGGGATATCCAAGACAACTCCTTCACTCTCCAGGAAGACCTTTAACTAACTCACTCTTCAGGGCAACCCCCCGCCAGCGAAGCGATCGCAGACCAATCTGCAAGCATCAGCTACTGCTGCTGCAGGTTGAGTGCTATGCAACCTTACCCGATTTCTTCGAGACCGACTTCTATTCCGCCTCTACAGAAGTCCATTTGGATCCACTTGGATGGATGGATGCCGACTGATCTGCTGCAGTTGACACCACACCAGTTTACATCGATACTGACATAATAGTTTGCGAGAGTAGTCATTTCGCAATTTCGTGAGTACACTCGACTTGATACACCTCGACCTAATGCATGAGGATAATTAGTTTTCTCATCGCGGAACAACAATCCCACACCACAGGCATGACAGCCACCCAGTAGCAAGGAGAAAACAAAGACATTTGCGGAAAACAAATGTGTAGCAACGACTTGATTTTGCGGAAGCCATGAACAGTCATTCTCCTTTCTATTTACTGCACGACGAATGTGCGAAGTACAACATTACAACCGAAACGACGAATAATGGTTCTCAGGGGGTTAAGAAAGGAAGATGAGATGGCCCATCCCGTCTACTAAAGATACCCGTTCTTTTCATACTCCCACTTTTCTATGTTCTCTGGCATTATCTTGTGAGGCAGCTTTCTTCACATCACACTGATCTGACATAGGGCATCGGGGCATCGCCGCCAGGAAAAAGGCTATGATGCGTGTATGTAGTGGCTTTTGCAGATAAATAAACTCGCTTTAGAGGCTCAAGCGTCTCGCAACACATACTGTATGGTCTTAATTGTTTATGTATTACATTGTAGTTCTTTTATGTGACATGTTAATTATTACCGATGAAAATTATAGATGTTCAATGGTTCTACATAGGTACATTATTAGCGAAAAACAAAATCAGTTTACTAGGCTAACTTAGGATGTTCTAATACCCTAGTATGCTTAGGTAAGATCTTAATGAATGTCACGACTTGGCTGCATGATGGTACCTAGGTAGATCAAAAGCAGCAGACATCACGAGCCACAACATGGCAAAACACAAGCATATTGACAGCAGTTAAAAGGCTGCATTTCCAACAGTTCTCTTGCAGACTGTCGAGTCTGGCAAGAGCATTAATTATCAACACCGTCCCCGGCCTCTCTCTGCGCCTCTGCCATATGTACATTAACGGGTATGCCCTCCAACACCACTCACTCCCCTTCCGCCCCTACCCCCTCACCGCAATGCCAATTTGCTTTGCTTTGCCGAAGAAAGTCATCCACCCCGTAGCAGAAGGGTCTATTGATTCGTATCACATGCAGAGAAGAGAAGAAGTAGTAGTAGTAGTAGTAGTTGCAGTCAGTTCGCCTCCCCCTTCGCCCCCTTTGCCGTAGTCAGCCCCCTAGTAGACGCCTTAGTTCCCCTCCCCCCTTAAACGCCATGCCAGCCTGGAAAAAGATTTTCTCTACTCGTTGACCACTCTAAAAACTCATGTGTATGGGAGAGTAAAAATAAAAAAAAAAGGAAAAAAAAGCCGCCTTTTTGCGTTGCGTTGCGTTGCGTTCGTAACATCTTTGTCTCTTGCGTGAATGTGAAATGTATGTACTGTGCTGAGAGCCGAACCTGATTAACCGTCCTACACAAATTTCGTCGTGATCTCGTTGCAAGACTACTAAATGTACTACCCAAAGATGGTATTGGGAGCAGCTTAGTTCCGGCCCTTGCGTGCTGCCTTGCGCCCCTTGGCCTTCGGTGGCGGGGGCGGCTCGCTATGGAGGTGGCCAAGCTCGTCGACGGCGACGTTGTTAGACCAGTTGAGGCAACGGAAGTTGGTGGGCTCCGGAGTTGTCTGCGTTTTCGTCCGGGTAGTCATTCGTTTAGATTCCCCCTTGCTGTTATCCTTGACCTGTTCCCTATCATCCTCCTCGTCTGCCGAGCCGAGATATTTCGTTCGGTTCTCCATATGCGCAACGATTTTGTCCTTGTAGCTAAGGATCTCCTTTCGAAGTTTCGATTCGTTGAAACCTCGGGGATCGAGCCAGTTCAGGAGCGAATCCACCTCGCCAGGTTCGGAATAATAACCCCACTGGGTCGCGTTGAATACGCTAGTACGGCCCTCCTCCATCTTCTTTCTTTGGGGTACCGTCATCTTGAATCTGGCCTTATACTCCTCCTGGAATTCCTCGGGCATATCTATATAGCCCTCTCGTTCCATGTCAACAGGACCTTGAACCCAGATGCAGCCGTTCGCGTAGCCAGCATCGGCCGTTGAACTGGTAGGCAACCCGCCGTAAGGCATACCGTTGCGCTCGAACCAGTAGTATCGATTCCAGAATCGATCTTTACCGAGAACTCGTGTTCGGGCACAATCCGCTTCTCGAAGATCGTTGTCGATGATCGCAATCTCATCTTCGCACTTCTTGATAGTATCTTGCTTCTTCTGGATATCCTTGAGTACCCTCACGAATTGCTTGGACTGCTTAGGCATCTTGGCGGCCGCGGCCAACTCGGCTTCCTTCTTGCGCTCTTGCTCCTCACGCTTACGCTGGCGCTCCGCAGCACGATTACCACCTCGTCGAGTGTTTCGGCGGGCATTGACATCTATGTCACTGTCCCCGGCCTCTTCGCTCGGCTCTTCAGGAGACTCGTCAGCATCGGCCATCTTGACGTCGCCGTTAGTCTTTGCGACCTCGACTTCCTCTGCCGGTGGCGAGGGCGGCATGTTTTCCGGGAGGAGGATCTTGCGCTGATCGTTGAGACCCTTCAAGTCCTCAACGCTGTGAAATAAGTTAGTAAAAAAACCCTAGATAATATTAAAGGAAATTCTTGACATACGCTTGCTTTCGCTGCCTTTGCCACTCGATCTTCTCCTTCCGGTAACCTGTCATTGTCTCGCCGCACTCATCCATATACCCGCGGAAAGCCTTGGTGTCGATAGTCAAGAGGCATATTATCTGAAGAGCAGAGATACGGAGATTAAGGTCAAGCTCGTTGTACTGCTGCTTAACTGTCCCCTGGCTAGGCTCGATTTCGGGAGGCACAAGGTGAGCTAGCAACTCCTCACAGGCCTCAGTATATCGTGGGTTCTTAGATAGCTGGTGTAGGAGTCCAACCATGATCAGCTCCCAACCGCCATCCTGGAAACTGCGATCCTTCAATTGCTCGATCCAGTCAAAGCTAGTTAAGGCATCCTGAGCACGATGCTTGATCTGCGGCTCGGGAGTCTTTTCTGCTGCAGCAGCCTCGGCCTTCATTCGTTCCGCTTCCAGTTTCGCTAGACTACTTCTAGTGGCACGTCCTGATGGCTTCGGTTCGGGCTCCGGCTCAGGACTTGGAGCCGTACTCTCATCCGGATCATCGTCCTCATCCTCGTCGAGATCTGGTAGATCCACCAAAAGTTTACCACCGTCCTGCTCAGAGCTAACTATCTGTTTCAGAAGTGCGCAGTGGATCTCGGTAAATAGTTGACAAGGGGTATCATCCTTGCCAATTTCCATCGCCTCCACAAAGTCGTCGAAGGTAAAGGAGTCGAGCTTGTACACTTCGCAGAAGACGTTTAAAGTGACCCAGGTCTCTAATAGCGGTCCAATCGATTTCATCAGGATCTTGTCGTTTCTAGCACCGCTATCAACAACACCCTCGGGCGGATCGCTGCACATGAATTTCAGCGTTGGGCGAACATAATCGTCACGTGGCTCAAGCTGTAAGTCCTCGATAGGATACTTGATAGGAGGAGGCGGAGGTGGTGCTTCTGGTTGTGGGTGAGCGATCAAAGGTGGAGGAGGCATGCTGTTTCGAAAGGAAACAGGGAAGTGGAAAGGATTGTTTCCTGGTACCGGCGGAAGTGGACCATGGTTCTGAGCAAGATACATCGAGGTATCGTGAAGACTTTCGTGGTCTTGATGCGGGGGCTCGCTGTGATGATTCTTGGCTGCCTTGTGGCTCTTCGGCGCAGGCTTCAACTCTGGTAATCGAGCCGGGCCAAAGTTCTGGAAAGAAGCACCCATTCCATTCATCTCTTGTACTCCGTTGATCGGGTGCGATGCTTTCTTTTGTGCTTGATGCTGCTTTCGCTCCAGCAACTTGTTGTCGTACCTGAGATGGGGCGGTACTCGGGTATCGATATGGTATTGCGCGGCTACGTCGTGCTTAACCAACCAAGGTGCACCAGTCCACGCTTCTCGAGTGACGGTCTTCTTAATAAAAGATCGAAGGACCGACTTAGTAAAGATCTTTCTATCCCGGTAGATCTGACCACCATCCACTGCAACTTCCTGCTCGTGTCGACCCCCGACGCTTATCATATAACGCGAGAACGGCTGTGTAAGGGTTCCATCTGGTAGCACCTTACTGCCGAGACGAGCCTTATCCCTCACAGTTCCTGTCGAACGTTCACCAGTCGGCGATTGTATCATCACCACTTCACCCGGGTAGTAATCTGCCTTGAACTCGTCGTAAACCATGTCGACTAGTGTATCGATTCGTGAAATTGTCTGAAATTGGACTCGGCGCAAAACCGGGGCCTTCAGAGCTTCTGGGAAGGCCTGTTCGACCTCTTGAGCACCATTGTGCTATTCTACTAGTTAGAGATGCGACGATATACATACACATTAAGAAGATTTGCAAAACACCTACCTCACTCTTCAAGGCTTCGAAGAACGTCAGACCGGAGTGACCAGTTATCTGACAGATAAAGCGTGGCTAGATATGGGTCAGCTAATAACTCAAGGGATAATAGAGGGTTAGTCAAGATACAAACCTGGTTATAAAAATCCATGCTGTTAAAGAGTTAGCATACATACGTAACATTATAACAGTTCAAGAGTTCAAATTTAGGTAGCTATATACTTACCGATTAAGATATTCTTCGTAAGTAACGAAGATTTCACCTGTCTGGTGAATACACCATACCTACAAAGATGTTGTTAGTGGGGATGTGCATAATTGTGTAACATTATTATATGTAGGTATACTTGCCTCTGCAGATTCATCGTCAACCGGCGGGGTTTGCAGAAACTGCACCGGCTTGCGTTTAAAGAGGACCTATAAAGTATCAATAGCTGTTTCCATACTACACAATTGCTCCGTTCATCGCTTACCATTGTGCCTGCCGGCGAAGGAAAATCCAAGATTGTTAACTAGCCGCAGGATAAACCCTGCAAGGCTGAAAGTCAGCCTTCCGGATCGCATACCATGTATAAGTGGTTATAAGTGGATTTCGTGGGCGACGCGATGGATAAGGTGAAAGAATTTTAAGTGGTGGTAAAAGTTGGGTGATGTGTTGTTGTGAAATTGGTGGAGCGTGAAAAAAAGTGAAAAGCGTAGGTGACGGCGCGGGAAGCGCAAGTTAAGATCGTGGGTAGGGGTAGGGTGTGATGGGGCGGGAGAGAGACTTACATGTGAAGTTGGGAAATGGTCAAATTATTTGATAGCTGGGACGCGGTTAGAATTGTGTAAGACGCGTCGAGACTTGGGTGCATAATCCAGTTTCGTTGAGCTGGTGGTGGTTGTAGCTTAGAGAAAAGCTAGAGAATGGCGGACGCGACAAGATTAGTTGTTGTTGTAAGGTAGAAAAGTTTTGAAGAAGACGGAGACGGGGGAGGAGAAGTAAGGTCGACTAAAAATAATAAGGCGGAAGGGCAAAGGAGGAAGAAGGGGAACGCTACTCTCAGGTACCTTATGTATGGCGGGCGGGAAGTAGAACCAGACCCCGGGATGACGGGGGTGTTAAGCCACTGAACTTTAATTCCTCATTGGCTAAACCTGTCTCCGCAGGTGGGTCTTATTCGCTTATTTGGGATGGGCCTCAAAAGTCGTGTCCACCTAGATTAACCACTCCTACCTACCCCATCGTCACTCTCTACTCACTTCGATATCACAACATAGCTTTACAACAACATTCTTATACTCATTCAGATCGCCTACTTCAGACGATTCGAATGAGTACTCAATTACTCATTTTCCAACAGGTCCTCATAATATACTTCCAATATAAAGACTACCCTAGATGCTGGGTCCAATCTAGACCAGTTTATGTCAAATTCCCTCGATCTCAACAATGACATGACAAGCTCGATTTCAGGTCAACCACGTGTCGGAACAAAACTCCGAATATATCAGATTGAATCCTATACTCTTATTGACCTAATTGGCAAATTTTACCAAATTCTATCCAATATTAAGTCGAGTGCAGCCGTATATCAACCCCCTGCCGTCATGACAACCTACTTTTATAATGAGTCGCGTAGAGACATTGATGCAGCTGATGCCGCAAAACTCCAAAGAAAGTCTCCCCTTCTCCAATTTAATAATTCTGGTCTTTTTGGTCTGTAAATCGTGTGTTGATTCCGACATCTTTGTTTGGGTATCCGCGTAGTTTGTTAAGACCAGCAGGCCGTTGGTGAGACTGGGCCTTACTAGCAAGTCTGGCAGGGAATTTTTAGTCCCTACCTTATGTATGGTTGCCACCAGAACCAGCCCACACCCCCCTAGGTACCTGACGCGACTACGGAGGAAAAACCTGTCACCTGCCTTGCATTAAAGCAATCCGGGAATTCCGATAAACATGTGTTCAATGTGATTGAAAAACACTACGTATCACTATAAACACCAGGATCAGGTTTAAAACAGGTCAATTCATTGAACTATACATAATTGCTTTAGGTATAACTATCGGGCATTAAGACCATACGAGTTCAGGTATCCGATGTGAAATATACTACCATGAACCCTACCCAGCTACCAACCACTCCTATGGCCGAATATGAGCTCATGAACATCAGGGGCAGAAATTCGTAGCTCTTGCCAAATACAATCCGATGCACCAATGAACAGTATACGATCAGGGGTATGCTGACTGTGACATACAGTATAGTAAAACGGTCAAAAAGGAAGAACCTCTGTCGCTTCGAGGCGGGAGCTGTGCGATCAAACACCATTAAAAATAGAACCAGCCAGAATATTGTATAGACCGTCTTGATCGGAAACTCGGCAGGGGTAAAGAGTAACGGGAAAAGTGAGACGTGGCCGGATACTGCCAAGGGACGGAATGCACTAAGATACCGTCGGTCCTTGAGAGCAATCAAGCTGAAGGGAATTATCACGAGAAGAATGGCTTTCTCATGAACGTGCCATCCAAAGAGGAACGAAGAGTAGCCACAGAGAGTGACTGCGCCGATGAAGATATCCCATCTGGGATAAAAGAAGAGTTTCACCAGGGGTATGGCCTGGAAGATGAGAGTGAGCGCGAAGCAGATGCTAGGAGTGATCTCAGGGAGCACTGCAAAAGCTGTATCTCCGACTAAACCCCTTGTGACACTGTTGATAGCTTCCGTCTTAACCGGCAACCCTAACCGCGGCGCAACTAATTTTGTGAGTCAATAAGAACCGTACACAGGTTGGATAGGTTGGACAGGACTCACCAAATATCAACACCCGATCCACAAAGGAATACATAGCCCATACGTTTGGCGCCCAGTACGCATGGCAAAGTCCACGGGAAAATGGAAAGAGCCTGCTCAGAATCTGCGGGATCTGATTCATGATGGCAAATGGTCCGAATGCCAACCCAAATATGCTAAGGATGCCGGATCCTAATTTTAAGCAGTTTAGGAACTGAATCCGAAAGATAGACTGAGACGAGAGACAGTAGGTCCTTAGAAGATAGACGAAATATGCCGGTGCAAGATAGAGATATATATGCTTCATGCATAGTAGTGCTGCGAAGACGAGTCCACTGGCTAGGAGACCTGACTTGTGTCGGGCTAAAACCAGGGACAAGATCAGGACGCCGTACATAGCTCCATTATACTGGAAGTGGATGTGGTCTATGATTAGAAGACCTGGAGAAAGGAAAACCGAGATCGCCGCAGCTTGGGCTGCACGCTTGGTAACTCCATGTGAAGACTCGACGAATCTATGATTACACATCAGTATAACAAACAAAACAGTCAAGAAGCTATCAAAACATACAATTGTAGGGCAAATACTAGTATCAGTTCAGTAGCGATGACGGTAAACCTTTGGAAATATACTGTCTGCCAGCTGTCGTATTCTAGATTGTAGACTCGAAGCATGGCTGGATCAGCCAGCTTTGCTACTTGAGAGAGAATCCATTCGAAATATGCGAAGAATGGCGGATAGTCAAGAGTCCATTCCGAAGTCTTTTCGTAATACCATTCCCATACAGGTAGGCTATGCGTGATAGCTAGCCAGTTCCGGTGTACCTCAAAGTCGGTGGATTTGCTTAGATAAGTCTTAACCGCTGGTTTTCCTTATAACGATAAAGACACGAAAGTCTGGGTGCAACATGACTTACTATGCAGGGAAGAGGAGTATCTTAAATGCAGTCGCAACTATTGCGCATTGCGCAATAGTAGGATATTTTTCAGTCATTTAGACTTGAAGTCATGACAGGTCTCGGTGCTTTATAATTTCTTAGTTGTGTGTTTTGAGATGTGGGTTGAAGATTGTTACGACATAGGAAATAAAAAAGTGAAATGGTGAAATGGTGAAATGGTGATTGTAGCGTCGTACTTCGTACAGCTGTTCGAAGAATTGAAGTCAATTGAGGCTAGGATATCTGGCTCCACAGGGATCGGTACGTATTTTTACCGATGTGCGACATCTGTCAAAAATCCATCAAAAAATATCTACAGTAGTACTAAGACAAGGTCCGTGCATGTGTTTAGTCGATCAATTATTCTATTGACTCGATCGAGAACACGCCAATGGCACTTGCCGGCCAGCTACCGCCTTGCCCGCCCTTGTTCGCTATACCCTGCCATAATATGAAGCAGGGGTTAAGTACAATGTACTCAAACATATTGCTGTGACGTTAGCGTGAAAGAAGTACTCAGGTACCGATGGTTTCAAGCTTCCAGTTTAGCTTAGACTAAAAACGTTCTGCGGGTAGGTAGTTTAGTTACACCTTACCTACACCTGCAACCCTTTCTGGGGAACTTGAGAAGGCTGAGAATTTTGAGAACTGTCCACCTTGCATAATCTACTTTTGATACTTCGTATTTTTTTATTTTTCATTTTTTTCATCTTCTAATCTCTTTCATGGCCAATGCTCTTCAAAGCTTTTACTTGAATTAGGAGGTTCCAATAGTTGTCTCTCCTTGATTCTTACTCCAATTCTTGAGTAGTTAAGCTCCCCCACACCTCCTGAGCTACGCAAGCTACGCCATAGAATTAGAATAGCTTGGTGCAAAGTGTCCTCTAATGAGCATCACGAATATTACGAACATTCCCTTGAAATTCTGCCAATTTTCCGTCTTCTCACACAACTAACCAAAAAGGCCAATCTCTCAATCTATCATTTAATATACCTCCTCAAATTCCCCAAGACTCTCTCTCTCTACTTTATCAATTGGCCCCATTTTTGAATCAAGCATGCGTTTGTTACAATCGTCAACTCTAGCCTTCGGGTTGGCTACAACTGCGAAACTCGTCGAAGCGCAGGCACAATTTCTTGTCAACGAACTCAGCTTTGGCTACACTGGCCGGTACGCTTTTTGGAAAATAGATATATCTCTCGATACTTAGGACTAATTCAAGCACCAGGATAAACGATCGAGGTCAAGCAACCGTGCCAGGCTTCTCCATACAGGGCACCCCAGACGTACCCGAAGTCCTTTCCAATAAGATTATCCTCACGCCTCCACACCCCGGTAACACTCGAGGCGCCGTATGGGCTGAGCAACAAAACAAATATCAGACGTGGGTAGCTGATGTCGACTTCCGGGTGAATGGTCCTGAAAGGGGGAGCGGTAACCTCAACATCTGGCTTGCGAGACGGGGGAACCAAGAGATTGGCTCATCCAGCGTTTATACCGTCAGCAGGTTTGATGGTCTAGCTCTTGTCATCGATCAGCATGGCGGTTCGGGTGGGATGATCAGGGGTTTCCTGAATGATGGGTCTACCGATTTCAAGTCGCATCAGAGCGTGGACAGCCTAGCCTTTGGACACTGCAACTATCCCTACCGCAACTTGGGCCGACCCTCTCAGATCAAGCTAAGACAGACGCCTCAGGTATTCAAAGTCGAGGTCGATGGCCGGCTGTGTTTCGAGAGCGACAAGATCACTATTCCGGCCGGATATTATTTCGGTATCTCAGCCGCGGCGGGGGACAACCCGGATTCGTTCGAGATATTCAAGATGGTGACCATGACGGAGAATCTAGATGCTAAGCATGATGCGCCGCCGCAACAGCAGGGCCAACCGATCCAAAACCAAGCGCAGGCACAGACGAGCTACGGCCGCAAGGCTAGTAACCGGAACAATGGCAATAGCAATGGCAATGGAGATGATATGCTCGACGACTCTATTCCCGACGCCAACGCCGAAACTATCACGAGTTCCGCGGCTCAATTCGCAGACCTCCACAACCGTATACAGAGCACCAACCACCATCTGTCCTCTATCTTCCGTCAGGTCGCGGGCCTAAACAACGTTGGTGAGAAGAGGCACGAGGAGACCTCGAAGGCCATCAGCGATGTGAGGCAATTGCTATACAAACTAGATAAGCTCGATCTGCTCCAGGGCGAGATCGGCAAGCTACAGCGAGAATTACGCGATATGCGAAGTGACATCAACCTGAAGGTGAAAGACTCGGAGCACGCGGTTAAGAGCTTCATAGGCACGAACCACGGTAACATGTTGGAACACGTGGCAGTCCAAGCTGCCCCGCGGCACGGAAAGCTCATATTCGTCATCATCGGAAGCCAGATTTTAATAGTGGCCGCCTACATCTACTACGAGAGGAAGAAGACCCTTCCTAAGAAGTACCTATAGCTACCTATAGTTACTCGAGAAAAAGTGTTTAGACGGTCTTAGGTACCAGGCGAGGTGCGGCGTAGGGCTCTGTATAAAAATATTTGGATCCTTGGGTGTGGGACGAAATGTGGCATCATTGTTTGTTTTTTTCCCCCGTAGCGCATGAATTTGAACCATTTGGAAGCGTTCCCTGAACTATAGTGTATATGTATGCGTAAGCCTAAGTAGCTTCGCACAAGCGAATTTTATCTATCTAAGAAACCAGAACACCGCCCGCAAGAAAAGTAGCCGTTAAGGTAATCGTGAAAGTACGGTACGTATATGGAATTAGGGGTTCCGAAACCCGCTCCCAAAGAAGAAGAAAACCCAAATTTATCGAGAAAAAGAAACTCCAGACGACCTAAACATCCATAGTATGCAAACCAAAAAAAAATAGAAAAAAAAAGAAATACATCAGATACAGTACAAGTGTTATGCTTATGCTTATGCTTTCCAGACCATGCAAGTGTTTCCATCGCTTCAGACCATGATGATGACAAAGGAAATCAAAACGAACGCCTAGTATGCTATCATGCATCGCCCCCGCCCCCTTTCTCTCGCCCGCCCCTTCGTCCGCCCCGTCCTTCTCGTCATTCCCTCATATACATCATTGGCAACTTCAACTTCGTCTCGTGTGTGTATGTGCTATCCACCGCCACCCCCTCGTCGGTATACCGTATGTAGGCGAGGGCTCCTTAAAGATCGTATGTACCTAGGTAGGTAGGTATGTATGTATATATGTATGCAAGTAAAGCAAGTTCGTGCCACCACGCCACGCCACACCCGTTCACGCATACCCCATCATGCGCAGCAGCTCATTGCCCTTGGGCGCGGTGGTCAGGACGTCGCACGCGGCCTCGGTGACGAGCACGCAATCTTCCACACGCACGCCACCGACGGCCCAGTAGCGGTCGAGCACGGCGGGGTCGATGTAGCGCGCGTGCTCCTCGCGGCGCAGGAAGTACGCCTCGATGTACGGCTTGCAGAAGTACACCCCCGGCTCCACCGTCACGATCATCTGCGGCTGCAGCGTGTTGTGCGTCGCGCGCTTGCCGCCCTTCTTGTCGCCGCCGCTGCTGTTGTTGCCGCTGCCCCGTCTGGCCGCCGCCGCCTGCGACTGCTGGTGCTGGGACCCCTGTCGGTGTAGTTGTTGGTGCCGCGGGGGGTGGTTCTGGGATAGGTCTTGCAGCTGCGCGGGCGTGAGCGTGTTGGCGCGCATCGGGGGCGCGAAGGGGGGCGATTGTGTGGATGTCCGAGGCGGCGCGTTGCGGGTTGGCGAGTTGGAGGACGAGGATGCGGGGGAGCTGGGTTGCGGTGTCGTGGGGGCTGCCTCGGGGATGGGAGACGGGATAGATCGCGGGGGTAGAGGGGGCGCGGTCCCGTCTTGTGAGTTTGGCGGCGTAGTCGCCTGTTGTTGCGGCGGCGGCTGCTGCTGGGAAGCACTGCTCATCGTGGTGCTGCTCGGCGACGTGGAGGGGGGTGCCTCGGCTGCGGCCTGCTTGATCATGGCGCGCACGCTCTGGGGGCCGATGGGTCTTCGCTTCCCCCACATGCCCTCGCCGGCGGGCCTCAGGAGGTCTCTGCTAAGAACGCTAGACACATTTAGTCTACTTCTCTCACTGCTTATACTATCATGACGATCGCGACTCTGACAAAAGAAAGGGAGCGCGGAAACAGGGGAGGATAGGAGGGGAATGGGTTTGAACGGGGTAAGGGGAGCACAAAACAAAGAAGAAGAAACCAACTCGTGAACGTCGAGACCAACGTGGTGGCCTAGGCCGTGCGGGAAGAAGGCCGCGCCGGTGCCGTTCCTGAAAATCTCCTCCGCGGTGCCGCCCTTGAGCACGCCGAGCTCGAGCAGCCCTTCGACGGCGATGAGCGTCGCGTGCAGCTGCAGGTCGCGGAACACGACACCGGGCTTAATGCGCGCGATGCACTCGGCTTGCATGCGGTGCACGAGCTCGTAAATGGCGCGGGCCTCGCGCGTGAACTGCGAGCGTGGGCCGATGGGCAGTGTCCGCGTCACCTCGCTAGCGTAACAAGACCACTCCGCCCCAGCGTCGAGAACCACGAGCTGCCGGCCCAAGAGCGTTTCGTTGTTGGCGCCGTAGTGCAGCGTCGAGGCGTTGGGCCCGGAGCCCGCGATCACGGGGTATGCCTGGGTCTTCGCGTTGGCGGCGGTGCAAGCCGCGACGAAGGCGGCCTCGACCTCGCACTCGTTCTTGAAGGCAGCCGTCTTCTTAGCCACAGCACGATGGGCGGCCGAAGAGATGTCGTTAGCCCTCTTGATCATGGCGACTTCGTACTCGCTCTTGATCAGCCTCGCCTCGTCCATAGCGGGTTGCAGAGACGAGACGTCGATCTTGAGGCTGGGGCGCATCTGCTCGAAGCCCTCGAATTTGGGCAGCTGCGAGGGTCGCAGCGCGTACAGGGTCTTGACGGTGGCCAGGCGCGCGCTGAGGTACGGGGCTAGTTCGCCCACGTACTTGACGTCGTGGACGTCGGAGTGCGCGAGGCAGTTGTCGGGCGAGGGCGTGTTCCCGAACCATAGAATGGTGGCCGGAGGCGTGAACGGAACCCATAGAGTGAGCTTGTCCGCAGCAATGTCGTACGTGACACTGCAACCAGGGAAATCGGCCCCGGTTAGATAATAGAAACTGAGTGTTTTCGTCAGTACTCATGTCATAAATATAAATGGACTGGTTTCATTTGGTGAATGTGTAGGATACTTACTATCGCCGCTGTCGAAACGGCGGTCCTTGATCTGAATCTTCCCACGTTGATTCTAGCTGGCCTGGCAAGTAGATGAGGCCATTGTCGGTGCCGAGTTCTTTGGCAACTTTCCTCGCATGTTGTTTGGCTGAACATAGTTAGAATATCTCTTCAAACTCATCAAATTTGGGAACAGTCAAAAGACTCAAAGTAAGGCAATACTGTGGCGGGTAGTTAAGATGAGTTTGTTCGGGAGTACAATGAGCTGGGATAGCTCCGCGTTTGCTGTACTACTCGATCTGAAAAGGGGACTGGGGAGGCGGGAGGATTGAGGACTGAGGCTTGGATAAATCTAAAAGGGGTCTGGAGCCACCGCTAGATTTCATCATCTGAGGACAAATATAGACTGAACCGCATTCAAGCGTGAATACGCGGATACAGAATAAATGCAAGACTCGACTTGAGGCGGTTGATGTATAGGTCTAGAGGATGAATCATGGAGTTGAACTGCAACTTGAGTGAATAAGAGTTAGAGATTCTCAACTCACCGGGATATCTCTTCGGTCCTTCGCCATCTTTAGCCTCCAATTCCGCAACGCTGTTGACCTCGACAGATCTGCGTGCCACATCGGTTAGTGGTAATTTAGATATAAAAGGGATGCTCAAAGCGACAGCGACAGCAGCCGATACTGCGCTTTGCAGAAGGCTTTTTGTCCTGCACTTGACATGATCCCGAAAGTTATGGGTATGGGGATCCATCTTGGAGGACGGCATGGAGGAAGAAGGGTATTGCTAAGATTAGCAATGGGAATTCGGGATGGCGGTTTCACATACAGAGCGTCGAATTCCTCGACGACCACAAGGTCGTGGTCTATATCTATAGCTTCCATCTTGACTGACTTTCTCACTTCTGATGTTGTTTTTCCAACGAGTAGAGCAACGACAGCATCGTCGGTGGGGTGGGATTGTTGTACACGTTCGGCGATTGGGAAACCCCCCAGGCGTGATCGTAGTAGATGGCTAAAGCGCTGATCTCATTTGGCGACAGGGGCTTATGCAGCCGCTTAGCTGGTTCAGCCTGGTTGGAGCGGTCTCACGTGGCGGAGTACGGTTCGCGTCTCGTCAAAATACCTATAGATAGTTTACACGTGCGGTATGGATAATTACTCGAAACACTGAAGACCCTCCGAGACCAAATGACCTCCAGTAAGGCCGTCGTGCAGCCCCTGAGGCAGCCCGAAATACCTTAAGGGGCAGGGGTCGTCTGATGGGACTGGAGATCCCGCTTCTTGGAAAACATACTTCTACGCCGATATGCCCACTTGTTCTCCACCTACTGGACCAACAAAATTCGTTCCGACTACGCCGCTTCGTCCATCTGTTCATCTCTTGATTTGCATCGAATGCGAACCGCCAAAGGTTGGGCATATGGAGTGCTTAGGCGAGGATCGCTTATGAGCGTTATGAGCGAGATCGCTATGACGGCCCGTCCTGATATCACGAATACCGCACCCTGCGCACCTTGGACACCACCCTTCGCTAAGATAACGTGTAATATAGCATATCTGTCAAGATGTGCGTTTGACTTACGCCGATCTATGTACATCTTCCACCGTAGTAAGTGGCTAGGCACTGTCCCGCCGAATATCTTAAGATCACCGTCGCCGCTGTCGTCGAAGCAGCAAGACTCGACGCAAATATCGAGCGCCTCGTTTTTTGGATGACATCCATATTATGAAAATCGCCATCCGGAATATGAAAAGGGCCCATATCCCACACCGCCAAGCATTAAATGCTTTTTGATCCCCCCCAAAACTCCAAAACCTTCGGTCGTCTAAGAAGCAAAGATTCGCATATATGCTAGTGTCGCACTCATGCAGAGGGGTATCCTTTCTCTATTCATAAACCTAATCCATTCCATGTTGGGAAAACGATCCATGCCACGACGTATTAGCTAGTAGTCCATCCATATCCCCCGATTGTTGGTCCCGTCGTCGCACCGAGCGTGATTGGCTTGGCTGAAGATGAGATTGCGGCTGTGAGGGTCTGTGCTCTATAGTGTGCATCTGCAGGAGCATCGGGTCCGAGTACATCTGAGCTGGGAAGTTAAAGCCTGGCTGACCCTGCGATTGCATTAAATATGGCGGTAGCGGTCCCATGAGCTGCCCCTCGATGCCTTCATAAAAATTAGGTATGTAGAACTGAGAAGGGTCGTGATGTGAGAGGTCTCCCGGGCTCGCACCGGCGACGTTAGTCTGATGGGTACCAAAATCAACTTGAGGTTGGTTGGGATACGCCAAGGGATCATCCGAGGGGAACATCACAGCATCTAACTGGTGGATCGGGTTACCGGCGCTGAATTCCTGGTGCTGCAAATCCATCGGGCTAGGCTCATGCAAGGCAGCGGCATTCGCGGAATCGGGAGACGGCATTGATAAATCCAACGGCGAGAACTGAAAACCGGAAGAAAATGGACCGCCGAGTTCTGGTTGTGGCAAAGGGGAGTCGTCGACTGAGATGTTTTGGTGGATCGGCCTAACAGGAGCCTTCCCGGCCTTTTTCGACGATATACCCTGAGATCGACTGGCTGCATCGGGTTGAGAATTTATTGATTCGGTAGCGTATACTGAAGGGACCGCCATTAATGTGTTGCTGCTATCCCGCGATGCTCCTGACGCGGGACGCTTTCGAGATGACGCGGTCCGTGCTTTCACTTCCTTCAGATTATCCGGTAATTGGTCAAAAAGCATCTTGCTCAAGATTAGTGACATAACATCAGCGCGATCACGGAGCCCCAACTTACGACTAAAGAGCTTGTTATGCGGTCCGCAACCATACTCTTCCCGGAAAGCTCACTAATCATCTCTTTGCCCGCGACGGCATCTGCAAGTATCTCCATGGATCCCGACTTATCTTGATTCTCCAACACGAAGAAGACCAGAGTTATGACAGCGAAGAATTCGGTAAAAAGGGTAAACCAATAAGGCCCGACAAGAGGCACTTGCTTTCGCATCTCTGTTCCGATGTGCACGATGTTTCGGGCGACACTGATACCGGCAGCCCCGCAGGCATACGCACGCTCGTTCACTTCTTTACCGGCCGAAATACGCGGGGAAACGTAATGCAAAAATGGTCTGTACAACACCATCTGCACATGGGCGTAAGTGAACCTCAGGAGATTCCGCACTCTAGAACATCGTTTAGTAAAATTCAGGGGTAATTCCGTTTAGTAAGAATTCCTACCGGACAACTTGAACAGGACCCTCAGGATCCGGCCGCCAAGTATATGGCAAGTCCTCATTCCATCTTTGAAGCTCCTTTTCCATTTCTTTGATTTTCCCGTAGCTGATCATATAGGATGCGTAAGGTTCTCCAACGCCTTCGGCCTCGCTTTGATCGATGCCCTTCAGTGGATAAATATGTTTTACGACCTTACCCAGGATATCCATTAACCTCACATGAGCGTTGAAAGCCTCAAAGAAGGAAGGGGTCCCTGGAGGTGGGATGAGTATCTCGTCCTTCGTGATATATTCATCATCCACGGCAGTTGGTAAAGGTTGGTCGATATCCTCGTCGTTGAGAAGTAACGGAAACCCTAGTAATGCTGACACATAAGTGTCCATTTGTCGACATATGTAGAATACTCTTCGTCTCGTTTCGGATTCTATAGGATTTATCTTGATATGAGGTAGATGTCGGTGTAAGCCCATCCTAAGCGCAGATCGTAGAGCAATCCCCACAAACCCATAACAAGTGCTTAAATTTGATATCGATTGGATGAATAGTATCATGAAGAGCAACGCTTGAAGCGACGTAAGATCTCGGCACTCGGTTATATCCTGCAGTAGCATTCTTGCTGTGGTATAGTATTTGATCCTAAAACCCACAAGTTAGTTGACGTGAGCTATGAATTCGGTAGGAGAGGCTGTGATATTACGCTTCATCGACTGCAATCTTGTACGGCGGAGTATCCGACCCGTTATCGTCGGGGATATTGTACATGCAACCGAGTGCCATGACAGAATATGCCAGTGCTAAACTCCTCTTGTCTTCCTTTCCAAACGTATTCGTCCGCTTTTCGTAAAGACCATCCAGCATTTCGTAGAAAGAAGGGATGTGGACGATTCGCAAAAGACATGTCGCGTTGTTGAGCGATTCAGAGCACAGCGCAAGTGCTCTTTCTTTTGAAGGTAGATCATACTTGTTCGTACTGTGGCTTGGAGGCGCCCGCGAGCTAGACGAAGATCTCGGTGTAGGAGAATCAAGAGTGACGATACCGGTAGGTCGAGGTGGGCGGGGAAGAAACGGGATCTGGTAGTCTCTGCCTAGAAGACCACGAAAATGGTCCTTCATTCTCTTGAAGAAGACTGAGCCGGAAGAGGTTCCGTGGAAATCATATTCACCCTTCTCATCGAGGTCGAGTTGGCCAACAGTTTCGATCATAGAATGTAACTGAGCATCCACAGACGATGAGGAGCCGGACTGTTTCCCCTTGGATGCAGCAGCCCGGATTCTGGCCTGTTCCCGGATCCGAAATTCTTGCTGAACCGCAGGGTCCAGACTTGGGTCGTTGAGGTCGACATCCGGCATGAATTTGCGCAGTAACGTTTCCGCTCTCGAAAGCTTATTTTCCAGTGCCTCTATATACTGCGGAGCTGGATTCCTACGCCTATTAGAAGGCTTATCGTAGGTACAATCTAGGGAGAAAATATCAGCCAGGCTAGGAGATAGCAAACTAGGAAATGTGATATTACCATAACTATACACCTGGCAGTGAGTACACGGTTGCTTGCCATCACATTTGATCTTTTTCCTACGACATTCACTGGCAAAAAAAAAAAAAAGTTAGCGGTTACGTTGTTAGTTGGTATTCAAGCGTCGGGGTGTTATATCTGGTTTCAGATAAAAATTTATGAAAGTTATTGTGCTTGACAAAGATATTAAAAGGGGAAATTAGCTCTAAAATTACATACTCGCATGCGCGTGTGACCCTTCGGCGCTTCTGAAGAGGAATGGACGAGGACTCGCTAGCACTCCCTGCGCGGTTCCCTAGAGCTATAGACGTCGGCGTATCTCCAGCTAGAGATTCGGTCGCTAGAGCTTGCAAGACAGAATCCTCGTCATCGGAGGCTTGGCTTTCTGCGGACTCGGGCTTGACAGATGCTGCGCGATTCGCCGGAGGCTGTGAAGAGCGAGAAAGAGGAGACATGCCCGGCCGTTCGTGGGGTGCCGGGAATGGCACCCTCCTCAAAGAAGTAAAAAAACAACCCTTTTTCGTCGCCTTCTTTCTCGGTTACTTCACTTATCCGAGAGATAGGGGATATGTTCCCGACGCATTTTCAAAGTTGCTCGCTACTCCTAGGTGAATCGCTCATAAACTGCTAGACGCCGAGATACAGAGCACGGAAATGAAGCTATGTATATGAAGAGAGGTTAGTTTCACGTGAGGGATTCGATCCAATTGAAGCCTCGTAAATGAGCGCAATGATTAAATGAGTGGATTCAACGACGGCCAAGAGAAAATTAGAAAATAAAGTAACAAGGTAACTAGAGGAAAGAAAAGAGTAGAGGTAGTTCTTATCTGGGTATTGCTGATCGAAGAGGAAGAAGAAGAAAAAGGAAGCCAAGGTAAGGTAAGACGGGGGTAATGGTAGTGGCAATGGCTGATGCAAGTAGCGCAGGTAGGTAATAGCATACAAAGCGCCCACGCTGCCAAGGTTAGGTATGTTGTAGGTGTCTAAAGTAAGGCTAGTTTCGCTATTACGTATGCTTGGATAGTCTTCTCTCTCTCGCCTCTTGTTTGGCTAAAGAGTATTGGGTCTCGGAGACAGATTGCATCTGTAGGGCTACGGCGGGCGAGGGTATGTACCGGGAAAATACCTGACCTACCGGGACGAGGATTTGTCGCGTCTGATGTCTTGTGATGAAAAATGGGTGACGGACGGAGACACACAGATCAAATTGAATTGAAATGAAGAAGAAAAAAAATGAAAGCAAGGTACGGTAGTCGGAAGAACCCGATCGGTCCAATGTCTAAGGCTGGGAAGAGGCAAGCCGATACTGATTAAGGCCTAGGAGGGTTGAATATCTGATGCAAGACTGGGATATCGGGATATCTCGTCCCCTATGATGTTAGAGGAGAGTAACTAATAGAGTTGGCGAAAGTGCGAGGTCAATTCGGACCATAGAGGCATTTCATTCAAGGGGAAGAGACGATGGAACGCTCAAGAAGACATGGTGGCTCAAGTGGGGATGATTTTTTTAGAAAGTCAAGGTCAGGTCTTGAGTGTTTGGGTTAGGTGGACTAGAACCGGCCAAAATTGCTTGGGGGTGGGTACCTATGTACATACCTAGTACCTGGATGTAAGCCTGTAAGGTGCAGGTAGTCCCGGTGGTAGGTGGTAGGTACCTACAATTGGGAGATGCTCTGCAAGGCAAGCGCGGGGCCGCCGAAGCTTTGAGCTACCCAAGTACATGCAACCGGGAAATGCTAAGGAAATGCGAATGCACACGGCGTGGGAAGTACGAGTCACGACGGGTTGGACGGGTTAGACGGACAAGATATGGCAGGTTCAATGGGGTTCAACGGGGGGTCATACACGCAACTTGCAGTAACTTTAACCAAACAGCCCAGTTTTTCCCTTAGAAACAGCCCATCCACTTTTTTCATACATCTTATTGGTTACTTTCCACTAAAGCTGCATCCCACCAAGGGTACCTTCTCTCGCATACAAACTGCCATACAAATATATGTATCGTAATTCAATTGAGTTTTGCATGCTTAATACCGCTGCGCACCTACTTATTACATGAGGTAACTTATATTCGTTTGAAAGCGCTTCAAAAGACCTATTTAATAAATATAATATTAGTATTTAAAGTTACATTTTGAAGATGTTACAAGGGTGAAAAGATCAGTATATTTTGTGTGTGTTGGGATGAGGGTCATCACGTGATACCCTTAGTCTAACACCTTTCCCCCCATACCTCCTTACCTTAGTACCTTTTAATCTACCTAACATCTTCAAATCGCAACTTTAAATATTGATTTTATATTCATTAAATAGCTCTTTCAAAGCGCTTCAAAATATATCCAGTGCATCCAGTTCAATGTCTATTTACAATACGGTATAATTGAAATCGTGCGCAAAAACAGGTGTTGTATGTTAAGTCTTAGTTCAGTGAGCGAGAACCAATCAAATGCTTAGACCCACCAAAAAGTGGATGGGCTGTTTCTAAGGGAAAAACTGGGCTGTTTGGTTAAAGTTACTGCGCAACTTGCACTTATACCTAGTAGGTAGGTCGGCAAGCACAGATAGTAGATACATATAAAAAGCAGATAGGTACGGATATCAATATCTCACTTACATGAGTGTGACTCCATTGCATACATACATATCTCCTCGGATACCATACGAAGAGAATCTAGGATGTGTTGTAGATCAAGTCTGATCAGTCTGGCTATAACATTTCACATTGTCTACCTAGTACCTACCCAGTAGTAGGTAACTAGATAGAATTTGTATTGCATATATATTTGGCAAGCTTAAGGACCTAGAATTAGATAGGTAGATAGATATATTGATGTAACTAGGTTTAAACTTGTCAACACCATCAGCAGCCGTTGCATCTTGTTAAAGGCAGTTTCCTTTGCTATCGAGTTAAAGCAGCATCCCGTTTCTTGTGTAAGCTCACATGTAGGTCAGGCTTGGTATCCTTATACTGGAGCATTAATTTCCAATTAAATGTCCCCATCATATTATATACGTGACCGTGGATTTTGACCGGAGGCCTCTAAGCTTAACTAGTTAGGTTTATGGTATTCAGATATCTTCATTCAACCTTAGAAACCTTATTAATACGGCAAATATAATGATAATAATCTAGAGAAACTGGCTCATCTATTCTCGAGAAACCACACATAGCTTGCCTTCTAAAGGGGGGGAATTTGGTAGCTTATAATGTATCCATTGTCTTAGGAGGTAGCTTGGTTTTCGGGCCTGCCTCGGTGTTGAATGATTACTTACATGTAAGTGGATGTGTGTAAGTATGGAATTGATGATTAAAAGTTAGTTACCTAGTGTCCTTCATTACGTACGAGGCTGAAGTTGCTTAATCAGGACCTTGAAAATCTATGTACACTTTGAGATTCATTTTCTTAATACCGGTCGACTCTTAACGAGTAAATAATTGAATTGATTTTCTAGTAACTAGGTGCTTACAATCTCAGTGTTTTCAACTTAAGTAGTTTGCTTTACGTTACTACATCCTTACTTGATGATATCCATGATAAGTTAAAAATGCCAGAAATAAAAAGAACTATCGCAACACTTTACCAGCCTCGATATTAATTTCGAATATGAATCCGCGAAGCTGATATCCATAAGGTTTTCGACATGGTGTAAATACGAATACTGGCTATGGGAATTTTGCACTGGCGGCCTCCTAGCGTGTTAACGACATCATACCTAATCACGTTTACTGGCCAGGAACATGGGGTATCATTGCAGGTCTCAAATGATGGATCACTTACGCGGGGTGCCCATGGCGGTCTTGGCATGCCTTAGACCAGGTTGCCAAGCAATTTTCCTACTCGTAGGACTATGTTTGTTAGTATAGAAGATTCCGAAAAGTAAAAACATATTTCTATTAAGATATCAATGGTTTACATGCGTTCCCAACCTAACGAAAAGCCTCGTTTCTTAGCATTTTCCTCGCCCCCGTACAATGTTGCATTACACATCTGCAGATAGGTACTTACATGTTCATAAAACGTTAGTTGTTGTTTAGGTAGAGTTACTTGGGAACTCGGAAAACCGGCACACTGTCGTCTTGGCCCTCTCCACCGACAAGGCTCCTATCAATCGGAACACGCGATGATTGGAGCTCGCGTCACCGTCCAAGCCCAGACCTGAATCTTGGCGCTATTCGCGACATGCTGCTCATTTTGGCCGCCAGGGAGAAGAAAAAATGCTATCCTACAACGCCCGAAAACTATCAGGAAGAACAAGCCTGACTTGATCCGAATTAGTCATCGCCACCTAGTTAGTGATGGATGAATGGTCAACCTCGTTTTATAACACGTTCGGCGCTTATCGTGTTTAGCATAGAGCGAGGTATACGCTCTATTACTCATCAATTCAAATTCTATACACTCGTAAGCTATCTTAATCTAACACTTCTTAGCCGGTATAATACCTAGGTAGGTAGGTAATATAGAATGAACCGCTCCGAATACCCCTCAGTATCTAATGTCGGTATGCACTACTCCCAAATAATAGATTGAGGCCTCCTTGAACTCCCGGGGAGTAATTCTTCCCGCATTTTCCGGTAGACGGGAAGAGATTTGCTATGGATTACACACATACAATGAATTGCTCCATAGAGTCGCAGGAATTGGGAATAATGGCTTGGCGGGTTGATGAGTTGTTGAATGATCCAATGGTCTTTGAGGTGGTTGGCTTATATGTAAGATAAAAGACATGAATCTAATTCACCCATCAGAATATATATATGTGCTCTATAATTAGATCAGTAGATATTAAATGAGTTTTGGTTCCTTCGCTTGAACTGGTTGGTAGCTAGACGAATATATACTACATATATTAAAGAATAGAAACGAAGTCTTTCCCACTTGATTTCATTTCTTAGAAGTGGCATGCGATCTAATAGTTGTCAGTACTAGTCCAACAGCTTTCACATGTATATGATCCTAAGCAATGTAAACATATTTACCCCTCAAGCTAGCCATGGTTATAATCAACGGAAGAGTTGGTGTGGGAAGAAGAAGCAGCATTGAAGATGCTTTAACTACCTTTCTGGGTAGATGCGTGAGGTTAGACTCAGCGAATCACAGCGCTTTCTCTACCTTATGTAAGACCTTCTCAGTCAATAAGCTAACCCCACTTAAGCCCTACGCACACGCTAGCTTCATACGTACCCGTGTACCTGGATTATGAACCAATGGGATGCGTAACATGTGAGAATCCGATAAGCGATAAGGTGATAGTCAAAGTCAATATGGAATTTAGAACTTTTGGAAGTTAGAAGTTTCCAAGGTTCCCCATAGTTATTCAAATAGGTGTCTGTCGGGTCGAAGCTACCCCGCCAAAACAACGACTCAGCTTTATCAGCCAACCATGTTGGACCTTACCTTAACTTAAACCTCCCACCTATTTATCTGTTTATCTGCTTCATACATCGTACATCGTACATACACCATACCTGAATAAACACTGGAACTACTAGTAGCATCGTCATCGTCATCGTCATCGTCACGCGACAAGTTGACTCTTCATACTTTCTGCCAGAACGAGACAATCTAAACGTCAGGCTCCGATCACTCAGTATCGGCAGTATGGCGGCCGAGCAGAATCTGCTCGCCTACTTTACCACCATGGATAACCAGGGCGGCATCATCGTAAGAGGTACGACACAGTTCCAACAAAAGTCGTAGAAAGAAGCTAATGCTGACACACTGGTAGATGCCCCGAAGTTAGATCTTGACCTTTACATTTCCAACTACAGAGGTTTGTCCCTTTCCTCGTTTGCAGTCCACCTCGTCTATTACCTGTACCCTCATCGCTCCCATATCTCACAACAATATAAACTAACCCTTTATCTAACTAGGTCGTACTCGTTTTGAGCGACTATTATTGATCGGACAATGCTCTGTGCCCCTATGCGTCGACGCTCTAAAGGCTGCCGTGATAGAGGCCAAACGCGGGAAGGACATCCAACGATATCGCGATGCTTGGGAATGCATTCGTGCTGCCGCACCGGACGAACCTGAGGCTAGATGGGACGATGCTTGGGTGAGTAAGACAGACCGGGCAAATAAGATAGAGACTCTTCGAATGGAAGCAGAGCTCAAGGGATACAAGAATAATCTAGTCAAAGAAAGCATTAGGGTATGGAGCCTTATCCAAGCCGAGCTGGCAGCGCCATCATATTATATCATGCTAATGATCTTAGATTGGCCACCGTGATCTCGGCGAACACTTAGAATCTGTTGGTGATCTATCCGCAGCCTCCGAGTACTACATCAAAATGAGGCCCGACGCCAGTACCCAATCTCATATTCAAGATGTCGGTAAGCATGTTGTCAGTATCATGCTACAAAAGCGCGACTGGGCCGGAGTATTGGCCAATGTGAACAAGGTTCTAGCGGTGAATATCAGCAACGTTGAAGAACAGAACACTGAGCAACCCTACCAGAAGATAGTTTCTGGTCTAGCACAGCTTGGTCTCGGCAAATTTTACGAAGCTGCGAGATGCTTTCTTGAGGTTGGCGACCCGAACAACTGTCATCGCTATAACGACACCGTGAGTCCAAATGATATCGCTACATATGGTGGACTTCTAGCACTCGCTTCGATGGACCGATTGGAGTTGCAGTCCAGAGTTCTGGACAATTCTAGTTTTAGAAACTACCTCGAACTCGAGCCACATATCCGCAAGGCTGTCTCTATGTTCGTCAACGGACGATACTCTTCTTGCTTGGAAATCATCGACTCATATGCAAACGATTATTTCCTCGACATAAATCTCCAGAAGCATGCTTCTACTCTTTTCTCGCAAATTCGCAGCAAGTGTATCGTTCAATACTTCTTACCGTTTTCGTGCGTTACCTTGGACAGCATGAACGCTACCTTCGCCAAACCCGGGGAGTCTATCGAGCCAGAGCTGGTAAATATGATCAAGAATGGGAGTTTGAATGCTCGGATCAATACCATTGACAAGGTGAGTCAATATATGTTTGTTGGAATTAGTGATACATTGCTGAGATCTTGGTTTAGCTCCTTGTTGCTGTCTCCACCAATGCCCGAGCTGCGATGCAGAAGAAGGCATTAGATGCCGCTAATAACTACGAGAGAGAAGCTATCGAGCGAATTCGACGAATGAACATCGTAGCGGCTGATCTCGAGGTTAAGGGCCCTCGTAAAGGTGGTGTTGGAGGAACTGGCTCCCTTCCCGGCCTGGGCGACGTTTGGTCGGAAGACTCTAGAAGACAGACGAACTCTGGCGAGGCAATGACTTAGGAATCATTGCTGAGTGGGGACAACGAGGCTCAAAGGAAGAGTGAGATAAACATAAATAATTTACTGGAGGATATCGGCTTGGCTGATGGACTGCAATTAGAAAAGATGGACTGGGGCGACACATGCATTATGAAATGAAAGCAGAGTGGTCCTTAGGAGTTGTTAGGATAAGGAGTCACGGGCATCGCATTGGAACCTTTGCAGAAAACTGTAGGAGCTTATGACTAAATGGCTAGATTTTTTCTAGGGGGCATGAAATTCACGAATACCCATTGCGAAGTAGTTTATGGACAAACTTAAGTTCTATTCTCCCAAATTATCCCATCAGCTGTCTAATATCTTCGGGAGGCCAGCGTACCTGCGCGAAAGTAAGACACCTCTTGATGCTCTGCAAATACTTCCTCGTGACCTCGTCACTCATGATATGCCCCCTCTCGCCATCGTGGAGTTTCTCACGCGCGCTACGTTCGTGGATACCCACCATGGTGACTCCAATAGGCCACGCCGCCTTACCAATGCTCAATCGCAGATACCCGTCGTTGGCATCGACGTAGCGCCGTTCCTGGGCCGCCTTCACGATCTCGACGACGGGCTTCAGGACATCGTCGTCCAGCTCGCCCTTCTCGAATTTCCGGAACAGGGGAACCATGTTCTCGCGGCTAGACACCATGGCGTTGACGGCCGCCTTTCCGGCGAAGGTGTCGCGGGACCCCTCCTCGCGCGCGAGAGCAACCTCCCACTCCCGCAGCACCATGGTGAAGTACGAGGCCAGCTGGCGGAACAGGTACGCGCGCCCGGGCTTGTCCTGGGGGATCGCGTCGGAGATCTTCATGTCCCGCTCGTCGACGAGCCGCAGCGTCGTCGGGATCGGGCCCGCCGTCACCACCGTCGTCAGCTTGCGGTACCGCCGCAGCCGCGCGCGGTGCGTCTCCCCGAACAGCGTCGCCGGGTGTCCCAGCCCGCGCAGCCTCGCCACCAGCTCCTCGTCCGGCACGTCCTCCTCGCCGTCCGCGTCCGCGCTTCCTTCACGACCGCTATTGCCATCGTCCTTCGGCAGCTCGGGCAGCCCGAGCCGCTTCCTGCGCAGCCGCTCTTCCTCTGCGGCCTGCTCCTCGCGCCGCCGCCGCGTCTCTTCTTCGAGCCGCCGCCGCTTGTCTTCCCGCACCCGGGCCTCTTCGACCGCCTCTTCCTCGCGCTTGCGCTTCTCGGTCGCCTTGGCGGCTCGTTTTTCTTCGAGCGCTTTTTGCTCCGCGCGGTAGGCCGCTTCGCGCTGGGCTTCGGCCTCGGAGCGCCGGAGGTATTTTTTCGAGGGGGCGGATGATGAGTCGTCGGTGGGTTTGGGCGTCGCTTTGGCGAGCTCCTTGGACATGAGGGCTGCGAAGTCCATGGTCGCGGATGTGTTGTTCTTTGTAGAACGTTGAGCCTAGCGTTTGGTTTATAAGAGGTGAATCAAGATGGTATCCGTATGTCCTTGGGTCCTAGCCCTCGAGGTAATTGTGGTTGCTCGATTGGATGTTTGAATTCGTGGTGATTGATGTGTATTGCGAATGATGAGACGACGAGTCGCAAGATTCAATTAACGAATTGCAAAGGCAGAAAACAGAGGCGGGTAGTTATCGATTAGTACCAAAGTCGGTGAATTCATGACGGGAAACACCGACATGCCACCCAATTACATCACTCCTAACAACTGTAAAAGCCGCTAAACAACCTAGGGCTACTAGGGGTATTGGAGGTGGTATTGATGGGTGGGACCCGAAACTTTATTTAAGTGCCCCTAGAGGTTGTTTGATTGTATTAAATCTTATCGTTGAAGCTTCCCGAGCTCGCGCCTTCGCCTGCTCAAAAACTTAGGCCTCCTTACCACGGTTCGGAAGGCTCAACAATCAACAATCGAAGATCTAAATTAAGCCCCTGATATATTAATACTTCAATCCTTTTTAGTCAACTCTTTCCGTAGCAACAACATGAATTGAGACTGAAGATCGGGTCGTCCCTTCGAAGGTGTGCTTCCGAGGTTCCTAGGGTTACAGCTGAGACAAGTGATACATCACCATGGACCGTCACACAACACCGCCGTTTATGTTACGGCTCTTCTATCGAACAGGCGCATTTCATAGGTAAGAGAATTATAAAAAGGACTTCCTAAATCATTATAGGGATCGTTTGTAGCTCATTCAAATGCCACTCTAGACCAGACGAGTTTACCAATGGACCGTTCCCACCGCATATAACCATCCACGCTTGGCCTGATGTTTCCTTGACGGAGCTCGTCTACAACATTGCCGCCGCGAAACCGCACCTACTTCCCGACCCGGCTGTAGGCACTCGTGTCGCCTTCCGCCTCATCTTCCCCGACACTCGCAATAACGCTGCGAGTCACACGACAGCACGCTACGCCGTCAAGGATATGGGCAGCGTGATAATAGGTGATGGAAGTCGAGGCCTAGATCCCGATGACGTCGAGGCCGAGAAGGAGCCCGAGGCCGATGGCGAGAAGACTTTGACGGATGCCAGGTTCGTCGTCGGTGACTTCATATCCTGCGCCGTCCTCCCTCCGCTACCCAATGGGGCCGTTGCTCCGGTGTCAAGCGCAAGGAGCGGACGAAGCACCGGACCTAGCGAGTCGAGAGTTGTTATGGGCCGTCCGCATAGTATTTCGTTCGGGGAAGGGGAGAATGATCGGCCTGCGAGACCGAGAAATAGCGGGAGAGGGTATGATGGGTTCAACCGCGGTAGCATACCGACAGGCGAATGGAGAAGGGGAGAGCGATTACCTGACCCGCCGCCAGCTGGGCGTGGTAGGGGAGGGAGACGATATTAACCCTTGATGGTGGTACACATGATGATGTGGCAGGATTATGATGTGTCCTGCTACATGATGATCGATGTGGAACCAATTGTACCTGATGGTGAAAGAAACGAAGTATGGTATAGACGCTTTCATGTGGACAAATAACAAAGTGAGTTATCAATTTTAACCTTACAAAACGTACCTTGGTAGTCGTCTGTTAGTGATTAGTTCTATAATATTTACTAACTTGACTCGGAACCAGATCGCCTGACTGGGCTGAAATACCAGAAAAAAATCGATACCCGGATGCTATCGTAAGTATTCAACGAGGGAAAACACTGCATTATAGATACCCCTAAAAATTATGTGCATTTTGTTTCCGCGTTTTCCTATTTGTAATATGCATTATTCGGACTCTGCATTGGGATTTTGGCGGTTAGGTTGCATGGATTTTTAGGTTATCAAAATTGGCTACAATTCTTTTAATAGAAGTTCTCTCAGCTTTATCCTAACTAAATATCTACTTATTATGAGGAAATCTGTGTTATATACGAGTTTTCTACTATATTTGTAGAGGATAGTTATATGGAATTCGTTTTATTCTACCGACCCAAAGGAAGGGACCTGAGGAATGATCGAGGCTCCTATATCTTTAAAAGGCATGTAAGCTTCGGTCTTATATTATGACATTTCCACGAATAGAATACTCAAGGAGCTTGCACGAGAGCACAGGCCATGACTTTATTGATTCGGGGTTTAGAGATAACTACAGGAAGTAAACTATCTTTCTTTTAGGGACGACTCTCCTTTATACGCATCTCAACATCAATTAACATTCACCAAAAACTTACTGTCTAATCTCAAAATGTAAAGGATTAAGGTAAAGGCCGATCATGGTGAAATAATCTAAACACTGTTAAACTGGGAATATGAATATAAGCTGTTAAACCAACTCAAGCTGTCATCCTTTGAGACATATAAACCATAGGTACACTTTATCTATGGCTTGTGAACTTGTGGGCAGCAGGTACCAAAGAGTGTTGGCCAAAATTCTTGTTTAATTGGTGCAGTGTGCATAATCTTATGTACAGCCATTCATGGTTTTCCCATCTCGAGATTGTTCTCAGTATTCGCTGACCAAGTCTCCCTTCCTCTTCGCTCGGATATCCCACTTCCCCTATACGTTGAAGATTTGTGTCAGTGGCCCTTTCTGCAACTATCCCCTAAGTCAGCGGCATATCATATTACTTACATCTGTATTGTATGCGATGGTCCCGAGGATGACGGGTACGATGACAGCGTAAACGACTGTGAGGCGAGCAGTTCTCGGAGTCCATCGGAAGTATTTGTGACGGTTCGAGGACATTGCTATTGCGGATACAAGTCAGCGACATTCTATCTCCTGGAGTTCCTCAATGTCGTTCGTTTCCGCGTGGTAGCTGCTTGCGACAAGAAAGAGAAGTCAGGTAAACGTACTCGCCAGCTTCTGGATAGCTGGGTCCAATGCCATGCCTGTCACCATTGTGTTAGCTTTCTCGCTTGCCAATTGTCGCAATCGGGATTTCGGGAGCAGACTTACGGTAGTGCTCTGCGCCAGCCATCTTGACAGAGATTGGCAATCACCGCGTACTTTGTGAGAGGTTGTTTAGATGGTTAGTGTCAAGCGATCTTCTAGTTAATCACGAATGATTCCGGTAGCTTCAATTAACTGTAGACGACTTGGATGGACTGAGGCTTTACAACGTGGGGGTGTTCAGCCACACTATGGCTAGGTACCTAGGTACTTAATTCGCTGATATATGTTACATAATCAAGAATTGGACTCGAGATCTGTCGCTGACGTAAGTAAATTGGTGCATCAATTGAGATCTCTTACTTAATCATGACTTGCATACCTACGACGTACGTATGTACATAAATCAAGTCACCTCTACTTAGGTACTATGACTTATAATCTGATGATAATTATATTTTAAGGTCTAATCGAACGATATACTAGATAGCCCTGGCTGAGCTACCAACATACATAGGTAATTTCACGATACCTCTTGGCTATGCACTCTCACAATCTTGATGTTTCCTAGCGGCCTAGAAACATCTATGATGTATTTCAAAAATCCACAATGTTTTAGTGCGACATAGTGATACCTCGGCAACTAAGTAGCTCTTTATAGACCAAGATACGAAAGGTTTAAAAAGGTTTGACAAGGTTCAAAAAAAAATTAGGACTATCTTCAAAGGTATCAATTACATAAATCCTTCGGATTTTAGGGATCACTGTCCTAGTAATATTTTAGTCTACAGCATTGAACTCTCCCAACTCAGTTTGGACGAGTGAATAGACCTTTTATCTCCACGAGCTTCAATATTGCTACTTAGTCTTCTCCGCAGCACAGTATCTCATTTCTCAGTATACCATCATTCGCGCATCATTAACTATGGCTTCTGAAGAACAGTCAAAGATTAAGCTCTACTGGTACGCTCGTAATGCCCATCATCATAATTACCTAACTTTAACAATCGAACAGGCTAGAGCAGTCTCGTGCTCAAAACATCCTTTGGCTTCTTGAAGAACTCAAGGTACCCTATGAGCTTGAAACATTTCATCGGGTCAACCTGCTGGCCCCGCCGGAGCTGAAGAAGATCCATCCGCTAGGCAAGTCACCTGTGATCTCTATCACACCTCCGGGGTCTACGGAGCCAATGGTTTTGGCCGAAAGTGGATTCATAGTTCAATACCTGAGTGAGCACTTTGGTCAAGGAACCACGATGATGCCTAAACGATGGAAGGACGGCCAGGAAGGAAAGGTCGGCGGCGAAACTGAGCAGTGGATGCGATGGCAATACTTCCTGCATTACGTTGAGGGTTCTCTGATGTCGATGCTCGTCATGGCAATGGTATTAGGGGCACTTAAGAGTCCTCAGATTCCGTTCTTCATCCGTCCGATAACATCCTTCATCGTCAACCAGCTCTTCAGCCGCCTTGTCCTTCCGAATGCAAAGGCTCAGCTAGGATTCCTAGAACAGCGATTGGAGACATCGGGAGGCGATTACCTGTGCGGACCGGATCTTACGTCCGCGGATGTGCTTATCAGCTTCGCATTGATTGCGGCCAAGGATAAGTTTGAGACATTCGGAACGTGGGAGGCGGGCGGCCCCAAGAAATTGTTCCCCAAGCTGTTTGCGTACATTGACAGACTCGAAGCGCATCCCGGGTATAAGAAGTCGGTTGAAAAGGTTAAGGAAATTGATTCAAGTCTAGGTATTCAATTCCCGGCATAAGTTGCATTTTGAGGGGTTTCTAATCAAGAATCACTACTATCAATCTCTGCTCATGGCATGGCACATGTGTTACTAACAAGATATTCCGAATACGAAATAAATAAATTCCAAATGCTGCTCACTGATTGGATAAAAATGGGAGGAAGGTAGTTTGGGGCGGGAGCTGAGAGTGTGCGTCTTGCAGTAGCGGTCAACCTAACATCCCGGCCTAGTGAAGATGGATTTCGTCAACGTGCATTTGTCAGCCAATGGCGTTCAATAGAATAGGCCGATCCATCTAAGCGGCTGTGTCTGAGCTTGCTGGGTCCAAAATCTCATTGATCATTTTGGTATCATTTTTCAACCGCTTCTCTACAGTAGGTAGGTAGTAATAGATTTTACCCAACAATTCCAGTATGATATAACTGTTTATTGCAAGGCAATCCATACGAAAAGAGAAAGAAAGAAAAACCCATGTATATTATGCAATACATACGAAACGTGCAATTAGGTTGCATGAGGTCAATCAAATCCCTATCTAACACAGCTAGCCAACTCGTCATACTTTTAACGGGTTTTACACCGCCCCGGTTCGCCGGTAGCATTTCCTCTTCTATCGCAAATGTCCATAAAAACTTGACGAACTTCCCAGGTCACACTTACCCGCCGCTTCCTTCTGCCGAACGTAGAACAGCTACTCCCGAACGGTGGGATGGTCCGGTTAAAGAAGGGAGTGATCGGGCGGGCATGGATTTTCAGCAGGAAAGTACGTGTCTGCAAAGAGACCATGCTTGTAGTACGTGGCTTCCAACTAGAATATGTATATCGCTATATTGATAAAGTTATAATTAGTGGCAGACTGTGGCAGATACATACAGGAATGAACCTAGTTTGTAAGTTAGATGGGTCCAGACCTGCGGTCTCTCTAAGATTTCCTCAAATCATTTTTCTTCAATTCAACCTACATATGTAAGTTGGGTCAATCAGTCAATCATTATGTTGCCTTATTGTGTTGCCTAACGTAAGGTACCTAGGTCCACGGTATGTAAGGTAGGTATTCAATGATAACCAAGTCCGGTTCGTTCCAATCTCAACAAAGGCCTAAAGCAGAGACAACTCGACAACCTATCTACATGCCATCCATCGCTATCATCTTCCATAGCGCCGATGAATTACATATGATAAACCCACTTCTACCCATAACTAGCGTCGGTCTCTCTCTATCGCCTGTCCCCAAATAGTTCCAAAGTTACCGAGTCACAAGCTCAGCTATTTAAACTAATTGCATTCATATGAAAGTCTTAATAATTGCCCCCCCGGCGCTTCCGATTTGCGATCTCACCTCTTCCGGAGACTATTAATTCTCATTTCTTACCAGATGCACTGCCAAGAGGTTTTTGTCAACAGTGGTCGGGCGGACAATTCAAACTTAACTGAAAACCTCAACATTCAATGACATCGACTTACTTGATTGGACAGTATGGCGAGCATATGTACGCGACCTCGGGGGGTGCCCCTGCCAAGCATCCTTGAGCCACCCAGTGTGGTAGTTTCGGATGGAGAGCCGTCGCCAACGTCTGACGGTGCAGCAGACGAAGAGCAGTTGTATATTGATCAGGATGATGCTCAGTCTATTATACAGCCGGCATTGAGCCCTGTGGCGACGAGGCTCACGCTGCCGAGGACACCTGCAGCTGAGAAAGCGGCAGCGCTAGAACGTTTACCAGGCGGAGGTCTATTCAGTGTGATCGAGGGAACCGCGACACCAGATCCGGAGCCTTCGCCGGTAATGGGCCAGTCAAGCGAAACGCTATGCCAAACAACTATGAACAAGGCATCAACACGCCAAGCCAGGGGCCATTCATTGGGTCAACTCCCTTCGAGCCATTCGCCAACGTACAGGTTTCCGTCACCATGGCAGTCAGGACCGAAGCAGATGGTTGTGCAGAACGAGTCAGGTAGTCCAAAGCCAACCTTATCGGCAGTGTTCGGCCAGGATACCCATCGCCGGTCGTCGTCTGGCGGAGCTGATACGTTAAAGAGATTAAGAGAAGCGCTACCATCTATGCCTTCCATGCCTTCCATGCCGTCAATTTCTTTGCAGTCGTTCTTCTCGGGACCGTCCTCGGTAAAGAGTCCAGGTCCGGATGTGAAAAAGACTCCTCCCCTCTCAAATGATGGTGTATCTGAACCAAAGCAGTTTACATCATTCCTTGTCGACACGCCAAGTCCAAGTTCTAGGAGCAAACTACAGTCAGCAAACAGGCAATCGCTCATAGCATTGCCCATCCCTAGTGCCGAGGGTTCTGCGTTGCCTCGACCACCAAACCGACCTCGGGCAATAAGGAGATCTACATCTGACGAATCTATGCTTTATCACTCACTATCTAGAGTATCCTCTCTTGGTGACGATGATAGATGGCACGATATTCGAGAGCAGAAAAATAGTAGACTCAAAGCTATTACAGACAGTTGGGATAGACCAACTTTCAAGCTACCTCAACTGCCAAATATTATTCCAGCACCACTGAAGAAAAACTCGCTAGGCCCTGACCAGTCAGACTCATCTCTGTCGGGAGTAATGCGTGCCTCAACCATATTCGAAACTGGTCCGTCGACACCGAAGGATGATAATTTGTCGGATCTCGACCGCGCCTTGGAATTATTAACAGGCGATATCGTCATCATGGGTGGATACCGCGGCTCCGTGTTAAGATCTACGAAAACTAATCGTCAAGTTTGGGTACCTGTGAAGCTCGGGTTGAACATTCGAAAAGCCAATCTAGAAGTAGGCTTGGATCCCGAGGACGAGGAGAGGATGGAGGAAACCATCTATGCTTCTGGAATGCTTAAAAACATTGGGCCCGTCGATATTTCGAAACGCCTGTTCAAAAGGCTAAGAGAATGTGAGAATGCTAGAACGGGAAAGCTCAGGGTGTGGGATTATGGTTATGACTGGCGGCTGAGTCCTCACCTACTCTCACGTAGACTTGTCAAGTTTCTTGAACAACTACCCTCAAACCAAGGAAAGGGTTCACTGGAAGACAGGGGGGCTATGGTCATCGCCCATAGCCTTGGAGGTCTCATTACACGCCACGCCGTGAATCAACGACCGGACCTGTTCTCGGGAGTGACATACGCAGGTACTCCACAACGGTGCATAAACATCCTAGGACCGATCCGAAACGGCGATGCCGTGCTCTTCAACGAGAAGGTTCTCACGGCACAGGTCCACTTCTCGCTGAGAACAACCTTTACATTCCTGCCGGAAGACGGCTTCTGCTTCATAAACAAGCACACGGGGGAGCAGTACCCGGTCGACTTCTACGACCCCCAGGAGTGGGTCAAGTACTGCTGGAGCCCATGTATCGAGCCCTGCTTACCTTCCTCTAAGTCTCGCTCCAGCGCTTTGAATTCCCTCCGCGAACTATCCGAGAGACTCCCCGCGCCGCTGCGCAGTCGGGGAAACAGCGCGGCCAGCGAGTCCCGGCCCCCCACGCGCAACGTCGTCGCTGAAGCCGCGCGCAAAGCCGATGTCGTGGCCGACAAGACCCTAGCACCACAGATGGGCACCCTCCAGGGCGACTCCCAGCAGCAGCCCAATCCTGACGCGGGATCGCGTTCTGCCAACTTCACATACCTAGCCCGCACGCTAGCCGAAACGAAACAGTTCCGCGAGGAGACGAAGCACCGTCCCGAACACACGATGGCTAATAAGTATCCCCCGCTCGCCGTCATCTACGGCAAGGAGGTGCCAACGGTGTGGGCTGTCAGCGTGGCGTCCCGCGAGGTGATCTCGTGCGCGGATGCATACGACGACCTCGTATTCCGCAGCGGGGATGGCGTGGTGCTGGCTCGAGAGGCGATGTTGCCCGAAGGCTACGAATTGGCAAGGGATGGGAGGGTAAGTACGGATAGGGGGCACATTACGTTGTTAGGAGATTTGGAGGCAGTGGGGAGGGCGCTACTTGCTGTAGCGAGGGGGAGGAGGAAGGGCATTGGGTTGGGGGCGTTGTCCTGAGGAGTTGATTACCTACGTATGAAAGCAAATGTCTTGACTTCGTGGTATATGATTATTCTTCGAGGTGGGTTAGATTGGATTATCACAAGGGGGGGAGAAGAGTGAAGAGAAGAAGAAAATACGGGCAACCGAATGAACGAACAGGAGAAAAGGCAACTTAGGCGCATTGAATATCCTCGGGATTGGCGCCGGGGTTCAAATCAATCCGGGACTCATGGCATTTGCATAGCATTATAGCATCGTGACAGGGAGGAGACTACATACTTGATAAGATACATTACTGCCTCTTGTTAGGCATAGTGCTTGGGTTAGAAAAATATATATAAAATCTGTATGCATATTTTGGAGGACTTTTGTGTGAGTCGTGAGTTAGTTGACTAATGGTCAGAGATATGAATTTTTGTGGTAGGTATGTTGTTTATTATGGTTAGGCGATCCTAGGTACCTACCTACCTACCTACCTACTCTCGGAAATGTTATAGTACTCGTATCATATAGGTATGTGGTGAATGGAGCTTTATTTTATGATCTCGTTGATTGTATGTTGTACGGAAGCTCGTGTAGGTACGTCAATTGCCATACCTTTCCAAATATCAAGTGTGAAAAGGGGCTAGGTCTAAGGTCAGTTTGCAATAGTCGTGCTTATATGAAAGGTCGATAAATACGGTATATATATAAGTAAATATATTCCTTTCTAACTCCCCCAGTCAAGCACGCCCTATGTGAAATGGGATAATATTTGGCAGCAACGCTTTGTAGTTTTAGTAATAAGGGGGCAACTTGAATTTTACTTCTAATATAAGTCATGGATGACAGATGTGATCAACAGAGAACCAACACCGAGGCGTCGCCATCTCGCATCCATTATACATAGTAAGCTAAGATTCATCGTTATTATAGGAAACCCGGAACTAGCACCATCTCATCTATTGCGGCATAAATAAACATATTATGCTGCAGCCACGAGGCGTTTCAATACTTTGCTCCAACCGCCCCCAATCTACCACCCTAATGCAATGACATCAGTACATAGGATTTGCGCTCCGTTTCAACGTTCGGCACTCGAACGGAGGTTTGGAGAGAAACAAAACATTAGGCCGCGGAGGCGGTCTCGAAGGAAAATAAGTTATCACGAGGAGGAGCGCCGCATAAGCACTTACATTTACATGCCTACATGCCTACACTGTACATACATACACACCATACGGCAGATACGGGCCTATACTCGTTTCGTCTACATTGCCACTCAGCTGAGGGATTCACCTACTCCGGACCTTCTAGAAAGAAGGACGGCGACCGCGAGTGGATACGCTTAGTGTTCTCAACATCTGTTCATTAATTTAGCGGACGAGATCCTACGGTATCTATGTAGCTTCGGCTGTGGTTAGCGTACATGTTCACTTTCAGCTTCGGGAGGTTTGTAAGCGTGGTTCTATACCTACTCCTACGTATGTACCGAGGTAAGTTAATATCAGGGCTTGACGCATAATGGCGCGGACTATCTTTCCTTGTTGATAGTATGTAACAACATTCATGGACGCAAGGGAAATGACTTGTTTCTCCAATCGCTAACATGATTTCGGTGTCTGTTTATAATAGTATACGGGAGTTAGATCGGATAATGACCGAGTAATGGTGATACTATTCTGATTCTCTCCTTGCCGCGCGGCAAATAGCATTGGGGCCATGCCCGATATAGCAGAAAACTAGAAGCTGGAGCGGTAAAATATATTTATTGTCTTAGTCTACGAATATTAAACAAGCATGGGGTTTCTATTATGAAGTGCTTGTATGTATTTCGTAAAGTGGGATGGCTCTAATACCCCCACGAATCTGTAGACTTCTCCAGATTCAGCGATCTAATGAGATCTAGCCAGGACTCGTTAAAAAAAAGAAAAGGAGGAATGCAGAACAATCATCAAGTCCCTTCGTAATATATTCACTGCATTGCATTGCTGCATATTACAGTACCAATAGCATCCCGATGATAAGATCTCACCTGCCGAGTCGACAAATCTGAGACATCTACTCTCGTAATGCAGCTTTTTGACGGCACGAAGGAGGATGATGAATAATAGGAAATACGCGTTAGCGGAGTCTTCCTTGTCGTCACCACGCAAGGCAGGCAAGGGTTCCCAATTTGGATTGGACACGAGCCAAGGGTTCGCGTTTCACTTGCTAGGCGCTTACACACACCTGAAGCTGTAAGCCATGCTAAACCAGCCATCGGCAATTCGTTGCTTTGTGAAGATTTGCATATGATGTTTGTGATCATGTGCGAGAGGAAGCAGCAACAGCAACGACAGTAACAACAGCACGTCTGTTTTTCGTTATTTCTATGTTGTCATACCAGGCTGCGCCAATGACGATGATGACGATGTTGCTTGCTGATCGATTAATAGGTCCCAACAGAACCGTTCCCGGACAGGGGGACTCCCGCCTTATGTACTGCGCTGTAAAATCACGATTCACAAGGCGACCTGGGCGATCAACAGGGGATTTCATACAAGACCCCTCGCCCCTCATACGTGTACGGGATCTACGCTTGTCGATACGAGAGCTATGTATCTGCATTGATACCCATGAAGGCGATCCGCTATCCTAGCTGACTTAGCAGCTTAGAAGAACTTGATATGCTCACGGGCCACCGTTCTTAAAAATCGACACCGGACTTTCAGGCCGCAATCCCGCCTTCGAATTCCCTTATTCCTTTGAAATCGGATACCACGACTGAAACACATGAGAGCTCGATGGTGTATAATAGACGTCCAATATTACAGCAGTCATCACCAACCTGATGAATATGTAGGTATGTATATTTGACACAGTTAATGAGTACGATAAGGCAACAAAAAGGAGGTTACTCTTTACATAGTATGGGAGAAAATTTTAACATTTAAGGGAACTCGATGATCGGTAGGTCTTGTATTATACATATGCAGGTGGTAGCGCTAAGGCAGGAGAAAAGCTTCCATACGGACGGTATCCTTTTCGGGTTAAGCAAAATTCGAGGTAAATCTTCATCCGATCTATACCATAATACCGGGCAAGACGCCGCAGGAGAGTAGAGAGAGAAACGGAGAATAGATGACTTAACCTGTTTAGGTCGAAGTTCCTTAGCAAAAAGACTTAAGGAGACATAGATGGCAAGGCGCAAACCAACACATACATGGTATAGTAGCTTCACCTGAATTCACCTGAGAATCGAGGTTGCATTCGTATACAAGGGGTGGACCATGCGGCAACTTTTAGGACGAGTGGGTTACTAGATGGACAGATGGACAAATGGATGGAGGGATTTCGATGGACACAGTCACATCAATGATCGAATCAACCAGTCAACTCATTTCTAATGCCCCCAGTATGTACTAACGAGACCTGCGAGACTTCGGCGACTTGTGTTACATGATTGGGCGATTGAGCGAATGATAATATTGAATCGTCTGAAGTGTCCGAGCCGAGGAGTTGATAATGTTGATCCAACATTTCACATTTCAATAGTCTGTGTAAATCTAGTACTGTAAATCTACAGGGCCGAATCAATCTTGGCCAACTTCATCCCCCTCGGGAAGGCTTGTTTGATGAACCTATCGCAGGCTTGGTGAAAAATGCAGTACATACATAATACCTACTGACATATTGGAAATCCAGAAATCCAGAAAATCAGAAATTCGTCAGTCGGCGCTGAGGTCCAATCATGTGAGAGACAAGAAGAAAAAGAGACCCCCTTGGACTGGCTTAGGCGGGTTGCTAAGCATCAATGTAAAACAACCTACGGAGGCAGAGCAACGGGGGCCCCATTCCTTGGCTTAAATCCCACCCGTCTCCCAAGACTCTCCGACAAGCCTATTCCAGTAGGGAAACAGTTCCACAAGGACCTTTTCTGTTTTCTTCACCGTCCATGAAGAAATGAAGAATATAGTACCCACTGCAGCCGGTGCCCAGGCTGCGGAGGAGTTTGATGGCAGTCAAATTTTCTTTTCCATAGATATTCCATGTATTGGTGCGGCGCAAGCTCGTGTAGTAGACTGAGCCTAGAGGGATGTAGTAAAGAAAAAGAGAAGAAAAAAAAGAAGAGAAAAAAAGAAGCCGAATAAAATCCACCTGGGTTGGTTTCACCATGTGACTGACTTGGATTCACCGTTTTGTTTCTTGTCTACCCCCATACATGTAGCATATGAGCATATGTACCTCGACCAAATTAGTAGGGGATTTCTTAAAAAAGGAAAGAGATCCAATGACTTACATGCCTGGGTAACTAGAATATCTGCGGCGCCTTTGTTAGTTCTTATGTGTGTTTGATTTTGAGATTTCGCAACACACATCTCTAGTTAGAAACACCTATAAACACCCAATTGAATGGTGCCGATGGTCGTCATCCCATCTTCTACATATAATATTGTTCATGCAGTTTATCAGTTTATACAATTCATAGATGTCACTTTTCCCTTTCTCTGCTCTATAGTATGTACTTCTTGATCTTCTTCAACAAACAATGATCGACTCCCCAAACTCCTAAACTTCCCCCAGGTCTTGGTGGAATCCACACTTCTCTCACACATAGCTGTGTCATTCTTCACTCCGTCTCCCCTTTCATAAATCGTGATTCGGAGGGATTTGAATCTCTAGTGTCTACCTGGCACACTAGCGTTGTAGGCCGCGTCTGGGTCCGTGCTGTGTCTGTAGCGTAGCTAAAGCACGCTAACGACTCAGTGTGCCTAATAGGGTAAGTACTTACCTAGGAGTACCCTAGAAATGATCCTGTGTTAAAACTTGTAGTTTCGTACTATCAGGCTAGTCGCTAGTACTGCTAGGTACCGGCAGGGAAAACGGTAGGGAAGTGCAGCCAGTCTGTGCTTCTGGAACTCCCTGCTCTCTCTTTCCCTACTGTCCCTGAAGGAAACCGCTAATAACATGGGAGGTCGGCCCATCAGCGTGCCCCTCTTTCCGCCTCGAAACCTTTCTTACACTTTCCTCCCTTCGACCTTACCTTACCTTAATCCCATACCTTCCATACTCGTCCTTGGTCGAGTCCTTTCGCTACATTTTCTGCTCCCTGTTAATCCTTCCTTTTTTCCTTTTCTGTTCTTTTTATTTTTCTCTTGGGGGAAAAACAATTCCGGTACGGTCGTATATACATCTACAATCGTCAACTTATCAACTCGAGTCTCGTGCTGTTTTCGTTCGATTTCCCGAATCTCCAATTCAAGCCACATTTTTGGTATCTGTCTATACCATACCATACCATATCAAAACCATAGTAATACGCCGATTCATCGAACCGGCAGACATCCCTCACCTCCGAAAGCCAGTTGCCCACATTGTGCGACGAGCCCGACGCAGCGCGACAGGAATTTACATCTGGTGTGGTAGTATTGAAAAGAAAGATAAGGAGACTCAAGCGTTCATTAATTCATAGCCGACCTGAGAGAGACATCGTATCAAGTCGAGAACAATCGTAGAGCTACAAAGTCCGAAGAAAGAGACAAAGGAGGGGAAAAAAAAGCCAACACATCGGATCCGATCTTCAGGGGCATCCGTCGAACCGACAATCGAAATTCGATCTCATCCGATTACCTGGCTCACCGGATTTCATATTCAACGGCGGACTTATTTGCAATCGGTCATACAACTCTATATCAGCCCCCTCGGCACCAGAGCATATCTGATCCGTTCGGTTCAAGGCCCGGAATTTCACGAGCAAAGCGCGCGATACGAAACTGATTGCCTGCTTACTCGGAGCTGACGCGCATCTTGCCTATTCGTTCATCGTACTATTCGTGATTGGCAAGCTAAGGTAGCTCATCAGAGGAATTAATAGGTTAAATCGATCGAGCCATCGATCATTGGCGCGTTTGAACACCCTACCAATACGGAGTCGGGCAGATTCAAGAAAAAAAAGGAGAAACCCATCATTATTGGCCACAAAGTCTATTCGCACAATAATTCGGGGCCCAACATCAATAGTTCTGCGACTTAGGCCCTTGCAAAGCGCAGGTGTGAAGGAGGGCTCAAGGCTCAAAGTGCGCCTCATCTTTTCGTCAATCAATTTCGCTGACGTCTGGAGCGTCTTGTCAGTCCCATCGCTGTAACGCTTCAAGACTTTGCGCTCATTTTTTCCTTTCCCTTGCTGCCAACTCCCGTGTGGCGCATCAAGCCATTTCAGCCGGGAATAAAAATAAGAGAGGATCAGCAACAAAAAACCAAGGAATAACAAGAAAAAAAACTCAATTCCAAGCTAACATTCTCCGTACCTGGAATTACCATATCAAGTAAGAAGAAAAAAAAGCTCAAGCTTTTTTTTCCCCTCCATCATGAGTGCGGCGATTGCTATGGCCCCTTCCCCGGCTCCCCACGATAGACCGGCTTATGCTGAGTTGGCTCCTGCGGGTAACAGTTCCTCAACTGCTACTGGAACTGCCGCTACGCCGGCCTCATCACCTTCCGTCCCACGCACTTCAGCTGCGGTTTCGGGCACCCCGAACACCATTGCTTCTACCTCTGCGACGCAACGTCCAGCCAGCCGAAGTCCCACCAGATCGGCTGCCCAGCCCGCGGCAAAGTCATCACCCCCAAGCGCGTAAGGCCCCTTATTTTATTTCAATCTTTATTTTTTATTTTTATTTTTTTATTTCTGGGTCTCGACCGATCCTTCAATCCATAAGAAAAAAATTGGTCCAATTAAAAAGAAGACAATTTTCCTATGTTGCCTCATCATCAGGTCGATCTGATAACCAATTACTTACTCGCGTGCGTTGTAGTTCGCGAAATGTTTCGGGTGGTTCGGCACCAAAGATTATCGTAAAAAAGGAACCAGGATCTCCAGGCATAACGTCTACTCGCCATCGCCCTCGAAAGCTGGATCTATCCAAGAATACCCTAACTGGCTCAGGCGCTGCGACGGCACGCCCGGCGTTAGGAAGAGAAGGACTTGGTATCCAGGAAGTAGGCATAGCGTGCCTGTCACCCGGTTTCGTTACCCAAGATCCTGTGATGAAGGAACATCTACAGCAGAGCTTGAATGTTAGAGAACAACAACGCCGCATCATAGAGGCTAGGTTACAACAGCAGTCTGCAAAGGGTGATGGTCCTGATAACGGCAAGGATAAGGATCCCGTTAGTCAATTCTCCGCGAAGACTCCAGGAATGTCTCGAAGAAACAAGGCTCCTCCGGGATTGAGCATCGTAGCACCCTCTCACGAGCAGTTCGCCAACGAGCGAGTCATCCAGTCCGCGCCATTAGGTCAAACATTTACAGGCCGTCACAACCCGCAGCCTTTGACTCGGCATCTTACTAACCACCCTTCAAATCTATCCAGCACATCTCATATACATCATGTGCCAGCAAACCAAACGACCAATCGTCTACCCCCGATATCTGATGTGTTCGGTGGACAAGGACTTCCGTCACATGCGGAAACAAGTCGTCAAGCCATGTATCCCAGCTCAAGTCATGGTCCGTTAGCATCACCTAGCCATATGCCTCCAGGTCCTTCACAGCCACCCATGTCAGGTCGGGGCCGAGAGTATAAATCAGCCGAGGATGTGCAGCATGAGCTAGCCGGTGGGCGACCAGAGTTATTGCCTAAGCTCGTTCACTACACTGGCCACCAACCCCCGACGCCTCCGTCACCCCGAAACGGAATCAACCTGTTGGATGCTGGTCGAGGCACGAGCAAGCGAAGAACTCGTGCGGAATACGAGGAGGGCAGCAGCCCTCCGTTGGGCCACGGGCCAGCAGCCACTCGAAGAGGACCATTTGGAGCAGGGCGGGACAGTCCTGAGACGCAGCGACAAAAGCGTGAAGAATTTTTGAGATTATGCGAGAGAGCTTGGGATTTGTTCCACTCATGAGTATCGGGCGACGAGTCTTACCGCGGCGGATCGAATTGACATTGCAACCTGACGACTTTACGCCACGGTACGAAACACATAACGGCCTGTTCGCGTGTACATGCTCCGATAAGGATTTTTTTGGGAGGCGATGTATGCTTTTTGCTGACGGGCTACGTCTGAACTTGACTCGACGATCCATGTCCGCTAACTACTGTCACGGATATGATCCTATCCTCCTGACGTGGGGTTTCTATTCGCGGGACACGGGCACGGACACGGATCGGGGGATATAATGTCTTAAAACTGACTACGTCTCTATGAGGTGACGGCGTTTCGGCACGAGTAGTCGCGGCGGATATCCCGGACGCCGCCACAGACGGGACTTTTCCGCAGCGGTCGTGTCGAGGTGCTCCATCTCTTGGGGGACCTTGATACCCAGGACCAATGTTGGTGGGAGAAAAGATGATTAGGGGACGTTTCCTTTGTCGCTTTCGGGGTGGGTTATCATCTTTCGTCTCTTTTCGGAGGTGAAGGAGCCTCAAAACCATGTTTTTTCTTGACGGCGGAGGGGAGGGGCTTCAAGAGATGAAGTACGACCGGGCGGCACATCTGTTCGAGGGTAGGGCAGACGGACGGATGGCAGCCACGACCACATAAGAGGCATGTCGAGCGAAAGGATGGGAGGGGCGTTGTATTTATTCTACTACCCAAAGGGAGCTTCGTGGCTCAGAGGGAAGGGAAGGAATGGGCTTTGTGCGTAGAGGCCGGTTCGTGCCAGGATGGAACCCGGGATCTATTATGGGTGGGTTCCGGTAAATACATAATATGGCTCTTTCCCAAGTCGTGGGTCCTGTGATGAATAGATTTTGAATCTAGACTTTCCTAAAAATTGTCTAGTGGTTTGCGTGATTCATCTGTTATCGTGCTTCCCTTTGCCACTATGGATGAGTTCTGCGGTCATGGATGTAGGGAACTGGTGTATCAGGATGATGGTGTAGGTCTCGGTATAGTTTACAAAGAGCTGCCGAGACAGGTGTACGAATGGTATTTGTCTAGCTATACTAGATATTGCTCACCGTCCAATCTACTCTATGTGTGTCTCGCGCACGATATGACGAAGAGTATAGGAGTTTTATAAGTCCCTTTACGTTTGAGTTGTCAACAAGCACCACCGGTACAAACTATCTATCTACTAGTGTAGCAAAGATTCTTCGCTCTCAAACCCGATGATTTATCTACGACAACAGTGACGGGACAAGCATAACCATCGCTTGACTGCATCATCAAGGTCCGTTGGCCCAATGGTAAGGCGTCTGACTACGACTTCACGAGAAGAGTCAATCAGGAGATTCTGGGTTCGAGCCCCAGGCGGACCTCTACTTTTGCCGCTCTCGACGTATAAGAAGAGTTTTATATTTTTATAAATAGCTAGTTGGTCCACCGCTTTCTAACCGTTTAAATCGTAAAAAGGACAGAACGCAAAAAGAAAAGAAAACGTACAACACCGGGGATTCGCTGGTCGTCACCGACCCAACTACTAGTCCAGCGGTATCCAGCTTATCTAGGGGAGAGCGGACGGGATCCCGAGCTTTCTAAATCCTATGGTCGTACGTGATAGATCTTGGTGATAATGTCGTTTATGTACCTAGGACGGAGCTGTCGCGAGAATGGGTTGCCGTCGACTCTGGTTGGTGTTGGGGGCGTTGACAAACACTATGACTACAACAAGCCTGTAAGAATTTTCGCGAGACAATCGGCACTACTAATTGCGGTTTCCCCGGGAATTCATGGTTGTCGGGGAAGAGGGGAGGTATAAGGTCATACTTACGCAGAACATGACGATATAACAGCTTGAAGGGGTCTCATGTTGGGCAGCATTGCCCTAGGGTAGGAGTAGGGGCAAGAATGAGGGGGGGTAAGAGATGGAAATGCGGCGAGGCGACAAATACTTTTCTACTGGGTACATGAGATGCGCGGTTACCTAGGTGTAGTCAAGTAAGTAGGGAGGATGTCTCTTTCCTGTCAACTCAACCCTAGGTCACAACTATGCTGTTGATGGGTGTGAGTACTCGTGTGAATGTACGTAGGATTGACGCCGAGAACCGGAAGTTTATCATGTCCAGTCACGGAGATGCCTCATAGTCATGAATTGGCCTGATATCATTGCTTTCATATGTAGACACGTCGTGTCATTCGTATTTCTTGTGGTTTGAGCTAGCTATCTGCTGTATGTGTGTACATAGAGTCGATACATATATATTTAAACTTCTCGATCCTCTGGATCAACTCCCATTGCGGTAGGTTTGTTCGAACAACCCAGCCTTCATCCATATCCAACTTATTTGTTGGGTGGATGGAGGGAGGGTCATATAAGTTCATGTGTGCGCTAGCTGCCGAGAACCCTTCGTCCATTCGTTGCCCTAATTATAATATTGTAAAAAGGGACGAATATGTACTGTTATTCCTGTATTATTGATATGTCCCCTTAAAACCTTGGACGAATCCTTATTTGCCGTCCACACCCAGAATGCCAAGATACAAGACGCGAAGACAAGCCTCTAAACTTGGACTATACCGCCTACCACCTATCTAGAGTGCTCCGAATCAGAAGGCCCCCTCGAATGAACAAGCCAGATCTTGGCTATGTGACATCCGCCCTTGATCAGACACGCCGTCCGAACGAATGTACCGAACCGAGAATAATAGACAACCACCAAGCCGCCCAGCCCCTTTTCCTTTCTCTGCAGCCGCCCAGGAAAAAATGCGAGTTATGCGTCTATTCTGATACATGACATGGAATATAAGAGCCGTCCCCCGCTTGACGCTCACTCGCAGAGCGCGTGGCGCATCTATTCACCAATCCTGTTTTGGATGCGCTGCGCATGGAATCCTGGTGCCGTGACCCGAAGTTTCGAGACTAAAATGTGTAATGAACAATACGAACTCGAGAATAAAAGGATAATGCAAGAAACCGCGATTTCACCAGAACTCCATGCAGAATGAAAGGATGTTTAGCTCATGAAAAGAGTTTGAGAACTCATGCTTGCGGATTAAATAGGCTTATGAAAGACTCTTTTCTCAGTAAGGCAGCGAAGAACATCAGGGTCGCCATCTTCTATACGGGATGAGGACACCAAAGGGACGAAGACAGATAATATTCCAACATTAGATCCGACCATTGAAATGTCCCCGTCCCTTGCTCAAGGAGGAGGTGCTCGTTCGGAAAAAGCGGCATCACTTAAACGCCTTCTTCGCCAGCCTTGCAGAGTTTAATTTCGCGGCCCCATTCTGACTTGAGGACCTGCGATGCTGTGATACGTCGCGTAGGATTGGGGTCTAGGATGGAGTAGATGACATTCCTACACCGAGCCTTCATGTCATTCGTTAGTATCATGCAAGAGCGTCAAGTCCTAGGACGATTGGAGGGAACCTACACGGTGTAACGACTCGATCGGGCCATATCCTTCTTCGTCGCGGCGCCCTTCGAGGTACCGCTCATAGAACTCGTCCTCATCCTTTTTGGCAACCCGCCAGAGATGCCTTCCGGTTCGCATTGCCATATAGATAACACCACAGGCCCAGACATCGACAGCACGGGCGTCAAACTCCTTGTCGATGTACTCCTCAGGGGCGATATAAGGGGCTGAGCCGCAGAGACCCGAAACCATATGGGCATCATTTTCCCATGCCATCCTGAAACATTCGCCATTTCCGAAATCGGTAATTTTTAAGGCGCCATGGCTTGTTAGAAGTAAATTCTCGGGTTTCAAATCACGGTGTGCCACACCCATCTCGTGCAAATACTCAACGCCGCGCATCATCTGCTTGAAGTAACAATCTGCCTCCATCACTTCTAATTTCCCGGCAGCTAGGACGAGAGTATAAAGGTCGCCGCCAGAGCAATACTCCATGACCTCGCAGTAGTCGCCTTTTTGGTCCTTTAACAGGTCTAGTGTGTGGATGATATTCGGGTGACGTAGAGAGGATGAGATGCAGAACTCCGCTGTCAGCCGCTTGCTATATTTCTTCTCGGTCTCTTCAGGTCTGCGACGGAATTCCTTGACAGCGAAAAGCTTCTCCCCGTTCTCCATCTTCTTGTGCGATATCCTCACGATACCGAAAGCGCCACGGCCTACAACTTCCTGGCACTTGCCATATTTCTCAACTAGAGTTGAGCTTTGGTTAGGCCCTCCTCTCTTGTCGCCGGCTAGCGATTCCTTCTCTTGCTTTAGAGTATCAACCCAACTGGAGACCAAGGATAAATCGGCTTCGGGCGCTTGATCTGGTTTCCTCCCTAGGAGAGTCTTCCACATGTCAGACAATTTCTCTTGTCGCTTGCTACCCTTGAGGTGATGTTCGTGGCCGCCGGCGACGTCTGGATTCATGACAAAGCGTTGGTGCTGCACTGACTTAGTCGCAACGGTTGGGTCGGCCGAGGATGGTTTACGTGCTATGGCGCCTGGCTTCGCTGGTGAACCGACACCAGTTTGGCTGGGAGAAGGACTGGGAACAGCGCGCTTGGACGGCTGGGATACGTCAACGAGGCCGGATCTAGGAAGGTCGTCCTTATTGGAGAACATGCGGGTTAACCTGTCCTTGATGGAAGCCTTCTCGGGTTGCCTCGGCTGACCCTCGGGATGAAGGGCATCGTTAATAGGTTGACCATTTTGCGGTCGTATCTTGGGGGATTTTGTGGAGAGCTCGAATGATTTTATTGACGATTGCTTTGAGACGCTGGGTGAAACGGTCTTTTCCGAAGCGCTCGACATTTCTGAAGTATTAAAAAGTGAGGGTGCAGACGATAGTATGTTGAGCGGAGCGGAGGTTCTACGATGGACCAAAGTCTCGAATAGGAAAAAGGTCACTTGGCGACGGGGGAGCAGCGGGGAGATGGAAGGCTTAGTTTCGGCGAATCGAGAAGTAGTTGGCGGCTCGAGTCGCCTTTGGGGGTGGGCTACGCCCAGGTGTTGGCGACACTGATGACGGATTGCAAAACAGCGTATTGGCCGAGTCGGGTGGGATTCGCAATGAGAAAGTGGGAAAGGGAGAAATTAATTAGAAGCGGGATGCTGGGAATTTGTAGTTTCCCGTGACAAGTAAAGTTAATAATCAAAGTAGGGCAAGAGTGTGGGGAGGCGAACTGGGCTACTGTTAAGAGTAGTCTAGCTTCTAGCCTCTGGTGATTTTTTAGATCGTTGGGTCGTCCGAACTATTCAAAATAATCTCTTGATTGATGCGCCGGTTGCCGAACGTGGGAAGATTGTTCGGTTTCCCCTTTCCCGTTTTTATTAAACTGAATTGGTATCTCAAAGACGAAAGATCAAGAAGTTAAAAAATAAAAATAAAACAAGACGGAAAAAAGTCGATAGTATGTAAGAATTAAGAAAGAAGAGTCTTCAAGAGTCCACTATTGTTTGTGTATCCCGCGCAACGAATAGCGTATTGTGTAATTCGAAAGAGCTAGTTACGGGGAACTAAAGCTTTTTTTAAATCCTCCCACTAAGAGTAGTGAGTGAGTGAATAATACCTGATTGGTATTATTGTATTAGGATGGTGTCTTGCTTTCTCCGGTAGGTTAGGTAAGTTACCTAGGTACCTAGGTCGGTAGATGGAGGTAAACTACCTAGTATTATGTGGAATGATGATTCAGATTATGGATGAGGAAGGGTTCAAAACGGGATATCGGCAACCAGCCGAATACGTATTGTGAACGGTGGTTATGGTTCGGGTGGAGGCGAATCGGTAGGAACCTTGAAAGGGTTCCAGCTAATGTTAGAGACGGCGCAGATAATGACTGACCAGACTTCGTTTCGTAAAAGTGAAGATGGTCATTGTTAAGAAGCCAGACTTAAGAGAAGAGGAACAGGACGCTCGGGGCGAAGAGGAGAAGACGGAAACAGCTAGAATTAAGATTCGTGCGAAGCCAGGTTTGAGCCGATCCAAGTGGAGAGGGAGGAGAGGGAAAAAAAGAGGTACGGTACTGCCGATTCTTCCTGTCTAGGCTGAGGAATGAATAATCGATTGCTGGCTGCTGGCTGCTGGCTGCTATCTTCTAGCTTCTGACTTCCAAAGAGAGAGAAAAAAAGAGGAGAGTTAAAAATAAAGTATTGGACCACTTGTTGCGAAGGTGATGTCAGGGTTTTTGTATTCGTATCTTGTATCTATAAAATACCTAGGTACTTGTGATTAATTAGGTAGAGGAGAAAAAAAGAAAAAGCAACCAAGTAACTTTTTACTAGGTATGATTAAGCAGTAGGTATATCATGTAGCTCGTGTAGAGGAAATGTGGTAGAAGAAAAAGATCGTCTCTACTATCGCCTTTCAAAAATAGAGTGGGATGCATGTCAATGGTCAAAATGTGGGTGGGAAATGCGAAAGTACTCAGTACCGTGTCATTCTAATACTAGGTACGTCGTAATTTAGGTAACCTCCTAACCTACATACATACATCCCTAGTCACATACATACATACTTTACTTATTTGGGGTTACCTTCGATCAGTACGTATCTACGTATGTAAGTATATGTCTAGGTTCAGTTAGCCAGAAGTTGATTGTCAACGCAGCGGCGGAAAAGTTATGGGAAAGCGTTACGCAACATGAAGTTACACAGTATCGGTGATTTGACCTGACTAATATACTCGCTAATCGAATGTACAACCCAACATTGAGTGTCTAGGTACATAGTACCTACCTAAGTATTGTACCTGGGTATGCTATTGGCGGTTAGGGTTACGGAAAGCAGGGCTGTTTGTAATTTTGAAGTTGCAACTCAATCAAGGTTATGTAGCTTTCAAAGTCTAAAGTCTAAAAACGACATAGTTAGAGAATACTTGCATTATACAGATTGCTAAGTGAATGTCGCAACAGAAATGGAATTCTCTGCAAGTAACAAGCAAGAACTACGGGAGTTGCCATTGGTGGGCTTCTAGTTCCCCAGTAGGTTAATCTAGGCTCTGCAGGACTTTTCTAAGTGACACACGATCTATCTTTTCTGAGAATCGACCATCGTCCATCGTCCATCGTCCATCGTCCATCTACCATCCCGCCATTCAGCCATCGATCATACCAATCATCCCACCCCCATCCCAACAAGATAAAAAAGGAAGACGAACAATCAGGTCTCTTCCCACCCTCGCCTAATTAACTAAAGGATGCCTTGCGTTGTATTTAGATGCCACGAGGTCATCTAACCCGCGTTGATTAAACAAAGAGCCTCATGCCAGATTAACAACGGCTATTGCCGAAAGACCTTTTTCGTTCGCCTACTCCTCCCATGAACCATTGAACCATTGAACCATTGAACCCTTGGCAGTTCTCTTGGCTTCTGCCCATTCCAGATCGGTTTCTCGGGTTCTCTAACATTAGCATTCCCATCATTTTTATCGAAATAAAGAAGCATTGGCATTCCGGTACTTATTTCTCTTGTCCCTGTTCTTGTTCTTGTGCCCCTATGATGGAACCCGTGTGCCACGAGCCTCTATTTACCTCTTTGTCTCTACTCACCCACTCGTCTCAGCTCAGATCTTAGTCTATTTTCATGTTACAGATATACATACTTCACCCCCCACATCATAACAGTATTCAAGGTCTCTATTTGTTCGACTACCGACCTAGTGGTACGTCAAAGGAATAGCCTCAACAATGACACCATACCCGTCTCGGAACAACGACATCTTACCTACCTAGGTATCTAACTTGTTGGAGTATGTAGCTTACGGGAGCACAGCCAACCGCTGTCTTAGCTACCTATCTTAACGTTGCATGGTGGACTTTTGCTGACTATTAGATGAGGCATTTCCCTGGTGCTCCATGCTCAGCTAATAATGAGAAATAATAACGAAACTAGAACATCCAAATCTGGGCTTTCGTGCTCGGCTACCGTATCCCGAGACCACATGCTGCGAGCATTCGTGATTACCGGTCACCTTGCGCTCGCCGCCACTGTAAATGCAAAACATAGCCAATTCGAATACGCTCACCGCTACAAGTTGCCCACTATTCTAACATGCTCCTACTTACCTATCCTTTCACTTTCCCGTCAGATATCAGCTTCGCCATGTACAAGCAGGGGAACATCGACATGCGTCGATGATCTGGCAAAAAAAAAGGGGCCGACTTTTTACCTACTGCTATTTTGCTACAGTACCTCTTACGGAACCCTGGGAGTGTTCTCGAAGTGGGTATGTAACTGCACGTTTATCCTTGCTGCAGCAGACCAGTCATGATGTCGAAAGCTTCTCATAGCTACTGCTGTAGCTAAAGCTACATGCATATCAAGTCGAAGCACGAAAGCTTGCTCCCATGCGGGCCAGAGCTGTTCGACTGCGCGCGCCAAGCTTCCCTCACATTTTTCCTCTTCGTTTTCATTTGAACTTATTATCATCCCGGAGGCCTCCAGACAGCCTCCAACAGCATCTTATTCCTACATAAGGGGGACAAGTGCCTTCTCCGCTCCGAATCGGCTGTGGCGTGCGGTAGCATCTCAACCTGTACTACTTGTACTACGGGTGTGTTGTAGGGCTATGACTTCTTGGCTCTCGGGCAGACGAGATCGCAATTGGACCCAGTAGTCTGGGAGGGGTTGGCGAGTATGTGACAAAACTTACCTCTTCCGATCTGCTCCAGGAAAACGAAAACTGTATTATCTCAAGCGCAAGCTTTATTTGCTTGATTTACTCGACAGAAATGATCGATTGGCTCCATACTAACCAATCTGCATATGGCTAGCAAGCTAAAATCATGATCACCTGCGAATAAGTTCAGGAAGTTCAAATCAATGGCCGTTGTCCTTATGACCGGGTCGTCTACTAGGTACTGGATTCATTACCTATTTGGTAGCTGACGTCATGAATCCGTTTCTCACAAGCTTGTGATTGAGCCTTGTCAGCTCCAACACATTTGGATGTCATCTCCGTCCAGCGTCTTCCGGCTATCCTTGCGAACTAGTTAGTCAATGCATATCAGGAGCATATCAGGAGCATATCAGGAGCATATGATATACATACATAACGTTTTCGGGAGTACGCATTATCTGATTATCCCATCATCGGCGACTGGCCGTCTGCGTTCCTGCCAAGTGGCCGTTCCCCCATCTGCAGCCGACCTGCGAGTCCCGCATCCGCGCCTGCGCACCCGCAGGGAAAAAGTAAAGGTGACAACGGAATACCTGGACGCTTACCTATGCGCCGCCGACAAACCCGAAGCGGACAGATATCAACGCCAAGGCATTTGGCCACCATGCAATGAAGATCATATACCTGGTATTCCGATAACCACATGTCTCAACGATGTGTTGCGTCGATCATCTTCACTGTGTCGGATACTTTGTTACTATACAGCTATACTAACATGATCAAATCCGTAGTGGGGGCCGTAAAGCCATACCATCTCCCTTTCGCGAATCAAGCGATATTGGTGATTTTATCTTGCTTCATTGACCGTGGACCTTTTTTTGTCTATTCCCTAGGCGGTGATGATTTTAAGACCGGTCATGGTAGCATTTCCTACCTCGCCTACCCAGGTATCTAACCTGTCTACAACATTCATCCCGGCCAGCTTCTGCAGTTGAGCCGGGAGCTCTCCGAATTCGCAATCTGGCACCACACCGCTCGTGTTGAATCAAAAGTTCGAATTCCACGTCTTTCTCCTTTTTGTAGAAGGCTGGGGAGACGTAGTATGGTCGGCCAGATATAGACCCGAGACCGAACTACTCGGGATTTAAGGGAGCTGAGAAATCTAATATTGAATATATATATCTAATATCCCAATGCCAGCCCACCGAAACAGTTAATTTGTGGTCGGTAGCTCGCCTGCGCAACGCTGATTTAGGTCAAATCCCCCAAGAGCTTAGCCTCCCCGTCCCCATCCCCACCCATCTCCAGACTTCATCAACCGCTTAGACGCGGGGCAGGGAAAGTCGATGATGGATTTCGTAAATCATGGTAAGAAGGCGCGCCTATCCGGGTGCCCTTTTTAAACCCGGGGCCACCTAGCACGATGGCGCCGGCCAACGCAAATCAGAGGTCGGATGGGATTTCCTACTTGAGCCTGGCTGGTCAACTCCAATACCAGATAGTAACGTGAAAGGCAGCCAGCCTTTAGCTGTGCACCCACACCGCGCAATTAACTCAGACGAGATTACCGGGAAAATAAACGACTAGTTCTAGATCCTAGGTGGATCTATCCAGTCGCCTCGGCTGTCACACCTACGCCAGCGTGACATTTTATGCCCTCGGCACACATATCATACATACATGAGAAGACCGGAGACTAGAAAAACCTGGGGATATACCACCACAAGCTTCCTGTTGTAGGAGGAGGTTCGAGAAGTTGGGGGTGGCAGACAAGGTATATCATTCCCCTGCTTGTCGTACGGTCGCTTGGTGGCGTCATATGTGATGTTGCTCTACACTGCAATCGCTATATAATGCTATATCAGGTAATGCTATGATAGTGATCTAAATGATATGCCTTTCTTTTTTTGGAGAAGCTGCCCAATCACCGGCATAGCCGACCATGCGGGTTGAGGCTGTCGTCTCAGTAAATCCCTCGTCTCTGTACATGCCCATCTCAGACAATATACGGCATATACGGCATCTTTGGTGTATCGTTACGTACGTACCGGTAGGAAGTATAAAAAAAAACGTGGGATGTCAATGTTTCAGGCTAACGTGTAGGTAATCCCCGAGAGAGGACGAGAACCGAGACAGCTACCTACTACTTACCTAGTACTCGGAAGTGACGCGTGGAACATGAATCTAGAAAAGGGGCTTGTGTCTATCGTTTTCCTTTTTTTCTCTTTCATCTTATCGAGGCGAGTCGAAGTCTCTACGAGGCCCTGACGGGGATTAGTAATTAAGAGTCCTACCTTACCCCAAGGCACGATACAACAACGACGAAAGACTCTGCGCCATCACGAGTTCCCTCTTCGCCACGAGATTGCACCGAACCTCCAGCGATTCTTCGGTTCTCTTTTGGTTTTGCCGCAGGGCCAGCTTCGCTGCGGGCCGTCCCTCCCTCCAATTATCAATTGCCGAAGGGGCCAAGCCCCAAAAAAATTGAACAACAACCAAGAAAAATTCTAGCTAGAGAAGATGGAGATTTTCTAACTTAGATATACCATACAGAACCAAGGGCTCGCCAAGGGGTTTTCTGGAATTCTTCGTCGGCCGAAAGTGCTTGGACCTGACGAGGGATCTAGATTCCTCGCTTGCCGGGCCAGCTCTTTTCGTGTGTGGTGCGGCAAGTGCGAAAATCTGGGGTTGGGTTACCTCGGGGGACAGCTAGCTCTTCTTATTTCTGTCGTCTTTTCTTGATATGTTTGCTGTCCGTACATGTTCTACGCAGTGCATCTGTCCGCGTGCCTATAGGTAGGTAGGAGTGGAGGCGGAATGAAGGAGGAGAGAAGGGAATGGGAATAAGAGCTGGAAAAAAAGGAGAACGGGGAGTTGAAGGGTAGTCTGGTGGCATAAGGGGGCACGGAGGGAAGTTACTCCCCGAGGCTAGAACTCGGGGCGGAGCGGGAGCTATTGATGTGATGTCTTGAAGTCATCGGGCGAGTAAGCGAGCATGCAAGGAATCAAGAAAAATACACATAGACAATAATTTTTGTCTCAATACGCAATTCTAGCCATCGCCATCATCATCACGCAAGAACCGGACCATACGCCCCGTAAACGTTAGGTAGATATGTAAGGCAAGGCAAGGCAAGGCAAAGCAAGGTAGAACATACGTACATACATCCATCCATCTAGTCCTCCTATTCGCACTTGCTCGACAGCCTCCCCCCATCATGAAACACGATGGCGATAACGATCGAGCTGTTGATTAGCGGTGTATAACCGGTCGAGTCTCAGCCTTCCCTGCCTACCTCGCTATACCTAAGCCAATCTACCTACAATATCCCCCAAGCCCTACACGTGTGTTCAATTCCGGTCGCTCTTTGGTTAATACTGAAAACCCCGTCCTGTAATCTCCTCCCTGCTCCTTTCTGTCCCTCCCCATGTAAGTCGCTGCGGTGAGGTCTTTTTATTCCCGCGGCGAAAAAGTGCTGTAACTATGTCGTAAGTCAAGTTACTTACATACATAGGTCTATTTGCGGATGTACCCTCGTAACAGACGCCAGCCCTCGCCTCTGCGGATAAGCGCGATAGTGTACGAAGGATTAACTGGTTGCTCTCAAATTGCATATGTAGCAAGGACGAGGACATAGGCACGTTCGTGAGTGGACAGATGTGGCAATGATTCCCACTCGTGACTACGATCGTATGTATGTAATACCTCTAGGGGTGGTTACGCTCTCTTCGGTAGCCGCACCCGAATCTCTATCGAGCAAACTGAACCCGATCGCGTAGAAATTTGGTCAGATCCGTCTCACCCAATCCCTTCTATGAGCAAGTTTCCATTTCACCGAGTCAGCTCTCTCTTTTTTCATCAGCTAGAAGTCTTCGATTCATGGGTGAATAATTGGTCATTACTTGATTACGTAGACGATATCTCGCGAATCTGATCGTCGCTCTTCTTCCCGTATGCTAGAAATTAGATAATAAACGATGGATAGGGTACTAGGTACCCAGTGGGGGATCCATGGGTAGCCAGAATTTTTCGTCTTCCAATCCGTCCCGTTATCTCGATCTCGCGGCTTGCGCAATACCTGTTTGCGTGTGATGAAACGAAATTCGGTCCCGTTCAAGTACACTTTTCCCCTACCTTGCCGTCCTAGAGCCCGAACGCCCGCTCGATGGAAAGCTGGAATCGCGTTTCTGCCCCCCTTCGCTTTTGCTGCCCGAATATCCCGCGGGCATTCTCGCGTCGTGATATGACGCGTCACATCGCGATTGTTTGAAACAGAACATCCACTTTCACCCACTTCATACCGGAGTCCTCGGAATGCTCACTAAGCGTTATCTTTAGTCAGTACCATTCCTCTCCTTGAGGTCTTTGGTTGCGGCAGCTACTAGATTCGCGAATCTATGCCCCTTCTCCTTCACTGCTTCGACTGTCTCCGCGACGCTATTCGGGCTTCTACGATTCCCCCCCTCCGCGCCGTTGCTGTCGTGATGCAGTCGGTCCCTAGCCTCGTGCAAGTGGTTCAATCCTCTTTCCACGGCTAACGAGCCGTGAGAGTACGCACTGGATGCTAGCGTCTTCCCGGCCCCGATCACCATACAATCGTCACTGGCGTATTTATCCACCTCTTGCTCTCCTACGAGTTTCGTGAGATACGTCTTGGCGCGGCCCTTTTTCTTGTCAGACCGGATGCGTTTGATTTCCGTCTCAAAGGCACGGTCATAGACATCGAAGTCGATTCCGGTAGGCGAGTCGGATACAATGTCAGTTGGAGGGTCGGACTTAGTAAAGTCATCGTGTCCGCCGGTGCCGATACCTAGGAAGAGTGGTGTCTTTTCCGTTGGATCATGAGCGTGGCCCTTCTCACCCTCTCCAAGTGGCATCGGTGGGTGAGTTGCGGCGTGCTTCTGTGCTGCGATGAAAGCTCTACGCTGTTTGACGAGCTCTGCCGCTTCTTCCGCGATCGATTTCTGGCGCGTCGGCTGTGGAGGAGTCTCAGAAACCGCAGTCGAAGCCGTGGAGATTGCGGATGTCTCTGTAACCTCTGGGACAACCTCCTTTCTAGTTAGTTCCGGCGGATGCGGCGTCTGAGGCGTCCTGATTTCAGGTGTCGAGAATCTACTCCTAGAAGTGAGGCCCTTAAACCGATGAATCGCTTTCAACTAGGATCGATTGTTAGTATGTGCAAATGAGGTCATCTCATAGGAGATAGCCGTCCTTACCACACAGGCCAGGTGGTCCATCTTTCGTGTGAATGCATGGTTCAGTTCTAGAGCATTCGGCAATTCTACTTCATCTGAACAGTTCTCTTCTTCCGAAAGCAGAGGGTCGGCACCTCCTTTCGTGACCCAAGGATGATCCTACTCTGCTTAGTATCTGTTATTTTGACAATAATAGGCAGTAAACTTACTCTTATGTCTCGAAGAGTTAACCTCGTCTCCGGGTTCTTGTCTAGAATCTTGGTAATAAGATCTACGAAATTCGGGTCTTCGTCTTCGCAGGGTATTCGCAACTCCTCGGTTCGGATCGCCTGATACATGTCTAACACATTATCCCGCTTGAAGGGTAGCTTGCCATATTTGAGACAATATAGAGAAACCCCCATGGACCATACATCCGCCGCCTTTCCCGAGACGTCACCATGTTTGGCTTGACACAGCTCGGGTGGTAAAAAGGCAGGTGAACCCGCAGATTTGCTGGTCATCATGTTTTCTGGCTTCTCGAACATCTCGGATACTCCGAAATCGACGATTTTCAGTACATCGTCCTCTGTTAGTAGGAGGTTGTCCGGCTTGATATCTCGATGAACAACTCCTTGGGAATGTACTTATGCAAGTTAGCACGAACACAACCAAACTGTAGCTCAATGAAAACCCACGATACTCTATTCCCAAGATAAGATCACGAAACCACAAGCGACATTGCTCGTCATCGTAAGGGTCCGCTTGCTCATCCAACCCGACTTTCATGATGACACCTTTCTTACACATTTCTAGAACCATGTATAAGGAGTCGTTTTCGGGATCGTCCAGTACTTCGATTAGCTGCACCAAGTTGGGGTGGTTTAGCTTTTTCATGATAGCGATCTCTTCTCGTATTAGATACAAGGCATCCTTTGACTCTGCAATTTCATGATGGCTGAGTTGTTTCTTATGGGCACTCCATAGGCTTCGCCCAGGTCCGAGTCGCGGCCTGCCTCCCTCGGGTCTTCTCAATATATTCGACTGGGCACGTTTCCTGAGGCGCAATTTGGAGAACTCCTTGACAGCCTGGCGTAATGCTAATTAGAAATGCCATGATCTGAAAGACTGGCTAGATGGCGCTTACATATTCGGTGCCGAATTGGTCTGTAGCGAGATGTACAGCACCGTATGACCCCCTTCCAATTTCTTCTCTGATAGTATATTGATTAATGGCCTGTTGCGATCTTCCATCTGTCTCGTCATTGGTATACTCGGTCTTGGCATTGAGGGTTTCCTGGTACGAGATCTTAGTTCATGGTCCCAGCTCATGATGCGATCTGTGATCTGTGATTTGTGGTTTCTCCCCCACTAACCTTGACTTCGCGATGCTGAGACGGTGTCCTCCTATGATGCCTCATGGGACTTGGGAACTTCGGTACGGTAGGCGGCGCAGATCTGGGCATTGTAATTGATGTCTTAGACAACACGTAACCACACGGTAGAGTAGGTAGCCAAGACAATCGCGGGGATAACGCTCTGCCTAGACTTACAGATGAGGGGCAAGCGATGGTCGGTCAGGCGCATCGTCATCATCTTGGTAGATTTTAATATGCGGCGACGGGGGGAAGCTGAGCGAGGTTTCGAGCGCTTGCGGCTTGGCTTCTCCGAGATCAACAACTCCCTCTGGCGCTACCGTAGAGGCGGTCGAGGCTGTGGTAGATGGAGGATCTGTCATGGTGGTTTATGCTGATCCGTCCGGGTTATAGACGACGAATGTCAATATCAAATCTCAAAACGTCGATACCGTTTCTGACACATTTGGCGACAACGACTCTTTATTTAGAAGTATACTCGAGTAAGCGAACAAAAGAATTAGTTGTAAAGCTCAACGTTAGACAAAACGGAAGAAATGATCAGTTTTTAGGTACATATAGCTAGGTACGAAAGTACTCAAGGCTACTTCTGTTTTTTCTCTTCTTCCCCGTCTCACTTTCCTTGCACTCCCCCATGCCCCATGTGCTCCAAGGATTATGGATTTTCAAGAGGTTCAGCCCAACCAGCAAGCTAAGTGCGCCATTGGACGAATCACGGCCCCCAAATTCACCTCTATCATCCCTGCTCTTGCAGCACAAATCCCCGCTGGAGGGGTTCGAGGGTCCCCCAGATAACGAATTGGTAGGGCATATTAATGGTACGGCCAGCCTTGACGATGTATGTCGACCCTTGAATAGCTGAAGAACCCCTAGGAGCCGAATAAACATATAAGCACTTGTACGAATCATCTGTCGAAAGAAATTATGAAAATCCTATGTCCCGTGGATCTCAGATATATGTTAGTAAGTACTGCATATAAGAGGTACATAATAATTGGATCCCACGCTACTGTATGTGCTGTACCTAGTTGCGACTTTAAGTTTGGCTACCGTCTTGGTGAAAGGTTGAAAGTGAAAGTTCTGGACCCCCCTGGACCGGCCCGCAAATAGTGATTGAAGTACGTAGCATGTGCCGACTTGCCGGTCGTTGTTCCAGTTCCCACCAGGAAGCTTTCCCATTATTTTTAGCAATTTCAACTACATACACTGTAGCGACCCGAGCACTACTCCATCCCACTCGTCCAACTACGGAGCATGTGATTTCAGCCGCGAGCCCGCTATAGTAGCTACCTTAGCCATGCCTATACAGGTCTACTCGTTCTACATCTTCGACCGCCATAGTAAGCCTCCCCTTATCTATACAAATTCGTGTACAACCCCATATACATGTCAGACATGTTAGCTAACACCTCCCAGCGGAGTGCATATACTCCAAGCAATGGCACGCCCGCACGCCGCTCCCCGCCGCGGCGCCGACGACAACAACGAGCCTAACCTCACCACCCCCCTCGCGGCCTCAATCTCAACAACCTTCTCACCCGTCGCACCCCTCCACCACTACGATCCCTAGCGCCTTGTCCGCGGCCTCGAAGCGGAAGCTGGACGACGACGCGAAGCTGATCTTCGGCACGGTGTTTTCGCTGCGCAACATGGTGCGCAAGCTGGGCAGCGAGGACGACGCCTTCATCGCCTACCGCACCGCCCACTACAAGCTGCACTATTACGAGACCCCCACCAACCTGCGCTTCGCCATGCTGACCGAGCCCGGCGCCCTGAGCATGCGGAACGTGCTTCACCAGATCTATATTAACCTCTGGGTTGAGTACGGTGAGTTTTTTTCTTTCCCCGTCTTTTATCTGCTCTTGTGTTAGGCTGTTTAGGTGTGGGGCATAGGAGAGGGAAAGATGAGAAGTGGGAAATGGGAGGGAGTAGGAATGCCTAGAAGAGTGCCTATACCGTGAGGCTTCCGTGGGGAGTGAGTGGCTGGATGATCCGAGGGCTGTAAAGGAAGAAGTCGAAAAACATAGTTTATCTCTAGAAAATAACTGGGCTAACACATCTACGCCTAGTTGTCAAAAATCCGCTCTCACCGGTTGAACACAAGGGCGGCGAAGGCGTCAAGAACGAGATGTTCGAGATGGGCTTGGATAAGTTTGTAAGGGGCCTGATGTGATGAGGGCTCTACAATGCGCCAATTTAGGATGAAGTCTGCCTTGGGCGTTCAAAGGGAGAACTTGGTGGGCATGGACCCGAAGCAGGTATTTACAGTTAGTCAGAGACAGATTACCTGTTCGATTTCACCACGAAGAAAAGAGATGGGGCAGCTAGAGGCCTTAATCCATCATCTGGCCATACATAGACACAAAAGGTGGTTAGTTGGTCAGCCACCTTCAAAGGATAAACCTGATAACGAGGCAACGAGGACTTAAGACCTAGAAAGACCTAGGTTAGGTAGAGAGGATATCATATTTGACTCCCATGGAGTCAAGCCCAACCGAACTAATACCAAGCGAACTTCAAGACCCGCAATCCTACTGTTACAGACGTGCCCTCTATATAAGCCGGAGCCAGTAGCCACAATACCAACGCTATGATGTATCCTCGAATTCTGTAATTTCGTGACTCCTTGTTTGACGTACCTAGGTTGAATTAAGAAGTGCGCCACTCACCACCTGAAATGCCATTTTCAATATATTAGACGTGATGTGTATTGCCTGCCCCATGCTAAACCAACGCAACAAAGCCTCTCATCACCACTCTACTTCGCATCCGTAGCCTTCCCCCACGCGCTCTCGAACGAGCTCTGTAACTGCGACTGTGACTGCGAAGGATCGACTACAACAATGCTCTCCTCACCCATCGTCGAGACCTGCGAGAACCTCCCTAAGCCGCTCCTCTCTGGCCCTAGCCCTAATAATCTACTCCCACTACCACTGCCCAACTCCTTCTCGTCCGCAGCAACTCGCTTGGCAACTGCCTCGGCGAAGGCGCCATCGTCCTGATGGATCTCGTTCTCCCAGTTGCTCGAATAGACGACAGCCGCAAAGGCCCCGAGGTCGCTAACCTGCTCCATATCCTGGAGGTACTCGTTGGGCATACCGTTGCCGATGACGTGCGCCTGCCTCGTCAAGACCGACAGAATCTTAGGCAGTAGGACTATCTTAGACGAGGCTGCCGCTTGCGCCGCTTGTTGGCCTGCCAGCGCTCCTTGGTCTGCTGAGGGAGGACTAGTGAAGGCTCCTCCCGGCGTGTCGAAGGCGCCTGGGAGTAATTTCTTGTGCATGAGCGTGGAGAAGCCGGCATCGAGGAGAAGCGTTAGGACGTGCGTGAAGGCGGGTGACTCGATGAGGTCGGATGTCTCGTCTAGGAGGCGGCGGAGAGATGTCTCAGGAGGAGCAGACGAGGAAGCGCCGGGTTGCGTAGTTGATGTCGCGCTGTCGCCTAGGACACCCGATTCCTTGAGAACAAAGTCTTCCATCTTGGTAGGCGGCAGCAGGAACGGTAGCCACTTGGCACCTGGTCGTGCGTTTTTGTTTTCTTCCTCTGACCTGCCTTCCATCTTCTTGCGGACCTCGAAGGTGAGAATCGAGAAGGTGTTGAAGCTCAGGAGGTCGCGGGGGCTCAGGTGTCCGAAGACTTCGCGGACGGCACCCTCGACGTTCTCCATGATCTCAACCCAACCGCGATGTAATAGCCACCAACTGAAGGTTAGGTACTTCCGATTCGTCTCAAAGTCGCTTCCATAGGCATGCTCTGGATTGTCATCGTCGTTATTCTCTAAGCTTATTGTTGATTGGGCCGTTCCTGTTGCTAGCGACACCACGCTTGATAGGTAGCTTCTTCGTCCGAGGAGGTTAAGTTGAATTCTTGTGAGCATAGTAAGAAGAGCTAGTGTATAAATAAGAGTAAAAGCGCGCGTTATTGCTAGAAAATTGTCAATTAACTCGGAAAACCACAGCTTATCTCGAGTAGCTCTCGGCTTATAACTCACAACTTATTGTTAAATCATCCCACAATTGTCTCTTCGTTTTTCTGCTAGGCCTCGGGACAATCTGACTGCCATCCTGAGAGCCATCTCCTGCAGTGGACATAGGTGGTAATGATAGTTGGCTCGCATGTATGCCACTCTCGAGACTCACTATACTCTTCCCTTCCTCTTCGGTCATTGTCGTATCAGCAATGCTAGGCGGTGTAGCCGACGACTCCCCGCTATTTCGTAAGCTCTTGCTCTTCATCTGTTGGATCTCTAATGTAATCTTCTCGGTGTTCATAGTCTCGAGAATGTTAGAAGTCGCGGTCGGTAGCAGTGCCAGAACCGTAAAAGTACAGTCCTCCTGATTTTGTTCGAATCGCCGACGAAGGCTAGGAAATTGTTAGACTCGATCAAATTGGCATCCGGATACACATATAGTCTTACTTCTCCTTCGCAATGCGATCGCTGCTCATGCGCTCGCGCGCGTCGTTGATTTTGTTGAGGACATATTTACTTGCTAAGTAACCAGCGCCAATGACGCCGACACCGATAGCAATTGGTGTTCTATTACGGCGGAACCATCGCCGGGAAGCTGATATCATGGCTGAATCCCGAAGAAGCTTCGGGAACTAAAAAGTTCTCGAAGCAAGATTCGATCTTATTGAGGTTTTGGGATGAACGTTTCGGGTGACGACTCGAAATTCAGCATTGGAAGGCTCAACCCCTAGAAGCTAGGTAAGAAGCCACCTGCAGCCGTCAAAATTGCATTTAAGTTTAGTTATTGACGTGTGCCTCGGTCCAAGCGCGCGAGTCGTCCCTTAACACGGTAGGTACCTAACTAAATCAATTGATAAGATAGGCGCCTAATCCCCTGCAACTAGAACTTTAGTGCGTTAGTGCTTTACTTAGCTGCTTGGTCCGCGTAGTGCACCTGCTTAGATCTTTACCACTGTAGGGAGGTGCATTGCAGAGCCTTCCAGGTTACCTAGCCACAATATTCTAGTTACTTCAATACCTAGGTACGAAGAACAGCGGACGAACAGCGAGACATTGGACAGAGTGTGGCTTATATGACGCACTCATCTAGTCGTTTAGGGAAGTATCTGTACCTAGGAATTTAGCGCAACAGATCCCATTCCAGTCACCCCACGTTCCAGGCCAAATCCAGTTTTCCCCCTCAGCCTCTCTCTCTCCTTTGCCGACTAAGAACCCCTCCATTACAACAAACCTGCTGATGATACAAACAATCGTGACCCCTAGACCTCGGGAAGGTCCTCCATATCCACTGCCAAACTTTCACAAGCAAAGCAGAACAAACCCGGCTCCGTACTACACCATGGAACAACAGACACCACAAGAATTCATCCTCGAGGCGTTCGCCGATCCAGCGTCCGTACGCGATGTAGTGCGAGGTATGTATATATAGCAGAAAAAGGAAAACCCCGTGTTCCGCAGCAAGCAGACAGATGCATCCAATCACATGCCCCGCGTCCGTCATCATCGTTGTCGTCTCCGTCCATCCATCGTCGACCACGACGGTGGGAAGATGGATCCCCTATATCCACCTCCGTGCCCCCTTTACCCATTTATAAGCCCCTAAATGCCTTACATATCTCCATATATGATTCTAAGCCTTCCGAACTATATCTATATACGTATAGTACAGTACCTCAGTTAAAGCTAACCGCTCGTCGCTCTGATTAGGAATCCTGCACACGATCTTCTTCCACCGGTTCTTTCCGTCCCTAACCCCTCGCTCGCGCGAGGTCCTCGACATCACGCTGCCGTACGTCGAAGATGCCGAGCTAGACACCATGATCGAGAAGCGCGCCGCGGAGTTGGCGCGCGAGCTCGATGCCGAGCGCACGACACACGTCCACACGCACTCCCGCTCCCTGTCCCACCCTGTGCAGCAGCAGCAGACCCGAGGTAGCGGCGGTCGTGGCCACATCTCGGTCCAGTTCTTCGAGAAGAAGCGGCGGAAGACCTGGTACATGCGCGCCTACGGGGGCGGCGATGAGGAGATCTGCTGGGAGTCGTGGACCGTGAAGGTCACGGTTGCTGAGCCGCGTACCGAGAGTGGTGCGTCTCTCTTTCATATATATACATATCCTTCCTACACTTTTCCCCTCACCCCTTTTATCTCCTAATTCCGCCTATATATCCCACTCAACCCAGCCCGTCTTAGAAGGCGCAAGACGCAAATGCGATATAATTCTAACATGAAAACAACCACAGAACGAGCCAAAGTCCGCAAGGCTATGGAAACGACCCTCCTAACAGCAGCCATGAAGATCGTGACCTGCGTCAACTCCCACAAGGACCACATCCCGCCCATCACCACCAGCGAGGCCAACCCCTTCCCCTACCAGATCAACGTCAACCAGAAAGACGCCGGCTGGGCCGCACGCATGGCCAAACTAACATCTAAAGCTCAATCCCAAGTCTAAGCCGCAGCCGAAGTCGCCTCCACCTTCTACTGCCGAGTAAGCAGAGAAACGAGTGAGCGTAGATCTAGGCGAGCAGGGCGGGGAGTGCCTGTGAATGGGAGCGTGTGTGTGGTACCGAGGGAGGTTGTAATGCATTACTGTATTGGCGAGTGAAGCAGAAAAAACTTTAGGGTTGGCGTTAGATCATTTTATGAATTTTGAGGACTGGACTGGCGCCTAGGGAACCCCTTGTGATATAGATTTAGCTTCTTCGCGGATTTCGTCATGGTAGTAGGCTGGCTTGACTACACCGAGATAACTCAATGATACCCCATCGTAGATATGGCATACATTATAAACTTCAGACTCGTGCAGTGGAATATCTAGGATGTGTTCTACAACGCTTACTCAAACTGGACGGTTATCATTATCACGAGTCAATATAAATCGTAATTGGGGAATAACAGAGCCATAGTTCTGGCAGAAGTCAGCATTGAGTACTAGCAAGTAACTGTACGTATGGAAAAGCAAGCAGCACAAGAACCACCAGTCCCAACTCCAGTATCGTCTGTCCTACATGACTGAGGTTGTGCCTATCCATCCGTGAAAGGCAAAGAAAAAAGTCCACACTCCAAACGCGGTTATGTCCATCCCGGACCAAAAGGAATGGTGCCTCTCAACTCGCAAAACTCCTCTCGAGGTACGCAATCCTCATACATATTTCCTGGATTTCCCCTCGCCGGCTCCCCTTTTCAAGTACATCTCATTTTAACGCCTTCTCGTATGCCTCCTCATAACCTGAACGAGCAGATTCAAATACGCGTAGTAGGAAAAGACAGTATGGTTTGGTTTGTATCCACGTGGCATGAAACCCTAATAAGAAAAAAAGTTGAGAAAATCCAGATCTCATCATGTAGGCGTGGTTGCAGTAATGATATGTACTTGACACGTGTCGTCATTATGAATGTAAGCAGTAGGCAAGAAGGCCGTGAGGCGAGAAGGCAGGCGGTAAGGTCTATAATCGTCAAAAGTGTCGGTAGTATCTTCGACCAAAGCAAGTCGAAAGCGACTGCATTGAGGAGGTAGGTGGTGTAGTCGAGTCATTATTCGTAATCGTCATGAAAATGGGCATGTTTCCCATAGTAACCAGCAGATAGGCAGCGCAGGAATTCTAGAATGAAGTCGTAAAGCTGCGGCCTAGACCCGGCTTTGACGCCCTAGTAGATGAGGAGGATCCGTTGGCGGGTTGGCTACCGCTGATTCGCTCAAAGCCCTGGAGGATATCTATACCCGCACCATCTTCGGTATCATCTTCGAACCACTGGGAAGTGCAAAACTCATCCAGGTTCCAGTCGTTCTTGATAGGAGAAGCGTTCTTCGTAGGAGACTGCAAAAACTTGCTGGGAGAAGACATGCCTTCGAACACCTTGCTAGGAGTCTCATACGATACAGATAACGATGAAGCAGGGACCTTGAGTAAAGGCGCTGACGTGATTGATCTCTTAGAGATCGAGTTCGTGATTTCGCTAAGGGCATTAGCAGAGTGAGAGCGATCTAGGCGCATTCTCTTCGCTGAGCGCTTGAGAGGAGAGCCGTTATCCGCAGCCGAGAAGAATGGATTCAGAGACATGTCTTGAAATATATCAAAATCGGTCGATTCCGTGATGGGTTCGTTAAAATTGTACAGCGTATCATCCATCTGAAACGCCGGGCTCCACGGAATGGTATCATCAGCAATGTTACTAACACGGCGAAGAGGTGAGTTGAGCATAGATCGGACGTTATCTCGGTGGATGCGTAGGTTCGTATTCGGTGAGACGGAAGCAGGAGGCTTCGGAGGCGGCTTCACCTTGACAGCCGGAGTCAAGGGAGGTAGCATCTGGCCGCCAGCCTGTCTCAACGGAGAGGAGGACGGAGGAACGAAGTCATAAGGACGAACTTTAGTAGGGCTATCGTAAGAGGAAGCACGTAGTCGTGCAATCTCCTCTTCAGCTCGTCCTCGCTTGATTCGAGGACGGTCGGTTCCCGAACTAAGTAACCGGTTACCCTTAGGGCGCATCACCGAAGAGTCTAAAGACGAGATATACCCGCTATCATCCATAGAAGCATCCATTGAGGCATACTTGCGCTTGTGGCTACGCTTGTGTGGACCCGAGGAAGGAGGACCTCTCTTGATAGGGGGCGGTGTGTTACTACGAGCTTCTAAACGACGCGGGACCGGAGGAGACGAGTGCATTGCGGCAGGTAGAGGGGAGTATAAGCCACATTCCACAGGTAGATCATGTTCTTGAATCCTCTCCGATTGTTCTTCCGGGCTGGCGTTATCGGAAAGCGGGATGGTGGCATCCGACGACACTTGAGGTTCGGGCTGGTTCGGGGCTTGAGATACCATCTGATCGTGGGCAATCGGGTGCGCTTGGGCGGGAAGTGCCGGAGGTAGAGTTGGTAACGGCAAACAATCGTGGTAACTAGTAGGCTCAAGACGATGAGGTTCGGCGCGACTAGACATGAAAGGTGTGCTTCCCATGTTCGCGGTAGACTTCTTGCTCGGCTTCTCCCTCATAAACTGATGTTCCATTCCAGATTCTATGGCCCAATAATTTCCCTTGCCCGGATCATCTTTTGGTCGCTCCTGTTTAATAAACGCCTTGTTAAGAGATAGATTGTGTCTGATACTATTCTGCCAGCCCGCATCTTGTGCGCCGTAGAATGAGAAGTTGTCCGAAATCCACTTGTAGATCTGCGAGAGAGTAAGTCGTCTTTGGGGAGCGCGAAGGATTGCCATTCCGATTAGCTGAGCGTAACTGAATAAAGGTTTCGCGCCATTGTCCACGATAGGAGGGAATGAGTCATGAGCAGGCAAACCCGGCTCGTCCAACTTGGTCTTCTTTGGCGGTCTGGAGTCCTGGATCGGTGCCGCTTCGAGTAGTGTGCGCTTTCGAGTAGGCGCGTTCTGGTAATAGTTCTCCAAATTTAGATTGAAGGGAGGCGGCGCGGGATATAGGGTTGGATGAACGTTTTCTTTTCCAAAATTTGCGCCCGCTTCCGCCGTCGACTTCTGAACGACCGTCTTAAATCTGGACATCATAGGTTGCTTCTTCTGCATGGAATCCGTCGACTGGTCATGTGATGCCGGCGGTAGGATCGATACCGCGTTGAGTTTACTGCCATGTGATGATCCAAGTGGTGCCAAGGGAGAAGCGGTGGTGCGCCCAGTCACCTTAAACGGCGAATGCTGCTTCTGGTGACCGTTCGGAGGATTAAACATTACATTCGCATTCGAACTCTGTAGCGCACGGCGGGGGGAGAGGTGCTTGCCAACAGAGGGCATCGGTGCTCGGCTGATAGATGGTGCTTGCTGGCTGTTGAAGATATCATCCTGGAAAATGTGTAGCGGCTCGTTGTTAGCCGTAAAACGCGTTGGTTTGGCCATATCGGCCAGAATACTGCTTGCTCGTCGCTCGGCAAATCGATACTGTTTGCTGTCGATATTAGTTAAGACGAAGATACAATCGACGTGTGACTGAAGTGTATATTAGGGGATCAGGTTCTTCGTTCTTCATACTATTCTTAGGCTGTGTAGCGATGGGGAGATGTGGTGAATGGAACGATCTAGTACTTAGTCGAGACTCACTTTGGGTGAATTTAATTAGCTGTGGAGCCGCGAAGCAAGGGTGAGTTGTGGCGCGCCAGGAATCAGGCACTTGACGTGCCTAAAGCATAGAAGGTCTTAAAAGTGAACTATTGTCGTAGAATTCAAATAACGATATACACTTGGTCGAGTCAATACCGTCATTGATTGATGATATTGAATAGTAGTATGTGTGTATGTATGGAAGTGTAAGTGTATGTAGTAAGTGGTGGAGAAAAACGATGGTGGATGAAAGGGAGCGACGAGAAGAAGAGGGGGAAAGGGGAGAACGAAGGGCGGATGCGGATTTCGTGGGGGATCGAGATAGTGAATGCGTCTCAACCTTGGCTTCCTGCTGGTTCCAATATGCCTAAGTAGGTATGCTGCCTATGGTAGGTCGATAAAGGTGTGTGGTCGAGTAAAAGGTCGTCTAGTCAGTCAGACCAGAAACCATTAGACCAGAGAGGGAGGAGTCAAAGAGCGTGTATCAAGAACTGCGCGAAGCCTGCAGGACCGGCACGCAGGATAGATTGAGCCAGGGCTCGGGTCAGAGAGAAAAGACCGAATGGGGTTAATGGACGACCAGGATTGGTAGAAACAAGAAAGCCAACTCAGCAAAAGATCCACTTAGGTAGACCCGCCTTAAGTGTTAATGGATGTAATGGATGTAATAGATGTATGGATGGTACGGATGTAAGTGAGAATACGGAAGAGGATTGGATGATGGCGTCGCGGGCTGACACGACTAGACCGTGATCAAGTTCCTTAGCAAGGATTGTTTTAAAGAGGGAAGATCATAAAAAAAGAGATGCTAGCTGCTGCTGCTACTTCTGCTGCTTCTTCTGCTTCTGCTGTTAAACTCGCAGAACTCGTTAGACTAAAAGTTGTTTTGCAAGGAATGTCGTAGCGAAATCCTAGTTTTACAAGTGGGGGGGGGGGATTGTAAGAAATGCTTCCGAATGATATCTGGTTGGTTAAATGGGATAGATATGCGGTCTCCCACCAGGCCAGAACCTTGCCAGCTGCATCCAATTAAGATATGGGCTGTGCAGAATGGATTGCGAATGCTAATGCTTGCAATGTCCAAGATCCCATTTGTTGGAAGCTGTTCGACGGGAGTGCTAAACTGTTGATGAAGCTAACTGTGCTAATGGTTCCAGTGGTGCCAATTGTGACAATGGTGCCAATGGTGCCAATGGTGCTGATAATGATTGATTGTCAAGAGACCGACGAAAAAAGAAGAAGAAGAAAATGAGTGGGCGAATCCAAGAATGCAAACGTGGTAAACCCGTTACACCGAATTGATTCCCAATTCTTCAAGTCTTTAGGCTCGTGCAGAAAGAGATGGTACGAGTGTTTAAAATTGACAAGACGGACAGGAATCGATTGGCCAGGAGGGTCGTGCGTCGCTGCTGCAGACTGTACGGAAGTGTACGGGAATTGATACTGGTCGTCTGATTGGAAGGCAAGAGCGCGTCGCCGCGTTTTACTTTTGTTATGCTAAAGCAGCGCGTCAAACCAATCAAATCGAATAAATTGACTTCACTTCAGCTTGGCAAGCCACACAGTTCAATGGTACTTTTACCCATACACGGTTAGCTCGGGTGGAGTGGTACAAGGGTACATCTCTACGATACCCCAAAGTATCCATGTACCGTTCTCCTTTACAGAAACATTGAATCTTGAATCTCACAACTGCATGTGGCATTCGAAACAATTAAATGCCAATATCATATGCATATATCTCTTCCATTAGTCTCCTAAGACTAAAGCAGTCCGCCTCTTGTAACTTCTTTAGTTAATCATGCATTAATATCTATTAAATACCTGCATCTGCGTCTCTGTCTATCAGTCATCCAGGCCAAGTCCACCTTATACGAAAAGGGGTAATAGATTCGATCCTATCACAACTTTCTACCTAAAGGTGCCTGAGGTTCCTAACAACGTCCAAGCTTGGAATCATTTAAGCTTGCAGCAAACTCCAGAACTCTGCATCTGCCGGAGCCATCTTGACTTGCACGGACTACTGTGTGGTACTGGTGGAAGAAACCAAGAAAAGAATTGTGCATGACATCACGTCCTCATAGCCGGGTCCATTATTGATCCCGACGATCACTTAGACTTATCTAAGCTAGGACTTTCTGACTTGATCTTACGGAACTTTGTAATTAAACTTATCGTATTCTATTTGAGGCGGTCTCAAAGACAAGACCATAGCTTTATATCCGATCCATTTCTGACGGGAAAAGGGAAGGGAAGGAAAAGCTGTACGAATCATCATCGTCCAGCAATTTTTTTCAAATAGTTGTTGGAATTGTGCCGTGAAAGAGGTACCCAGGTAAAGTACCAAGCGCTTGGATTGTTGTACAACTCATCAAGGCTCACTTTTAAATTAAACTGGCTTGTCCGGCATTAACATCACTTAGCCCGGGCGGCACCAAGCCAGCCGGGATACGATCAAGTCACTGAAGAAGAATTTTTCCTATCAGAGCAAGTCCTATTCTCTCCCGATATGGGGCCGAATCCGTAGTCAATCATTATCCCGGCCAGCTGCACGGGATACAAGGCTTCACCATGGCTTGCCAGATGATTTACCGTCGTCCCATCAAGGTGAGCAGGGTGAAGAGTCGTATTAAACTAACTTGATACTACATTCCTCCAACAATACTACGCAAGCACGCCATCATAGTAAAAGATATATCGTCGATACGCGTTCCTTCCTAGTATGATCTTTTGACCGCGTATCCTTGCTATATACGCACCTCATTAACCCCCAATTGGGCAAAGCTAGCCGGCCTCGAACCCTTTCATTACCTACCCACCTACACATCAAGGTGGAAAAAGCATACGGGAATGGACCGAGCAAAAACTCTCGATCCGTAGCCATAGAAATCTCTGAAGGAGAGGCGCACGGCACACTAAGCAAAAGCTAGGAACCAACGCCTATGACGTGGGTGGTATAACATGTTTCCTGACGCCTCACAAGATGTGATAAACTATGAAACACGGGATACCAGGGCCGTGGCTGCCATCAAGCCAGCCCGGTCGAGACCCATCACTTGCAGGTTCATCGACCGAGATACCTGGGTTAGTCCCTCGTAGCGGAACGCGCTACGGGGTAGGCTACTCGGGCTGAGATGGGGAGGTCACGATAATTTGAGGAATTTGCACGAGCCTATCGGTGAACACTTATGTTATGCCCTATATACATATAAGCAATTCCCCAGTTGCTAGAAGGTCCAAGTGTTCTGGCGGGACCCTCTAACTAGGTAATCATCAAATGACTTTTGCTTTGCTAATTTTATGCCTACCTGCCTAGTATTCCCATATAATCTATATCAGGCGAAAGTGGCGGTCAAGCCACAAGTCGGACCTAGGCGCCGGAGTCCTCAGCATCCTTCGCCAGAAATTCAGGACGCCCGACAGCAGTGAAACGGCCGCAAAAAGAAGACCATGTTTATCAATGTCGCCGCCTACGCCTCGTTAGGACACACAAGAAAACCAACGGCTCATTAACAAGTCAGATGAGTCTTCCGTGGGGGCCGGTCCTGCCGGGTGCAAATAGCGGCGATACGGCCGGTTAGTATATATGAGTCACGAACCCAGGGGCAACTTCAAGTGGTGGGTCTTCATCGGTCGAGGTAAGAAGCCTCTCGCCGATCTAAACCAACAACCCCAAAGATACGCGGCCAGGAGCGGCCCGGCCGCGCTGGGCTTCGCTGGACGGTCGATAGTGTATGCGTTCCCAGCGTGATGGGATTTTTCAGCTTAGGCGAATACGCCCTTTCCATCTCGGCATCTCCGACTCTATAATGAAGCCCCGAATATACCTCAACGGCTACTAGAAGCTCCGAGAAAATTTGCGTGGCGTACAATAGATGTGAATGCTTCAAGGGATCTGGCAAAGACACAGCAATTCTAGTAATTTCGTTGCATAGAGGTAACTTACTGGATACTGCCTATGAGTAAGCTTGGTGGTCTACAAATACTCTGCTTATTAGTAAAAGTCTACCAAGAAGCAACCCCTTTCCATAATAGGAGGTCAATCCTCCCTTGCATACTTAGGTAGATATGCCTAATTCGCCCCAATCACTCATGACTTAGATCAATTAGACCCTCCATGATCAATGCATAATTGTCTTTATAATTGGCTAGAATTTAGTAGGCTTATGGTAAACACATTCTAGATAACCTTTCTCCACCAACACACCGACATACCGTCTATCATGTAACTCCTAAAGAAGCCTCCAAAATACACTTCCAGAGTAGATATTCCCCCTAGCAGACATACCATAGAGGGGTATACGTCACCGTAATGATTCCCCTACCTCGTGTAACATGGCAGGCCACAACTATTCACGCGCACGCCATGCCTCATAGATCTTGTTCCTAATAACCTCGTGACCAAGGGATCTGGGATGGAACGTCTTCCCATAGTACGTAGGGACATACCACATAGAGTTCTCCGCGACAAAGTCTCCCCGAGCAAACTGCAAATTCGGGTCTTGTTTCGCCAGCGCCATATAACACAAGGCCAACTTACCCCAGTCCCCGGATTTCTGGGCTGGTTCGAGACACGATGACGGATCTACTAGGGCCGAGTTTGGAGGTAGAGTCGAGAGGTCGGAAACATGTTTCGATTGGGTGCCGTTCCTGGCGTTATCTGGGCCACCGATGAGAAAGAACCATGTATCTTTCCGGTCGTAATCAGGCTCCTTTACACTCTCCTCACAAAACCGATGGCCATCGAACTCTTCATCATAATCAATGAATACTAGTTTATCTCTAGTAAACCGAGAATTCACTAGATCAACCGTCTTACGAAGTTTAGCGTTGACCGTGAGGACCATGGCGTTCATGTTTATCCTCAGATCCTTCTTTAGCTTTGGTCCATTCCACCAAATACCGAAGCTCATATTGTCGCACTCGTCGGTGAGCTCATTAAAGAACCGAGCGTAGCCGGTGATGGTGATGAAGAAATTCGGTTTCTTCTCCCAGCGGACCTTGTCAAGTACCTCCATGATGATGACATCTAGGCGCTGGTCGAAATCATCGCTCTCGAGTTGAGTCTTTGCGTTCGCGAGCGCAGCCTCGCAAGTGCCCGAGTAGAAGTTGTAGAAGCGGAATACACACGCGTTGATTACATCGAAGAAACCGAGGTCGTTACCACCGATAGATAAGAGTGCCAAATCTATTGGTAACGAGGTATTGAAATTGTCAACCTGACTATCTCCACTACCGGACAGGATGTCCTGGGTCGTGGCTCCTGTGCACGACAGAAATTGAAAAGCCGAAGAATTCCGTCCGCCATGGCTGGCAAGCAAGTCGGTAGCGATAAGCTGGGCATGAGAGCCTAAGCCATGTCGGCAATCATCCTCTTTGCCATCTACACCAGTGCCGATTCCCGCACTATAAGAGTCGCCAAAGGCAACAAAGCCGTTTAGCGGATCGGGTCCCCAAGACGAAGTTAATGATATTGGCTGTTGAGGCCGTCGATAATTGCCCGTGGGGCTATTCCCAATGACTTGCTGAGACTCGGGAGCGACTAGACGACGCCGTTGAAACGTGCGGCTAGAGGCAAGCCCAGAGAAGAAAATGAAGGTAAATGCAGCACCCAGGCGCATGGCGAAGCTGAGCCTCATGAAGGTCTCAAATCAAATACATAGCTCGAGCAATATCTACTACTGAAGTAGATAGAAATAAAGTAGGAATAAAGTAGGTGAGTTTAGCCATCGATAAGATCTAGGCAGCTACATACATTCATATACTAGTACCTAGTGTGTAAGTTATGTAGATAAGATAACTAGAGCTGACAGACTTGAGATGAAGATTCCATTTGTGCTGAAGTCACAAGGCACTTGGGCAATGTCACCAGGCCAGAGCCAATAGGAGACTTTCAGCCAATGCTTTAGACACATGCATAACGCCAGGACCCTGATTCCTTCCACGTTTTGTTGAGAGCTGTGGGGTTTTAGTTCCTCAGCCACGTGAGATACCTATGTACGTACAACCCTGCTTACTTTATACAAATTTCATAGGTATCGAGAGAACATACCTATGTTACACAATTAATAATCTCTTATGTATCTAGGTATATGTTAGGATAAAGATCGTTTCTTCATGTGACTGAGAATCAAAAGATGCAACATTGAATATTAGACCTATCTTGCTATGGCGAGAGTATAACTTTGACTCCAATTCCATCTAATCAGTCATCCAGTTTTAAGCTCGACGGTCAAGCGTTACGTTAATCTCAAATTCGATATCTGTTAAATCACTCAGCTCATTATTAGTTTATAAGTTTTAACTATGGATGTTTATATATCGGCAAATGGCTTTGTTTCGAGTTTTAAGGAACAACTACTACCTTTCGAAGTCTTTAATGCGAAGATTGTGGCACTTGCCGAACCGTCCTAACGACAGACTCGGTAGTCTGTAACTAGAACTCGAAGTTTCTTGATTAAAATGAGAAGCTGGGGTAAAAGAGAGAAGTCGGGCTGATGAGATAACAGTATAACTAATAGTGACCTTGTCCCGGAGCTTATGGGATTTCTTCCAATTCGGAATAAAACCGGAACCTTTCGGGACAGTCAGCATATGAAAGGATACTATTTTGGATTTTGCTTCTCAAGATGACGACGACCGGGACTAATATAAGGACAAACGTCAGAGGCAGTGGGAATATCTTCATGTTGTCCAATCAATGATGGTTCTTATAGCCGCACTTGCGCATGTTTGGCAGCTTATACTCCTAGTCGGTTAGCTGTGGCATTGCTAACCTCAATGTTAACATTCGTCATTCATTGACTTTTTACGGATAACGATTGGGTGCCAAGGACCTAATATTATATCGGTTCAGCCATTGTGGCTTTTAATTCTGAAGCAGCAGAGTGCAGAGCAGTATCTAGCAAAGCTCTTGCAGCTTCGGAGCTGGAAACATGGTGACGTCAACACCTTCTTTCCCCACTAACGTCATCGCTCATAGCTCTTAAGCCCCACCTAAGCTTCAATGTTGCTAAGATGTACACGCTCTTCTCAACCACTTACACACACAGATGTTTCGCCTCTTTCCAAATAAAGTGTCTACGTCCTTCTTATTGGTAGAAAACTTTCCTTGGCTACTTAGAAAATGTCCTTCTTCAGATCGAGATCAATACAAGACTTGGGGTACTTATCTGACTAGATGTGCCATATGGGCAGATGGGCAACCAATCCGAAGCTCCAATCCCGTCTTCAATCGATGTCGTCAAGCCACATGTAAGTTGCAGGAATAAAGGAAGAATACGGGCCCCTTGCAAGGAAGCCTCTTTGTGCAAAAGTCCAATATCCATGGCTTCGTAAGCCGTCGTGTTTCCCTTGCAGGGAAGCCACCATATGCCATCATGAAAGACGTCAGAGAGAGCCCACTCTTCCAGTCTTGTCACTCTGTCACTCTGCCTTACCGTGCTATGTGTAACATTGATCTCCATATAATATACTATCTAAAGCTCGTACTTTACCAAGGCTCAGCTGTTTCTTGTTTCCCCGGATTTATACAACTTAATACGACATAATCAAAGACCTTAATAGACTTTTATCTCTCCGCTTGCCAAGCATATCACCTACAACTACTCAAAGCTATCAGAATATACCATTATACCAATACACTTCAGTTCGTTTTAATGATGGAAACCGTAAACAACATGGCCTCAGCTGCCGCCAAGGCTGTATGGGGCGAGAGCAAACAGAACGGCGAAGAGCCCATCTCCGGCCAGACCGGCGACACCTCCAAGGGGGAACCCTACGACGCCGGCAACATTGGTAACCCGCCCCCTTACTCACGTTTCCACTCCAGCATAAACCACGGGCTAACACACACCCCGCCAAACAGAGGACCCTAAAGCCCAAGCCGCCAAGCTAGAAACAAGTGACCACCAGACCAACGGCACAACCGACACCTCCGCCGCCGAGTTCTCCAAGGAAACCGGCACCGCCGCCGAAGCGGACGACACGCCGGACAACCCCTCCACCGACCTGAAAGCCACGAGCGGACCTAAGGACAACGCCAAGCGCCAGGACGACGTGCGCGACCCCGCGGACCCGCACACGAATCCCAAGGCCGCGCCCACCGACGTCAACGACGCAGACGACGGCCCGAACGAGGCCCAGAAGCTTGACGGGCCGGGTCCCAAGCCGCTCGAGGAGGTGGCGCGCCAGCACGGTGGCAACGCCGGGGTCTCGGATGAGGGCGTGGGGAAGTCGCTTCCCGGAGAGGACAGCGCTAAGACTAAGGAAGGGGTTGCAGAGGAGGAGGAGGAGGAAGACGGCCCAAACGCGAAGAGCACTGGCGAGGGTACCGGCGAGCAGTATGTTAAGAGCAGCGGGCTGAAGGCGGACGGGGGCGACTTCGACGCGATGAAGCCCGGGGCGGGGAGGGAGGCTGATCGTAAGTTGCTTACCATTGTCTAGCGTAGATATTTGTACTCGAGACTGCTTGCTAACAAATACAGGCCTAATGGATGAGAAGGGAATACACACCGTCCCCAACGGAGATTCCGGTGACGCGTCCGGGCACGGCGACAAGAAGGACAAGGAGAAGAAGAGCATCGGCCAGAAGATCAAGGACAAGCTACACCGACACTGATCTAAGTTAGGTTGTTGTGTTCGGTTGCTTTGGTTTTCTCTCATATTAGTACGCGTTACGACAACCCATGATTCCCCCCTTTTCAGGGAGTTACGAGGCTATGAGGCTCCCCCTTGTTTGATTAGTACTTACCACCTACCTATGATGAGAGAAGTCTAAGTCGGTGTTGAGATGGAGACCCTTAGGATTCACTTTTCGAACTTGGTGTATTGTTAACCTACCTAGGTATTTAGTTTTAGTCCTATTATATGACTATTTAACTTCACATTGCGCTTGAATGATCTTGTGGTGGAAATTTGGATGTGAGGAAGGATAGTTGACATACCTAGCGCGTAAGAATATTAAGGGGATATATTTTCTATAATTTCCACCTGTTAAACTATTCATTATACTTACCTAGCCCTCATTGTGAGCTTTACTTAATTGTTGGCATTTGTCGGTTCGATGGTGATCACGGTTGAGGCATCATTCAAGGGTTAGGGTTAAGGGTACCCATAACTTCTTGATAATAATAGCTGAACTATGTATAACAAGCGTTTCAATTGTGTTTATATATGTATATTAGATACTATTACATTATTAGAAAAGATTTAGCGACGATTTTATACATTTAACAAGTTAGATACACCTTATAACTATGTCTAGTTGTAACTTCAGTCAGTGTTACATTATTTTGAAGCTGGTCACTTCATTTGATGTAATGCTTAGGTAGGTAAGCTATTAAACCGATATAAACTAATAAAAATAAGGCCATAGCCTACTATAATCGATGCTAGATACCCCAGATTTGCAATGATGCCTGATGTGTAGGGGATATGCTTAACCTATCAAAAACATCTCCCCTGACATGATAAGAGAACATGCATATGATCGCCGATAGAAGAGCCATGTGGCATGCCTGTCAGGGGGATCGAGGTCGCCGAGAATCAAAACCGGCCGAGTGTAATCTCGCCCAAATATCTAGCCCCTCTTCGATATTATACAAGTCATAATAGATTTACGAACTCTCTCTGCTATTGAGAGAGCTATAGTCATGGCTACCATTATTGGTAAAAAGGTCGTTCTTTTCCTTAGCCGTATACTCGCTTACTTTTCCTTCATTCAACCAATCTAGACTTGTCTACCTATGTATTTTCAAGAGCACCGGAGTATCTGGCATCAGACATAATACGCCTATTCACTTACCGGAGGGTGTGGTCATATATGCCAGATTTTCGCGATGTACATACGAGTACACACAGTCCGCGCCTTGGAACGAGAACCGTGGAGGACGTAGAGCATACATAATCTAAACATGTGCGACCGATTCCAGCGTCACAGCAGATCCTCCATTCCTCCAAGATATCTCATACTTAATACCTAGCTCACAAAACCCGCACAGTGGCCCTCAGAAGCAAGAACGGAGACGAGTTGCGGCCGTAAGGATTTATATGGCATGTCTCTCCTCTCTGACTTCCACCTACACTGACACAGAACCAAGTCCGCGTATAGCGGCCAATGGGGTCTGCGGATGCGGTGTTCGCATGTGCCTAGGGTGACACAAGTTCTCTACACACGACACCCGAGGATATGTAGTTCGTGGATAGTAACCTAGGTATGCAGGTCAGATAAAGGAGATTGGCTGTGCGATGTAGTATCCACGAACAGGCTCATGTGGGTTTGGCATTGCTGGAACCGTCATGTACCCCATGCGGTAGTCTCGCCTTAAAAGCAAGATATCGCTTATATGCCTAGCTATGTAAGCGAGTTTGTAACATCCTTGGCAGCTTTCGGACCACGGATCTCTCGAACGTGGATCTGTTATGTGCCTACTAGGCAGGTGTGGTGTGGCGCGTCTATAGCTGAATGGCGGGGAAGTTGGAGATGCATGCGAAGGAGCTGGCGCGAACGCACGTACGGGCAGAGGGTCCTAAAAAAGGTAGATGCCACGAGGGCGCCAGTAAGCCTCGGGAATTGCGTTGGCATATCCAGACGTATGGGATAACCTCAAACAACGGAAACCGCGCAGGTAGCGTTAGATCGCAGTAAGGGATAGGGTGAGGCCGAGATGAATTACATACATATGAATTCTTAGCTGCATATACTACCTACTCGGGGAAATCTCTAGGTAGTTAGATGAAAATATCTAACATGTATATAACTTGATAGTACGCCGTATAGGATAAGTATAGGATAAACATGTTCTCTACTATGATCGCAATATCGAAGCGAGAAAGGGAGGGGAGACGAGAAATCCTTCTCTTTCTCTTCTTCCTTTTAACCACACCCTTTCCGTCGTCGCAGAATAACATCAGATAATGCGACGCAGTAAACACCGCCCACCTGTATATACCAAGGCGAGGATTTACACATATCCCATACTCTACATACATACATAACAGTACCTAAAAACACTTCGAGCAACCCGACTGCAGCTAACCACCCGATTGCCATGCGAGTGCGTGGCGTCTGCACCTCATAATCCTTCCGCGCCCGCGGTCCGAATCGTGTATGTCGTACATCTCTAGTGCTCATCATAATACCTAGAACGTTGAAGTACATCTCCCACTTACTCATCCGTCACCCTCGTTTTCTTGCCTCCCTACCGGTACGTGAGCCCTATAACAAACACAGCTAATACAGTCAGCATGCAATAGCGGACCGAACGTATAGCTAAACCCTAGAAGTTGAGATGACGATTGCCACGCGTGTCTACGATCCTCAGGGGTTTCGTTTGCTCGGGTTTAAGTGTAAGAGGAAATGGGTTGGAGAAAAGCCACCAATGATACCTACCCTGTTGCGTGGTAGGGAAAATAAGTAAGCATGCCGTGTAATAATATCTTACTTACGTACCTTAAAAACTGAAGTAATCTCAACTAGGTATGCATCAGTAGGTAGGTAATGGTAGCTGGCCTGGAAAAACAACCGTTTGGAATATATAGTAGAGTGGTGATCCATGATATCTCAGCTCAAGACTCTTCTAACCCGTAGATTCATCTGTAGTGATCCCGGTCATGTACACCTATATCGAACACACTCACAACAACAACGTAAGAAGCTAAGTAGATGAATCCGCGATGCAAATTATGTCCTAATGGTGAAATGCCACCGAGGACCTACCGATCTATGTACATATATAGCCTGTAACAAAAGGACGTTTCGCCTAGACTGACATGTAGATCTGGCATTATGCAAACCTGTTCTTGCAAAGGCCCCAAAGCTCTCTTGAATACCGGAGAGCGACCCATTCACATAGAAAAACAAAGGAACCAACTGTGTAGTTGTCTGAATAGTGAACGAAGTCTATGTGGTGTGGGCGCATATCGCCTCGAAATCACGGGCCACCTCTGATAATTCCGTTGAACTTTTGGGTTTCCTCCACAATCCTCGACAAGACGTTCCCTTGAACTTTTTTTTCTTCATTTATCCCTCATCATCATATCGTTGCTGTTGCTTGCATGATGGCCACCCATCATCCATATTTTAACAACGATTTTGAGATTCCCCGCTAGCCACCTAACCTGTTTGATTCATGCGGTTAGACTCAAGCGGACTCCTGGATAGGTGGATGCTACTCCCGCACCCACCATATCTATTTTCCGGGGCCTCAGGACAGGGTGTACCTTACACCACATCGTCTTCACAAGAAGTTGGCTACCCCGTAGTACTCCCCTGACTACTCAATCCCTGCACCTGACTCCCAATGCTGGCCACGATTTCCAAAAGCCCGGAGAATTTGCCTAAGCCCAAGCCGAAGGGTACCGATAACCCCTAGGATGCTGTAAAGATGACCTTCAAGTAATGCTGGTTCCGTATAGCATCGGGAAAGGTGGTCTACAATACGATGAATGATGCTCCTTGCCCATCCATACCGTAGCCTAAATAGTCCAAACAAGCATACTTGCTATTTTATTTGTGACCTGGTTCAATAAGAAGTCAAGTGACGCGGCCTGGTATGGATGCAAAGCTGTGTTGGCTCATAAGAAACCAGACTCAGCGAGAACTCTGTAGAGTAGACAGGTAAGCCCCGATGTAAATCATGTAAATCTGGCAGCGACGTACCTTACGATCTTTTCATCTTCGCGCTCACGCGGTTCAACTACCAAGCTCTTGTCGTACATCTCATGCACGTCACCAGCTGCCTGCATGTTGCTGAGGATATAATCCTGCAATTCGGGCACGGGTTGGAGGGAATATGGAGAATTTTGGTAGACCTGAATGTCACGGATCACCTCAGCCGTCTTTGCGCGTTTGGCAAAGTTGATGAGATTGGTTTTCTTGATGATCGACGGAATACCATCCTCGATGAAAGTGAGATCGGTAAGATAGACACCTGTAGAATTCATATTAATAACGCTATAAGGGGGCGGGAAGATAAGTGTAATAGATAGGAACGTACCAAAGAAAGGGATACATGGTGGGTTTGCAGCATGTAAAGTTTCTCTGTATTCGCCAAAGTTTTTCGTGCTTGCCATTAGGCGTCGCATCGTCTCCAACACAGCTTGAGTACGAGCTGGAACTTGGTCCCAGGTTCGTTTTAGACGAGCGATAGGGGCAGTGCCAAGAGCGGAGATGATCGATGTCAGAGTAGAGAAGTTGTTAAGACCCCGGCATTTCTAAAATTGTTAGCAATTTAAATACTTTGATAGATCTTATACGAGTACTCACATCGGCAACTGAGACGAAATGCTTGATGACAATGACTCGCTTCTTCACATCCATTTGCGCGAGAATCATCTCGGCAACCCAATTCGTCATTTGGTTAGAATGTAAGATTAGCGCCTTTACATTCGGCGCCGGTTCAGGGTCGTTTTCGCCAACCTTCTTCTGCCATGTCTTGTTGAGACATTCTGTAGGCTTAATCTTGCCGTAAAGTTTCGATTCGATAATTGTTAACTGGCGGGCAAACTCGGTAACATCGATATCAAGGAACTTTAGCTTCTTCATATTCTTCGGCATGATCGGTGGTGGAACGTTGTTAGCAAACGTTTGGATCATGCGCTTGGATGAAATCTCTTTGCCGTTGAGGCGCTGGTCTAGGACAGACATGAGGTTGTTTGCGCCAGGGGTTTCCGTAGACTTCACGGTGTCTCTTGCAAATGCGTAGACGTCCCGGATTAGTTGCTTCGTCTCTTCGCTCGGCTCCTCCATCCAGTAATTCTCAAACCAACTCTTGATAATATTCACAACGCGGAAGCGAATTAGTTTTTGCTTTCGATCCCTCCAAATATCGTAATCAGGAGGGTTCAATCCTTCTGGTGGCTGGATATTGAAGCGTTTGACTAGAAGCTCGAAAAGTTCTCGTGCCGACGTGAATGATCGATATGTCAAAAGGAACGTGTTGTTGAAGCTGAAATCTGACTTGTCGTGCCTCGTCAATTGCTCGACTAACGCTAACAATGAACCACCCTTGACTGCAGGTGGTGTCGACTTGAGGTCCCAAGACAGGTCGGTCTCAAGGTCAAGCCGCAAGAACGCGGGCGTCTCTTCCACTTGTGTGATGGCACCTTGGGGAACAGATCCCTCTCCTAGAATTTGCGCGATTTTTGATAGATTATTGGTCTTTCTGGGTTTGGTCGGTCCTTCGCCTTCAGTATAAGATATAGATCCCATCAGGGGCGGTCTGGCATCCAGCAGGTTACGGGAACTTGAACGCCCATGCATTGGGTCGTAAGAGGGCATGGTATCTCTTCTGGGCGGATCTCTCTGCATATTGTCATCTCGCATACGAGCCTCCTGCCGCTGTTGTATGTTGATTTGTACCTGTTCAGAGAGGAGCTGGAGTGAAAACCCGATGTGGGAAGAGTTTGTCTCTAATGCTCTAGCGCACTGTCTAACATATTCGAGTCTACCTTCCAACGACTCACCACGGACCTCGGACCATTCATCACCTAAAGGGCCGGCAACAGCCTGGCACCCTAAAACAAGGTCAGATATGTTGTCGTAAAGACTTTGCTTGTTGGTACCATAGTCAGCAAGCTGTGGCGTTTGGAAGGTGTTCCCAAGTGACGAAAGATCAATAGACTCGATCATCGCGATCCAAGGCTTGAACATCTCCAAAACCTTTCCGCCGGCGATACAGACGTTGTTGCCAACAAGTTCGTGCCTATAAGGAGACACAATCTTGTCTGATATCCCGAGATTCTTTTCCAACTCCCTGATACTGGAAACCAGCATCCTCTTATACTCGTCGAGCCTTTCGAGAAGTTTTCCGTCGAGAGTTGTAGTCGGCTCACCATACCCGTCATCTTCCTCCAAGAAATTCGATGTGATAGGATCGCGAGGACCAAGTCCATTATTTTGCCAACTTCCACCCGTCGTACTACCTATGACGAAACCAGGAAAGAGTCGCGGAATCTCCTCGCCCCTTTGCTGCCTTGCGACTTCGACGAAGCTGAAAACACCTCCCAGCACACCATCGGCTTCTTGCATGCACTTCTGGACAGACTCGGCATTTGGCCAGTCAGCGGCAGCTATATGTGACGAAATGACAAGCTTCGAAAATTTGGACATCATATCTCGGAAATGGGGATAGAGTGCCTTGTTAGTGGAAATGATCGAAGGCTGACCGGAATGATTATCTGTCGTGCCCGAACCGGCAGCAAGTAGTAATCGAAGATGATCAGAGATGTCCTCTGCGCGAGAAACATACTCGGAACGGTTATTACTCTTGATCGCCTCTCGGTAGCGGTCGATAGCATGCCTCATATTCGATATAAGGAGGTTCCACGACAGAGGCCGCGTTGTGCCGTCATCGAAAAAGGAGCGAGGTATCGTGGCTGCTTGCGGAAGACTAAAACTAGCACCCGTGAATGATGTAGCAGATGCCAATGTCGGTAATTGACCACCCGCAGTCATTGCGACATTTGTGTTGATGAAAGTGTCAGTTCGCGATCGTATTCCCTGCAAGCCATTGATGGAATCCATGGATGGCGATGGAGAGACCCCAACGCTGTCGCTACCGTAACCGCGACGCCGTGGAGGCTATATAGCACTTGTGAGTGGGTGACAATAATACTTACACGTGGATGGTTTCACTTACCAAGGAACCCATGGAACTCTTCATAAGCAATTCACCTTCAAGTTCTGAAGCCGATGTTGCCTCCGAGTCGTCATCTTCATCTTGCATCAGACCTCTTACCATTACCTCCGAAGGTAACCTTGTCCTCTCCGGCATGTTTACGTTCATTCGGTCTCGCGGTCCGTTTTCGGTGCTAGAAGTTGGTGACTCGAGTGGAAGTTCCATGCTACTCTCTCCAGTCATTGTGTTATAGTAAAATAATCTGCCATCAGGCGTGGCCTGAGGTATCCAGAAATCGGCACCAGATTTTCTAGTCCTTGTGCCTTCGAGAGGTAGCCCGGTTAAGTCGTCGGGGTCTGACTCATTTTCATCATCGAACTCCTCTTCATATGCCATTTGATCTTCCAGCTCATCGTCTCCATTGTCCCCCTCGAGATTTTGCATATGCTCTGGGATCTCCTCGGGGTTCGTGATGATCTGACAATAGTTACTTGGAAACCAGCCTCGGACCCCATTGATGACACCGTCCCACCAACCGCTTTCCAGCTGAGTGATGACCTGGATCACATCGCCTTCGTGGAAACTTAGACTTGTCCGATCATCGGCCTCATAGTCGTAGAGTGCTCGAACATACAATGTGCCGGGAGGCGCAGCTCCTAGTATGCCGTTCATGGTGTATGTGTAGGGGTTATAGTCGCGGTCACCGCTGGACTGACCCAACGATGCCGGGTTCCTAAGCTCAATAGCAGAGTCGGGATTCTTATCGAGAGTATTAGATCGAGATCTATTGCGCGAATTGTACTTGTTATCTTTCTGGTTTGTTATGATTGCGGACACTGGGGACTGCGTCATGAGCATCGTGACGTCGGATGCGCCAAGCGTGATTAAAAGTGATTGTCGGAAGAATAGAATTAAATCATGCTCGAGTTAATATAGAAGCGTATACGAAGTAGAACAAGGTTAAGCCGTTAAACTCGCGTAGGCAGGTAGGTAGCCGGCAAAAGATTGTCTCACAACAAAGGGGGGACGAAGGCGAAAACGCGATAGTATGCGTTGATAGGTTTCGCGGTCGTCGCTATCGTTTTCGAAATCATTAAGGATAGACGGTATCGCGTGTTCGAAACGATGTTTTCAGAATTGAAGTCGAATGAACGAAATAAAGAAAGATGGAATATCTAGTTCAATGGTATTTCCCCCCTTCTCCTTCTATCAATAAAAAAAAAGTTACTCCTCTCCTTTGAATTTTGCCTACAAGCGCCGAAGGTCTCGTTGCCGACGTAGAATGACACAGGAGATGATGTGAATGGTTGATGAATATTGTCGATGGGCGGGTAAAGGAAAGTGAGGTAAGGAGTTCAATTCGCTGACGAGAAAGGCTAGTCGATAGGTCTCCTGGTTGTCCCGGGGCTTAAGGATTAATGTTAATGTTAAGGGCTGAGGGCTGAAAGAGAATGGGTCTAGATAGGCACTGGGCGTAATGAATATCGAGCCCTGCACCGTAGAAAAAAAAGATTGAAGGAGGGTTACAGCCTATGGGATTTAGAGCTGCTCGAAGGTGGTGGGTGGTGGTGCAGCAATGGTAGAAGTGTGTTGCTTAATCGACGAAAGGGGGGGTGGGTGGCTTTTTTTTCTTGGTCCCAGCCGATAATCATATCCCGGAGGTAAGGTAAAGATGGTAGATGGTAGGTACGAGATAGGTCAGGTAAGAGCGAGATCTGGAAGTTGGGGTCACCCAGGTGCTGATGCTGGGTGCTGGGTGCTGGGTGCTCGTTTCCCTCACATCGGTTGTACTGGTTGTATTGGGTTGTACTCCATAGTATTCATAGCATTATGTATGAGTATAATGTGGTTTATGTTCATAATATCTCATAAAAAGTTCATAAGGTAACCGTTATGGGACCTAGGTAAGTAAACTTAGGACCACTATTCCCTATTTGGTAATAGTACATGGCTCCTAGTAAAATAGGTACCCCTCTTTCTTTCTGAACGACCCCTTTAAATCTTCCCATCTCCTGGGAATTATGATTGGATATATTCGTTCATATTTCACAGATCCAATCAACTAGATGGAAGAATATTAAAATATTAAATAGGTAGTCTTGGTCAATACTAACAACAGCGACAATGCGCATATATTTCCCTAGGTATATGGGTATGTTCTCTTCATTGGTAAATGCAACAGTACCAAGAATACCAAGACGACTATGTAAGATATTATCAAGACACCCCGCTGGCGTGGTCTGTGTACGTGTGCCGCAAACTCGGATTTGCTTGATATGCACCTTCTGGTAAAAGAAGGAGCATGCGAACAGAGAAGGATTATCGATAAAAACTTCTATCATCTCGGTCAAATCGATTCCCTTAAGCCATCACCCCGAGGTCTTGTCAGTCAGCTTTAGTCAACTTAAAAGGGTCATCTCAAGTCATCCCAAGTCATCAATTGCGTCTGCCTGAGATATTTAGCATAAGCTAACATAATACGATACACTTTTTTTGTGCGCTGTAACCTTGGCCGACCGCTCATTCGGAGAGTGACTGGTCTGATTTTAAAGGGGAAAGAAACGAAAAGGGCGAAATTTAAATAATAGCCTAGCAATCGATTAAGATCCGAGCAAGGATCTACATAGTAGGTAGTTGGGCAATGGCCAGATTACAATTGCTAAGTATGTATTATCCTTCATTAATACTGTACATAATAGTAGGTATGTAGAATCCAATGAATTGGTGCTCCGTGTTCATGATATGACAATTGCACTGTATCATATGCGACTCCATATATCCTAGGTACGATACAACTTTGCTTTTGGAAGCTTAGAATAACTAAGCTTACATACCTACTTTCGCGGAGACATCTCGTTGGGTTGGATGTGTTGTTAATATATATAGAATGTAGATAGTGTAGATAATGTATGATATACTCAAGTGAACAAGTATTGTTGTGGTGTTTTCATGTAGTATAAGACTGAGACCAACAGCTCATGAATGTACATAAGGGCAGGTATGTACCTATATAGGTGGTCAGAAACTACCTACCTAGCTAAGTTAATCAGATCGGTTATCTCAAGAAAATGTTAAAATGAGAGATGACGCCGTGAGAGGAGAACTAGAACCCATAGCTTGATTCGTCACTTCGGAGAGGACTACGAGCACTTGAGGGGGAGGGGTTTGCCGCCTTCATGAAATGCGTCGCGCATACATACGTACCTAGGTATGGATATATGCATGCGAGCTGCAATGACCTCGTGCTCGTTCCGCTTGGCGAACCCACGGTATACATACATCCACAGTGTAATAAGCATTCACGCTAAATGTATTGAGGCTCGGTGAAGCGATAGGAAGATATACGGTATACATAGATTGCGTAGTATCTGCCTACATAGGTAGGTAATCCGTATACCTGATACAAGTTTCTTCTCGCGTGTCAAATACACGTGGGCTTATGTTCGTTTGCAACGGTTGTCCTAAGCATCGGAGCCCCTTTCGCACGCCGACAGATTCAACCAGCTATCGGAATATTTGGAAGACGCATGGAAGACTTAGAAGCTTCTGCCCACGGGCGCTATCCAATGAACAAACAGGAAACAATGCTCTATTATGGGTCGACGATAGCAAGCCGCTGCTTTAATGTTAATGCTTGCAACCGTTGAACATATCCTTGAATTGCATTGTGCGGCTATCGAGTATGAGGTTTGGAAAATAAATATCATTCGATCAACCCTCGCTGTTAGATTGAGCATCATATGCTAGAGTTTACATCCTGGCTACCCAGACTGCCAGATAATCAGCATCCCTGTAGCCCCTGGGAACCAGAATTACGATGGGGTTGATCCAGCCGCTCAACATGATAATCTAGAGGGGTACATACATGTTCGTAGGTCAAAGCATAGGTAGGTAGTAAACAGATTTCAGATGGATTAAGCCAAATTGTTTCCATTATCCCGAGGTAATATATGTAAGGGAGAAGAGGCCAGACTCCTAGATCCCTCTCTACCGCATATCGAAAAGGGGGTTAATGTATATGAAGTTTAGGTACTTGATGCAAAAGACGTCTAAATGACATAAGGCGCTGCTAGAATGGCTTTAGTTTCTAAACATACCTTCATGCGAGCGATGGATGATATTGATGGGTATAGATGCATCTTCTTCGTTAATCTGACTCACGATCAATGGTCTGTACGCTTATCTCGGGGAGGATTCTAAACTACCGTTAGCATATTGCAACATCGTTGAGCCATGAAACTAGTTGATCGTATAGACCAGGACAGTTCCAAGTTCACCGTGAGCTTAGTGCGTCTCCTGAGTTAAAGGGGTTGTGTCGAGCATCAACGAACCCCCCACGCCTTACCTAGGAACGGTAGTAATCATCGGCCCCTCAAAATCCTTCAATTCTTATTTCTATCATGTCGACCGAAATAGTTGTGAGACTGCTTGTCATCTGCCCGATCCTGTCCTGCGACCTTTCGACACACAAGATCGGGGTGCGCGAAGCTTGAAAATGTCAGCTTTTCTGCCGCCAATTGGCTTCCCGCAATACCACGTGGATTGCTTCTGCGTTCCTACGACCTGACGAGGGGTGATCCGGCAGGCCATGCAGCTCAACCACACACACCACGTTAACTGTACCCGTGTGTACTTGGAAACGGCCAATTAAATTCGGACTGTGTGATACAGACAAGCCGTGTAACACGGAATAGTTCGGGTAGACACGACGGGAGCTGCGGAACCGTCTCCTAACGCATACTATCAACGCGGGTGATAGATCATGACGAGCCAGTTTCTAATGTAGCGCAAGGGATCAGCCGTTTGCCTTCCCATATCGTGAGCTGAAAAAAGAAACAGATTCCAGTATCGCTCAATGGAAGGGATCTGGAGAACTCGGATATCGTCGAATGTGTTTGTCGAATGTGTTTTAACCGCATCGTGGTCTCAAACGATCATTGTGAATGTATCGCGCTTCAAGGTTGCCTGCCCTGGATGACACATCATATCATTAAAGATATCTTTGTGTTTGTTCATTCGCTCGGGTTTCATGAATAGGCCGATTACTTAAAGGCGAAGAGCGAACTTCATTTTTGATAAGAGCGCAGACGAGCGGACCGCGATATTCGACGACGGACTCGCTTGGCGGGTGAGAAGTGGGTGAGAGGCGGGCCGTTCCTGTTGACATTTCGGCCGCACAAATCCGACGAAGTAATAATGGAGGCATTATATTACTCATCATAACAAGCGAATTAAGTCTCATATTACTAGTCGCGTGGCATAAGGCATGGAATAATATGTGTGGTACGAAATATGTGCGTGCATCCGCCTATTGTATTGGGAGCGTTGATCTTCAGGGGACAGGTTCCATGGATCCGGCGAGACGACGAACGGACTCCCGTCATCTCGGCTTTTGCGCCAGAATGCCAGAATGCCAGAATGCCAGAATGCCAGAATGCCCATCGATGCCAATGGTTCTTCCAGATCATTGGGACGCCAATCAGAAAGATTTTCTAATACGCCCCTGTTTAAACCAAAGCGAATAGTCTCTCTGTCTCATGCCTCCTGAATACGCCCAGTTACGCCTTGCCTTAAAAGCACCATTATGATGGAATATGCAGCTCGGGAATCGCGTCAAGTGGATCCTCGAACAATACGGTGCCTCCTATTGACGACTCTAGGCGGATATTACCTACACTAGGCCTACTTTGGCTTGACGATCTGGGTTAGCACACGTGGAGCTCATCCGGAAGACTCCCGCGAACACCAAAACCCTCGCCTTTCAAGGTTTCAACCATTCCCAGCTACTGCATTGTAGACCGTCAGGATCCAGGGGAGGCTCGAGGCGGTATGAGCTTTCCATGTAAAAAACAAACCCACACCGTCTACATGCACATCATCCGGGACCAAATTGCCCATTATGCTTCTGTTCATCAGATAAGCAGATCTGAAAGCGAGGTCGTCGATATCATCGACGTCAGGCAAACTCTTTTCACTCGATGTCTATTTTAAAGCGGGAGCTAACCAAGGTAATCAAGCTGCGGAAGATCTGCTGTACTCCAGACTTGGGCAGAGAAGTGCTTACAGGAAGAGTGGAACACATTAGACGGTCAGGACACCTTGGAGTCTAACGACGATTTTAGTGCTGTGGGTTAGGTTGAACGCTCCACTCGTGTTTCCAGTGTCAAGCCTGTTACCCGTCTCGTCTCTGTTAGAAAATGCCAACACCCTTCGATATCTGACAAGTCATCAGGCCGCCGCCTTGAAGACTAGCGATTTGTCATTCATATAGTAATTCTTTTCTCCCGAGATTAAAAAGAAATATGTTCGGTTATTCCTAGGAGTCGAGAGGTTGAGCGTATCACCAATCCTTCTGTTAGAGAGTTTGCGGGAACCTCGGGATTTCGATGATACCTACCTAGGTAAGCATGACCACCGATATGTAAGTTGAATGGCTTGTAGGAGCCATCAAGGGATGAATTGTCTTCTTTGTAGCTACGTTATACAATTATAGCCTATAAACCTCTTATGTCCTGCCACGCGGTCGAGTACGGGGCAAGATAATTCGGTTCCGGTTTAGAATACTAAGAGCTTTGAAATTTCCTCCACTTCGGCTGGACAGGAGGAGTCTGGATACCTCGTCCCGTGATCTCGAGAGTATCCAGTATCGGGGAACCTGCCAGAGACGTGGGGCAGTGGGAACGGACTTCCGGGCTCTACATTAGGCACGGGATATTGTAAGAGTTTAGGTATCCGTCAAGGTAACTTACGGTGAAAATCTAATCGTACATATGGGTTCGTGTTGGTAAAATAAGAACATTTATGAAAGAAAAAAATTAGTATACTTGATCATATGAGGTTGTTAAATGTAAAAAAATAAAAAATAAAAATAGAATAGAATAGAAATAGAAATAAAAACATGGTTATACAATGTAGTACTCGTTATCCTTAGTAAGACATCTAGTTAATAGTAAAATATCGACTCTCAAAAGTGATGCTATCAATGCCTCGAATGATGGACGTAAGGTAACTACCAATAGGATACAACATTTTTCCTTACTTGACATGGTCTATCGGTTGAGATAAGTCGAGGCTATACAGCTGCATGGATATCATGTGGCCTAAACGATCGCCAGTCTTAAAGCATGCTCGTTGTCTGCCCCGCTCCCAACTGTCAACCCCTCACCACTCAAGAAGACGGTGAGGTAGCATCTTGCAGTCGGCAAACCATAGTGGAGGGAAACCTGGTACTTGATTCAAGGGTTTATGGCCGATTCTGGAGCCTCCATACATGTCCCAATCGTGGAGGATTTCGGGCAATGAAGCCATCGTGATCAGAGGGTTAGCCATTAAGATCACGCTCTTGATAGTAACCAGCGGATTTCATCCACGTTTCACTTCTCTTACATTACAACATTGTACATATGCAGTACGCTGCTCATGTTGATATGTATAGCATTTTCAAATTAAAATTGGGGGTTTGGGATGTCCTTTTTTCGGCAGCACTAGCTCACTTCTCCAGTTTCTTGCATATGCAAGCGAGGCGGATGGTCAGCTTGCAGTTGATTGACCAGTTATCTACGTTCCTCGAAGCTATTTTCGGACGGGGGTTCGCTGCTCCTCGTAGCCGCCGTTAGATTACGCACAGCTATCTTCATTTTAGGGAGTATATACGTGACAACATTGCCTTCTCATCGTATCCAGACCGGGTCTTGGCTTACTGAGATTTCGAACTGTCAGCATTGGCAGATATAACCGTGTGGCAACGTGTGAGAGGCCTTATTCGTATGTTTGTGTGAAGATAGTGGCGGAAAACCCTACACGGCACGGATGATTTTTACTTAAATTGATAGAAGACTGATATAGTATTACATATGTACGTAACTATGTATATGTATAGTTATATGTATGTACAAACATATTAGAGTACAAAAAGTCACTTCTTATCTTACAAAAGCATTGGCCTCAAGAGTTGGGTTAAGCAAAGCCAACGATGTGGAGAGCTATGGCGCAACCATGGAAGCTGATGACGATGAAGTGGGATGGAGGGGAAACCGTCTTCATACAAAGACGATCTCTTTGAATTGAGATAGGTGGCATATCTAAGTGTGAACCCTAAGCAAATAAGAAAATCACAAGCTACCTAGGTAGCCCTATGAATAGGAGTTGTCTAAGGCGCAAATCTTTTAGTATTGTCTTTGGCTTAAGAACATCTAATCTTATGGTCTAAGCACGGAGATGAAGTGGGCAGATCTATAAGACTACCGCCTATTTTCGAATATTTGCAAAGACGGCGGACCCATTTTAAAATGGTTCTAGCTTTATTAAGTTAGTGAATCCTGGGGTTCATTCAACAACACCTGATTGAAATGTCCCCACTCTTTTTATTGTAAAATTTTTCCAATCATGCCAAGTCACGCTAAAAATCAGCAGCCAATAGTTGCTTAAAGATAAGTTATCAATTTCTTACTCATTTCTTACTAATCTTCTTATCATTTCTTATCGGATTTCTTTTGATATTGGAACCAATAGAGCCTCACCTTACGCTAGCTACAATAGGTAAAGCGTTATGCTAAAGTGGGCCCGCCGTCTTTGCAAATATTCGAAAATAGGCGGTAGTGATTCATCTCCTACCTGTGTATGATCCGTGATCCGTGATCGTGATAATTGGATGCAAAGATGCAAAGATGCAAAGAAGCCCAGATCTTATCATACCTACCTAATCATCTTCCAACAACGAGAAGCAAGAAAGTTTCCATTGCTACTCGATGCAAATACATGCATAGGTAGCTAGATGGCACCATGTAAATGATACCTAAACTTATCTGAACGGAATAGCCAAAGACTCAAAAGACTCAAAGACGCGTTGGCATCCTACTACGCAAAATATACCTTCACTAAACCAGATCAGGGATTTCCAATGCTGCTGCTTTTGTCAAATGGATCCAAGGTGTTTTTATTATTTGAGACTTGGGAAGATTGAACGGAGTATTGTGTTAGGTACATACAGATATAGCGAGGTGTAAGGCAAATTGTAGGTAACTCTTTTCTTTTTGACACGACACGAACAGGTCACGGGTCACAAAATCTTAACGTGGCACGCCAAGATGAATGTGGAAATGTTGATGGAGTACGTGTTCGGGTTACCTGCTTGGTAAGAACGGTCCCCTCGGCCATGGGCTCATTGCATGGTTCCATTTCTGTTCTTTCATTCTTCCATCCCTCCTTCATCCCTCCTTCATCCCTCCTTTCTTACCCTGCCCCGCCCAATCGACCCCCCTTTCCCCTCCCCTTTTTGTGGCTGGAGTGAAATGATCAATTGAATTTGGAGCTTAATTCCAGGTTTCCCCCCGCCAACATCCCACTGTTTTATTTTATTTTTGTTCTACAAAACGCTTTGAACTTTGAAATAGTTACCCCTCCTAACGTCTGTTTAATGAAGTACAACACCTGGCGTTGACAGCTACAACTACTAGGTACATAATCCTCATAACATACCGCCAACTTATAAATTTTAACACGTATAACAACAATTCAATGCAGAATTAGCATATCTGTATTAGCGGTGTGAATAAAATAATCTAGATTGCACACCGCATCTACCGTTCCTAGAGGGGCTATCGAGAAGCGAAGCGAGAAAATATCTTAAAAATTAGGTACTTTGAAGGTCTTAATACCCACTAAAAAGTCATATCCCCGGGGACCCTAGCTGCCCTGTAAAGAGTTTGCAGCCCACCGCCAAGGTACCTGGGAAACCCTGCATAACACCGCCTGTATCCCAGCAACGACCTAGGTAATTACAGCACGAGAAGCACCCACCTTCTGGCAACCCGTGCAGCCGGTCCGCGTCCACTTTGCTTTACCTGCTTTACCTGATCTGGCCACTTTACCTGCGGCGTAACTCGTAACTTACCATTTTTAACCACTTTCAATCAAAAGAAGCCACAACCGCCTCACCTGCCTGAATGTACCTTACTTACCAACCCACGTCCTACCCACATTCTTTTGCGTCAATCCGACTGGTCGGTCCCGCTTTGTTAGCAACCTTTTTACTTATCTCTGGTCGTACCAGCCGCTTTAATTTCTATCTAGTACACACTACACAAGCAGACAAGGTACGCTGTATGCTGTACGCAATACCATAATATCTAAGCGTAGTGTACATGTAGCGTGTCTGTTACGCGGTACGTACCTATTTCTGTTTCTAACTCCAAGTGCCAGTGCCAATTCCAAACCACTCATCCACCCACCCACCTACCCGACTTGTTGTTCCCCTCCCTGCACTAGTCACTAGCCACCTTTTGCATAGCATAGCACAACGAAAGCACAGCGCATTCAATTTTCCCTCCCTCATTTTGACCCGGCATTGTCCCTCTTTCCTCATCCCTTCCCCCCCTCCTTTTTTTTCTGAGATTCCCAACTTCACATTTTCATCCTCCATCAAACGTCCTATCCGCCCCTCGAACCCCTCCTTGGTTTTTAACGGTCGCAACCCGCGCATCGTTAATTACTTACTTGCATCGTCGATTTTTTAAGACGACTGCATCATCTCGAACACTTTTCGTGCTTCGAGATTATTTCCCCGGCCAAGGCCACATCCTATTATAATACAGTCCATTCTATGATTCCTATATCGATACAAATGACCAACTATCTACAAACTAGTCAAGAAGACACACTTTAAATCCCACGGGAGCGCACGTGTGCGAGCGAGGAGCCAGGCGATTTCAACTATCAGCCTGTGAAAGGGTCAACTCAATAATAACTGCCCAGTTTTCGGAGTGTCGACCGCATAGACGTTGTCATCAAAAGCGAAGAAGAGCCCAACTGAATCGGAATATATTTCCCTACCTTCATCATCAATCATCGCAGACCCTACCCGACCAACGCGACAACTATCCTTCAAGATGCCTGGCGCGAACGTGGCAGTCCTTCCTACCACTTCCGCCTCTGCCACATCGACACCGGCCACCCGAAAACCCTCTCTCGCGCAACCAGAAAGGAAATACAAGTGCCAGTTTTGCAACAGAGCATTTAGTAGAAGCGAACATCGAAGCAGACATGAGAGATCGCGTATGTGGCGCGAATTCATTTACTCCCCCCAATCCCTTTCAGCTTCAGCTTCCCCTCCACAAAGCCCCTCCTCTGTGTTCCATCACTCGTTCCCTCCTCCCCCCGTCCTCCGTCGCAAATCACCTACCCCTCAACGCCTTCAATCGATCTGATTCGATGTAACCTATGTTGGTCTACCTATAGCTCTCGAAAAGCTGACTTGATAATTGATAGATACGAAGGAGCGCCCATTCAAATGCATGAAGTGTAGGAGCACTTTTGTACGACGCGACTTACTTCTCCGACACGACCGAACTGTCCATGCCAAGGATGGAGGAGTTCCTCTCCACAGCGACGGAAAACGTCGCGCCGGTGCCAATGGCGTATCTAAGTCGAGAGCCGTTGGTGGTCCTTCCAAGTCTTCTATTGCCATCGACACCTCGACCCTTAGTGAACAGATCGAGGCTAGTAGCGAAGGAGCCTTCGATGTCGAACATGCTGCTATGCTAGTCGCGGACCTTCATCATAAGGCGATGATGCGCGACAATGCAAGCCCGTACGAATCTGGTCCTTCGATGTCCTATCCTGCCAATGGCCCTCCTATGGTGGATCCTGCTGTCAATTATCCTCCTAGTGCCGTCCCGCTACCTACCAGTGTACCCTGGGATGCATTTGCTTCGCAGTCAGCGATGGATGCTAAAGCTCAGTCTGTCGCATCAAATGCATCGGGTTCTTTCGATTCGCAACATCCCTTTGCCAATGTGAGTGCCATCCAGGCCCAACCCAGCCTTTCGCCCTCCTCTTCTGGTCTCAGCTATAGCGATTTCATGCCTGCGTCGCAGTCCGTGGCAGACCCGTTCCCCCCTTTCAGCAATGGCCCAGCGGCCCTGAACGTATCACATACAACTCAATCTAGAAGCGCATACACTAACCCGCCTCAGACCTCGGCGGGCTTCAACGTTCCTCGTGTCCACAACGACGAAGAGCGCAATATACTCCTAGATAACATCCGAGCGTATGATAGTGAGCGCGCGATTCCGGAAGGTTTCCGTGTTCCTAACTTATCGTCATTAAACCGTTATCTATCGACGTATTTTACGCTCTTCCATCATCACCTGCCGTTCTTACATCCGGCTTCATTCAATGTTACTCAGGTGTCTCCGGCCTTACTGCTTGCAGTGCTGTCAATTGGTGCCCTCTACGCTTTTGATCAGGATCAGGCCTATTTACTCCACATCGGATCCAAGGTTTTGGTAAACCAATTTCTGCAGAACAAGGAGAACTTCAGCTCTCGAAAATGTCCTCTATGGACCATGCAGGGCTCCCTTCTTAACATGATCTTCGCCAGCTGGAGTGGAGATCCGAAGGGGCTTGAATGGGCTTGCTCGATCAAGAGTCTGCTGGCCAACATGGTCGCTGGTAATCGGTACGAGTTGAAGCTTCGGCAAGATGGGCGTGAAGGTGCGCAACCCAGGCGAGACGAGTGGATTGAGGATGAAGGCTGCCGCCGCACGTACTTTGCAGTCTACATCTTCTTCGGGCTGCTCACAATGACCTACAACCACACGCCTGCCATTAGTTTCAACGAGTTCGAAAACCTCCAGCTTCCATCCCAAGAGGCGCTTTGGAACTCTAAGGTTACAGATGAAGCCACTTGGCAAGAGCAATTGAAGACCTCTCCGGCGATTACGTTCATGGATGCCCACGAGAAGCTCTTTCAGGGGGAGACATTGAAGTACAGCGCTTTTGCGACACGTGTTATGATCAACGCATTGTTCTTGGAGGTGTGGTATCACAAGCGTAGCCCCGAGGCTTTGCAAGATGTGGTGACCGAATATAAGCTTCGACTTGCTCTTGAGACGTGGGAGAAATCCCTAGATCTCTGCGAGCCCGAGGCCGATGCGGTCCCGCTCAGCGCGCCTCACAAGGGTCACCCCCTGATCTTCAATGCCAAGGCCATGTTCCGCAACGCACGCCTCCGCCTAGAGGTTGACCTGAAGACGGTTCAAGAAGCGCTTCGTTACCATGACCATTACGAGGTCGCCGCTGCTATGTCCAATGCGCGCGACAAGGTTAAGCGCTCTAGTGAGATGATCAAGGTAATCGAGGAGTGTTACAACTGCATCGAGACAGCTGTCCGTCAGGGCGTGCGCTGGGTCGCCCGTACCTCTCCGACTAACTGGAGTATCGAACATCCTCTGTGCGGTATGGATCTTATGATCACCCTCACTCTTTGGCTATATCGTCTGGAACATGACGAAGAAGCTGCCTCAGAAGAGGAGATGGCCATGTATCTCAAGGTTAGGATGCTATTCGACAAGGATGCCGAGGGTGCCATGAACTCTCAACAGCTGAGCTCTACTGTGGCTCACCTGTGGGGTTCGATGCTGGACGAGGTGGTTGTTTGGGGGTAAGTTGATAAGCCGACCTTTCCTATTGGATACGAGACTAATTCGAATCTGTAGCATCACAAGACTTATGGGCGAAGCCTTCCGCCTTCACTCTCAAGCCCTCGTGGGCTACGTGGATGATGTTGAAGCGTCTTCCAACGTCTCGACGCCCTCTATGATTTCACAAGGGGGCGATGAGGAGAGTGTGTACTAAATACTATTTACGAGGCTTACGATTTTCTTTGTTCTTCCTCTAATAATGGGGGGCGGGGGTGGGAGAGTCTTAATGGCATATACCTCCTACGTTCGCGCTTGATTTTCTCTCAATTTTGGAATGGACCGGCGCGGGGGGGGTTTTACGGGAATTCGTTACTTTTCATAGTGTTTGCATCCGACGTCTGCATCTCACGTTACCGGAATGGGGGTCCTGGAATAGGGCGGCTCTCTCGGTGACCAGTGGAAGGGGGGGCAACTGTTGCGTGGTACGCGCGATATAATGTCTGATGCAGTTGGCTGGCTGGTCCATGATTGAAGCTTCTTTTCCTCTCTGTTCTATTAGCTACGGCGCACTTATCCTACTTTTAATGCCGCTGTTGCGTTTTTCTCAACGTTTTCTTCCAGTTCTTCGTCGTCGACAGATACCTTGTTCCACAATACCGGCCGTCTTTTTATTCTCCAATTTCCTTGCACTCGCTCGTCCACATTCAACTTAAGTTCTTCGTCTTTCCTTCCTACAACTCGTTTTCCTTAAATCTTCTTATCATGTCATGCAATAGAGCCGGCAAACTTGAATCTCGGGATGGAAACTTGAGCCTGGCAAATCGGAAAACATGACACAACAGATTGATTAATCAGTTCGATAGGAAGTGGTTCATTTCGAGTTATAGATACTACAACACGCGTCAGAAATTCAATAAATCACTTCTCCGCTATCAAAAAAAAACCTTGTGATATGTGTGTCCAGCGATTTCGTGAGCATCGATGTCTACCTAGGTAGGTAGGTGTAATAACTAGAACGAGAACGAGAATGAGAATGATCCCTTGCTTGTGAAATTGTCAGGGGTACATATACCTACATATACATACATAGTGAAGCCATGATGTCCCTTTCCTATCGGCGCGCTGCAGGTACCCGAAGCGTCGGCTCTTTCCTGCAAGCCTCTTTACATAAAACGTATGACTGGAGGCAAATCAAGAGAACAACTACTTTAAATATGAAGGGTAATATCCCCTCGACGGCCAGTCGTTCCTGGCTGCATATCTAGGGACACCGGTTTCTAACCATGACATTTCTCCTTCCCATCATTGGCGGTGGTTGTCCTCACAACTTCCATCAAACATTGAAGTGTTTTTCTTTCTATTTTGGGATGTTGTTTACAGCCGCTCATTTGCTTAGTGTAATTTGTCTCACACCAACATAGGAAGCTAGAAAGATTCAGCTCATTAGATACGCTCATTTTTGCCTCGGTCATTTGCTTTCTCGAGATCACTCCTTTGCTCAAATCTTCGTATACGACATCCCTTGCTTCTGTCACATTGCGCCGGTATCCTAGGTACTCAGCCGACAGCTACACGAACTGTGCTCCTCCTGTACTGTGATGCATCCGCGAATACTCTACTACACGATGGCTTCTCTTCGGGTCCTGGCTTCTATTTCTATCCTCACCAATCTCGTACTGGCTAACTGCGAGTGCGGATACTCGATAATAACGCCCTCTGACAGCAAGAGATACTTCTTTACAGACATATTAGAGAGCGACTTCGTCCACTTGGATATCACAGACGGGCCTCAAAATTACGGCGAATATGGGTGGGCACGGCAAGACTTTAACATGTCTAGCGAGGTTGCGCGAGGTCCCTATGGCGAATCATACACACCTCAAAACGTGATATCAAACAATATTGCAAACGAACAAGTGTTTGGGGAGTCTGGGACTAAAGGAGGCGACGCCGGTCTCAACCTAGTGGTCAGCAGCGAAATTCAGGACGGCATGGTCACTGGTGCCGATGTTTCTACAACGGACATCCATTACTTCCATGGAACATTCAGGGCAGGTATCAAGGTCACTGATATTCCAGGAACATGTAGTGCTTTCTTCTGGGTGAGCAACACCTTTCGCGGAGAAGCCATCTAAGATGATGAAGTGGTAGGGAAAGACAAATGATTTACTAACCGTATTTTGATTGATTAGTATATGAACGATACCCAAGAAATTGACATAGAGTTCTTGTCGTCAGAATTCAACAGAAACAACAACACCTTCCCTGTTAATCTCGTCCTGCAGTCTCAGGAGTCCAAAAACGCCGGGTTTGACGCTTCGAAAACCGATGATTTCAGAAAAGTCAACTTACCATTCGACCCTACAGCAGCGTTTCACGAGTATCGAATTGACTTTCTACCCGACCGAGTGCTATTTTACGCGGACGCCGAGCTACTAGCCGAGATGAATGGAACTGGGGTGCCATCGACTGCCGGAAACTTACAAGTGTCGCACTGGAGCAATGGCAACGTCGGCTGGTCGCAAGGGCCACCGAAGACAGACGCTACCACTACTATCAGCTACGTAAAGGCATATTTCAATTCATCTCTAGAATCAAGACAGGACGACTATAAGATGCGTTGCAAAGACCCGTCAGCTCCCACGGCGATTTGCGCCATCCCGGAGAATAATGCTACGTTCTTCTTTAGCAACGATAATAACATGACGCCTAACCAAACGACATACCATGAAAATAATACCGGAAGATCGAGGCAGTGGCGGTTACCCCTATTTGCTGCGGCCCTGGCAACTAGTACGTGGATGGCTAGGCTGTGAAAGGTGGCTATTCAGGAGTTCGTGTTGTGATGGAAAACGAAATGTGATTTGAATGAAGATGAATCAGGCAAGCGTGTTTTTAGCATACTGTTTATGATGGGAGTTTACATGTTGCTTCTGGTTTATGATATCCTTCGGAGTCGCGCGAGGACAGGAACAAGGAACAAGGAACAAGTCAGTTATCAACTCACATTCGTGTGTATTTATTTATTTTCTGCTTCTTCCAGAGCCAGGTTAGATACCCGGGGGGCTTCATGGAAGATCAGATTGTGGTCTGTATTACAATTTTAGCACGTTTACATCAACTACACCCTAGGATATGAAAGAGCACAAGGTTTTGAACAGTAGGAAATACATTGTTAGCCCCGTTCAATATGCAAGAGACTTTCCATACGTCCAAAATCAAGGAAGGTTAAATATAGAGCCAGTTTCTTTCAATCATACGATCTAGAAGAAATTAAAGGGAGAAAAAAAATGTGTCTCGCATCCTCCCTTCTAAAGCAACGTCTCGTGATGCGGCGTAGATGTGCGCAACTAGAAACGGGAGGAACCTAAGCTTGCCGATCTTCTAGTGCCTGGTGACACAGCTCAGACCCTTAGTTTCGCGAATTAAGCCCCCTCGGCCGAGCCAGTAAGGCTGGTGTGCCGTGACACACTCGCTCACGGTTGTTGGAGAGGAGGGAAATGCAGAGCCAAGAGCGGAGCCCGCACACCACCACCTCGGGGCGGGTCACCCGGGCGCGGAGAAGTGTCTATGTTAGTAAGGAAGGAAAAGAGGAAGGGAGAGACTTGGGGTTTAGTTAGACTTTGGAATATAGAGTTCATATTTAGGTTTGCCAGTCAGATTGCGTGGCACGGCTCTCCACCTGCCCGATCGGGGAGCTCTCCTCTCCATACCCCATCTGCGCGTGGTCATGTTAAAGGGGGGACGTCATTGGGGAAAGAGGGGGGGTAGGGGGGGCTTTTTTTATAGATTTAACTGGACTGTGTTGATAATTGACGGTTCGGAGAGTTGATCGATCGAATGGGATGGATCGTGGAGATTTGAGAGACAGGGCGTTACGCCACATCTCCTTCGGCTACTTTTTTAAAGGATTGTGCCGATAGATCTTGAATAGATACTAGGTACTTGAAACTCGAGATCGAAATGAAATGGCTTGTGATAATATACCCCCCTATTGGCTATTTGACTATGATTATTCTATTGTTGGCTCTTTAATTATGGATGGATATTCACTAGGTAGTTTTAGTACCTAGTTATAGACCCGTCATAATAGACCTATAAACATGTCAGATACCCGAAGAATCTCGTGTATCTCGTGTATCTTGTGTATCGGCCGCAGCCTTACGCATCTGTACAACGGAAACCCATGACGGCCTCTCCGTATTTCTCTTACGTACATACCAGAAGCAGCAGAAGGTATTAAGCTTAACGTGGGCGGCCGGGCACGGGCCGACGATTTTCAAACCCCGGAACATCCACCGCCTGCCATCGCCGCATTTCTCCTTTCGCTGTAACCTCCGAGACACAAATGCGCGTGTCCACCACATAAACCTGTTTGACAAGCAGTTATTGGCTCCCCGGAATGAAACAGCTCTCCAAGCCTTTTGCAATTATGCGGCCCTCTGCTTTACCCCCTTTACCGCCCGACAGGGTCGATGACCCTCTTAATCAAGGATTTTTCTTGGACGAGACGTCATTCTTCATGTTCCATACTCTTCTCCATATTCTTTCACACATCTTCCTTTGTATCCCTCAGCTGTAGTATATTCACCGCCATGCCCTTGCCTCATCAGCTGTCCATCAGCTAGGGATACAGATGGCTAACTAATCAGGATAACTTGACGTACCGTCCATTCGCCGCGAAGATCTTTCCAATTTTTAGTACCCTACTCTCGGGTAACTCGAATGTCCTTTCATGCTCTCTGCACCAGTGGCTTGAAGGGGCTGTGCTATTTACTGCTGCGACCCTATTTAGAACGCTCTCTTGGTTCAAATCACTTATCACATGAATTTTGTCACATACTCAACACATGATGTCTCTCCCTTACGAAAACTTGGTAATCTGTCTGCCAAGTAGCCTAAGCAAAAGGCATCGTCCGTGTAATCCAAGTATCCACTGACCATGAAGCTACTCCAGGTACCCGCGGACGGGCCTTGGGTAACTTGGTAGATATCAAATGATCTTAGGCATGGCTCACAAGCCCTACCGTATAGGACCGTTGATTGAGCAATCGGTTCTCATCTTACGTAGGTAGGTAGGTAGGTAGGTATACAGCATTAACTATCATAAAGTCGGTTGGTTTTCCTCTCTCCCTAATGTTCTACGACTCTGCTTCTCAAAGGTCACAGGTTGCACCCTCCAACAAGGAATCGTGGAGCACATGCTCGCAAGTTCTTCCCACCAGCGTTGGAACTTTTGCATCCCTAGAGACTTGTTACTAGGACGATTTCACCTTAAAAATCAGAGGAGTTCCACTCGTTTTTGAGGCTGTTTGACTTCATCCCAACTTGCCTATCGGTTCTAGTCTTCTATGATTTTCTCATGAACTATTCGCTCTTTATTAGGTATTGGTAATAGGCATTCGGAAACACTCGAAGAAGAAAAACCAGTCAAGATGACGAACCCCACGACCGATATAGCCATCGTGAATAACACGGGCTCGTCCGAGGCCTACGCGTACATCAACGGCCTCGACATCAACAGCAACAACGTGCCCCTGTTCATCCAGTCCGATGGCAAGACCGTGTACCGGCCCGCCAACCCCTCGGCGACCCAGACGGATCTGACCGAAGACATCGCCATCCCGCTGGGCGCGGCCGGGTCCACGACCACGGTAACGATCCCGCAGATCGCCGGCGGCCGCATCTGGTTCAGCACCGGCAGCAGCAAGCTGACGTTCCTGGTGAACCCGGGCCCGGCCATCGTCGAGCCGAGCGTGACCAACACGGCCGACCCCAACTACAACATCGACTGGGGCTTCGCCGAGTTCACGTACAACACCGACCAGCTGTTCGTCAACATCAGCTACGTCGACTTCGTGCCGCCGATCCCCGTCGCCCTGCAGCTCGTCAACACCGCGGGCGCGACGCAGACGGTGCAGGGCATGCCGGCGGGCGGCCTGGCCACCGTCGTCGACCAGCTGACGCAGCAGAACGCGAGCGACGGCGCCGGCTGGGACAAGCTGATCGTCAAGGCGGCCGACGGCCACGTGCTGCGCGCGCTGAGCCCCAACAGCGGCCGCGTCGCCGACAGCACCCTGTTCGACGGCTACTTCGACGCGTACATCGACCAGGTGTGGACCAAGTACGCCGCCGCCGACCTGACCATCGACACCCAGGCGTCGTGGGGCAGCGTGGCGGCGCGCGTGCAGAACGACGCCCTCACCTTCGCCGACGTCGGCTCCTTCGCCCGCCCCTCCGCCGGCGACATCTTCTCCTGCTCCACCGGGCCCTTCGGCAACTACCCCTCCGCGTCCGCCGACGAGATGGGCGCGCTGGGCGCCCGCATCGCGGCCGCGTTCAACCGCTCGACGCTGCTGAGCAACGCGCAGCAGCCCGACGGCGAGCAGGTCGCGGAATACTACACGGCGACGCCGACGAACCACTACGCGCGCATCGTCCACGCCACCAACATCGACGGCCGCGGCTACGCCTTCCCGTACGACGACGTCGTGCCCTCCGGCGCCACGCAGCCCGACCCCGCCGGCACCGTGTTCGACGGCAGCCCCAAGCTGCTGACGGTCACGCTGGGCGGGCCCGCGAGCAACGCCCCGGCGAACGGCGGCGGCAAGGAGAAGGATGGGGATACGGGGACCGGCGGCAAGCTGTCCGGGATCTGGGATAAGCTGAAGAGCTGGTTCGGGTCGCTGAAGAAGGCGTTGCATATCGGGAACTGAGGGGAGGTGAGGTGATGATGCTTGGCTGCGAGGTGTTGCCGCTGCTCTACGTTCGATCTGATTCGGTTCAGTTCGTACCTTCGTTGGATTTGTCTTTGACTCAATTTGTTTATTGCCCATCATCTCCCGGCGTTGGGGGTGTTTGAGGTTGTCTACGGAATTCGGTGTCTAGGATCGGTCGCTTTATCGCTCGTACATACATACCCCTACCCTTCTCTTCTGTCTTATTCAGACTTCGACCCCCCTTTGAGGTTTGGTCGTTTGCATGTTGGCTACCGGCCGTTGGCATATTCAAGGTTGCATTGCGTCTGGGTTTCCTTCGTTTTCTCCTTTTTTCCCGCATTATTTTGGGATCCTGTTCTGGACAGGAGCAGGATAGAATGAACTTGTGCGAGGTTGCTGTCCATAGTACCCCCTTTCTTTCGGATAGGGCCTAGTGGTCCTACCTAATTGTTGTCACTGCTGTATATAAGCACCCCTTTCGACGATAGTCGTGTATATAGTCTATCTACTACCCTACTTGACATATCTTCGTTGATTCCAAGATATATGGAGTAATTGATTATTTGTTATCAAGTATCTGTGCTTCATCAAGGGGAGGTGATTTTACGAGTATTACTCCTAAGCCGAGAACACTTATCTTCTGGTCTTATCCCTCTCCTTCTGCTCCCTACGCCACTTCTCCACAAACTCCTCCATCTCTACATGTACTCTCAATCCTTTCTCGCATAGAGTATTGTAGACTGATCTAAGTTCCGAAGAATCCATGTCTCTGACCAGCGTGGCAAATGCCTCCATGAAAATTTCCTTCGACCAGGGACAACGTTGGAGTGCTCGATAAAACACACTTTTGGCCTTGGATCTGAGTACCTTGTTGTCGTAGCAGAATCTGATATACGATATCCATAGGCCCGGATGGTTCTTGCACGCCTCGTTCTTGAGAGCGTGCTCAAATGCTGCTCGTGTAGAGTGTATATTTCCAGTACGGGACTCATGGTGGATGGCGAACACTCGACTACTAACACAATCGTGAGGCTCGACAAGGACGACTTTGTCGAGGATAGAGCGCACTCTGTCGTCAATACTTAGACGTGCTTCTCTCCATGCAAATAGGCTGAGGAAGATGGTGTTTTGGGGGAAGAAGTTGATGTACTTCGTAAGCTGCTCGCGTAGAAACCCGGGTCTGAAAGGCCTACATATGAATGATGTATTAGTACGTATTTAACATGAATGCCTGGAATTGACGACTTACCCTTGACTAGCATGATAGTACAGCAAGCGAACAGCAAACTGAAGAAGTCGCTCATGAGAGGAACTATTCCCTAGATTACGGGCAACTAATTCGTCTGAACAAGTCGAAATACTAGAAATGGCAGACCATATGTCTCCTTGGCTTCCACTAGAAGGTTCTTTATTACTTTGCTGTGTCAAATATTCAAGTAACGCCAAGCCTCCGGCATAGACAACGGCATTCTCGACATCACCCGACGACAACAAATAGTCACGATTTGACGACAAAAACTGTCGAGTCTTCAGTATTTGGGTTGTCGAGGCAGATGGACTTTGTAGTATTGATGTTGCAGAAGAATTATCACTTGACAAGGCACATAACTGAAGTGCCCCCTTAGTCAAATTGCAATCTTCGACATCCAACCACGCTGCAGCAATACCTAAGGAAAGCTTATCGTGAGCTGAGATTGCTGTTAAGCCCATCGCAGCAGCAAGAGTATTGCGAGCGACGTCCTTGTTACCCTTTGTCCATTCAAGTATCGAGTAGCCTCGATATAAAACGACATTTGCTGAGTCCTGCTTTAGCAGTGCCTTGGCCGTTTTCTTCTCATTTCCCGGGTCGTTAATTGACTCGAAAGAGAGGTAGTATGGGGCAAGCTCGCGGGCCCCGAATGTTCGGACGAGCTGCTTTAATGTGACCGAAATCCACCCGTATTGATCAGCAGGAACTTCATCTCGAATCTTCTTCATGCTCTTAAACCAATGAGGCATTGGAAAGAGGACGTCCGGTGTAGTGGCCATCCGCTGATAATCGTGCGAAAACTCTGGCGGCTTCTTATTTTGCTCTTCGGAATTCGTGACAGGATCCGGCGAGGCCCCTGCGATGATGAGTTTCGCTGGACTGCGAATAAGGAAATCATCTAGAACCATGTCTTGGACGATACCGCTAGAACAGTGTGCCGGAGGCAACTGACAAAATATCAAGAATGCATCTAGTAATTGATCCTGAATATTAGGAATAATTTCAACCGGAAGATACAAAAGTATATCCTGGATATCGGCGAACATGACGAGTCGAAATGGATCGTCCTCTGCTCCATCATCCAAGGTGCGAGCAGGATTTGTAGCTACTCGAGCCTTGTGTTGTTCGATGATCGACCATGCTTTATACCCATCTCGAGTACTTGGAGATGTCAATTTGTCTAAACCTTTAGGCTCGGGAGGTTCTTGTGTCCCACCATTCTGCTCAAACGTTGCCCATCCCTGAGCCGATTCCTCTCCTATCCGCGGCACTTCGCTCTCCCAAAAATCCTGGAAGCTAGGTGGTACTTCGATCTTCGATTGCTCTGGTAAAGTCGAGGGGCGTGCGAAGGTCAATTCCAGCGTGGCTTGCCATGCTGCTGTAGCAAGTTCCTTATACCCGGCATCTGAAATGAAGCGTGTTGCTCTGAGAAATACATAGATCATATGTTCATAGAGTTGGATGCGATCTGACCGAGGTTCTTTAGTCGAAGCCTCTAATTCCAAGTACCGCAATCGCTCAACATAAAGTTGCTTAATTTTCTCATACTGAAACGTTGATAGTCTCGTTTGCTGGAAGTTTGTATACTCCCTCCACAAGTCAAAACTAGTTCCGTGTTTCTCGAGAGCTTCATTCCACCTTTTTGTAAGAGCCTTGGCGTCCCATATCTTAGAACCTTCTCGCATTATTTGTAACTGTAATTTCTCTCGTTGCGGGTTAGTAGTTGCGTGAGAGTACGCTTGCTCAAGCATCGACAATTTGATATCAGCAAAGCTTTTGACTTCTGCCGTGGTGGGATGACGCTCATCGTGACCGCTTACTCGCAGAAGATTATCTTGATGATCAACCAGCTCGAACCAAGCATCGATATCTTCCGGATGGTCTCGTACTTTCCTAGATAACTCGACAGTCTTTAAGTTCATAGGATCATCGATCCCAATATCCCTCGAGTCTGCGGACGTGTCACTAGCATAGTCCACGTCACTATCGGAATGCTCGTGATCTTTGCTTTTCCCATAGATTGACCTATACGATTGCCCTTCCTCACCTGAAGAATCCTCCGGCTCAGAACCAGCTCGCTTTCGTTTTTTCGAAGACCTAAGGGGCACAAAATCCTCCGACTCTGTCACCCTTTGTGATGGCTCCCGTCGAACCCTGACAGGTCGAGATTTATGGAGACCCTTGGCTAAGAGGGTCTTCTTGTCGCTACTGAGCAGAGAACGGGTTTCATGGTGACCTAGTATGAAGAACTCATCGTGGCTCTTAGTACGATCGACTCTCATATAACCGTCAACTCCAAGAATACGACCGAACCCATATCGGCGGTAGTTGGGAACATCGCGACGGTTGATACCGCCGTATCTCCTAATTAAGGAATCACCTCGCTTGTCATAAATAAATAGCGCATCCCTTGCTTGTTCCAACGGGGATGGATGATGCGAGATTTTGTGAGTACGAGCATTATCAGTTTGATGGGATCTATCTGCTAATGAATAGTGGCCGCTTTCTTTCCGAGAAACATGGTGTTCATCATGTTGCCTTGATCCATCGTCTTCATTATTCGGTTGACTTTGAGTTGTCTCTGATTTTGGCTTGAAAGAACCGAATTTTGGCACAGCTGAACTCTTCCCTTGTTTGGATGACATGATGATTTGATGCTATGTTTTGTCTAGTCATTCCTCTTCCGTACCCTTACCTAAGCTGCTAGGTAGGTGTCATGGATGCGATGCTAAAAGTTGATAGTTGCACCTAATTTTCAGCCGCGCCTATTAGATTCGCTTACTAGACTCGGAAATATTAATCACCTAAGTCTTGGATATTTCACGTAGGTAATTAGATGTCTTAAAGTCGACTTGTAGCGGGTATGGCGTAAACTGTCAAAATAGGTATCGATGAAGTTGAACATCGGGCTTACGGGATCATCGATATAGTGTGGGACGCGGTCTTCGCGTAGCTTCTAATTAGTGGCTTTAGTGGCTTCCATAGTAGCTTCCCTGATTTTAGCGAATTTAGCGACATGATGCAGCGCTGAAGATCGGTCTTTAGCAGGGTGTTTCACCCTGTTAGTGGACCAATGGTTACTGTACCAGTACCCAGGTATGGATCCGGCTGTGTGTCACGGCAGTACATAGGTAAATCTACGGTGGTCGTACAGCGTACATAGCCCTGGGGGTACAAGTACCTAACGACGTCTTGTAGTGTGGTAGCAGCGATCTAGGATGCTCCACAATGATATAATCTGCATGTGGCCTTTTTTTTCTTGTCCAACAAGAACAAACAACTCCACAACCTTAGGGTTCTTGTTCGACCTATATGACCCACTACATCTCCATCTGACCTCCGTTAGTTCCTTACTCCTGTGTATACATTACTTACGACTCCCTAAATTAAAGTTAGACTTAATATTCTAATATGGTAGTACACGGGCAGGCTAAGTACAATGTAAGTTGCCAGTTGATTCCGGGGTTGTCTACATATCTCTAGCTCGTCTTTGTCCAATTCCAAGTTCTAAATTGTTGGACAACCAAAAAAGACAACGAGTTGTAACGACTTCCTAATAAGACGCCATCGGGGTCTCCACCTGCGATGCTCCCCCGGGAGCTGCTGACACCCCCTACTATGTTATCTACCTAGAGGTAGGCAGGTATATGTACATCAGAATGCAATAATATAAGGGTCTCTTCGACATCGCGCTTAACCTTACCTACTTCTGAGCTTCTTTATCTACTAACTAATATCCTACGTGCTTGCGATTAACCGTACCTCATCTCGACCAGCCCGACCAGCTAAGCCTCCAGGCACATCGCCTGCCGAGTCCTTCGCGCCCATGACGCTTAAGAAAAGTCCACTCCTGTCGTCTTCCCCCACGCTCCTCGTTTCGACCAGTTCCGAGGTCGCCCTTCACTGCCCGCCATGACCGACATACCTTCGCATGACGATCCAACCCTATCGGTTCCCGTCTCCCCTACGTATCCACGCCATCATCCTAGAAGAACTAGACGACACTCGGTATCCGAAACTCCAGATGAGAATACCTCTCTTCTACGCCCTTCCCGCTCCCACGTCCGTATCCAAAGTCCGTTAGATAGCCCAAGGACGTATCTATCGAGGAATCATAGCTATGCTGGGACACCCCACGGCTCGCGATACCATTCTCGACATGAATCATGGGGGCAGCGTTTGATCCAAGCTCTTTCCGATCGCCAGGATCCTATGGCCGAGTCGAAAAGCTCCCTTATGGCCGACGACCGGATATGGTATGATCAGTTTACCTCGACCGACTGGGTACACGACAGTATTGCCGACGCATATCGGGTAAAACAGCTACGTAGTCGGAAGGACTTCGTGGGCAGGTTAATTGTCTTGTTTGATGGTGCTCAGGGTTGGATATTAAGCGCCTTAGTTGGTGTTCTGGTAGCCCTGCTGGCCTATTGTGTCAATGTGGCCGAAACTACCATCTTTGACTATAAGGATGGCTACTGTACGCGAGGGTGGTACCTGAGGGAAAAGCGATGCTGTCCTCATGGTCCATGTACTGATTGGCGATCTTGGTCCGAGGTTCTCGGTGGTCATCCATTCGGCAACAAATGGACAGAGTTCGGAATCTATGTCATCGCTGTCCTTGTTCTCTCGGTTTCATCATGCTTACTTACTCTAACAACCAAGACTGTAGTTCCTTCAGCTTACAGAATGTCGACGTTAGATGAGAACCTAGCTGCTGAGTACTCCCGCCAGCCACCGGATGATAACGACGAGGACGATGACGGGAATATCAGCCCGAGGCAGACCCGCCGGGAGGTTGCCGACCCTCCAGCTCCGATGGTATACTATTCTGCAGCCGGTAGCGGCGTAGCCGAAGTTCGTGTTATCCTCAGTGGATTCGTTCTCCACGGCTTTCTTGGCTTTAAGACACTCGTCATCAAATCAGTAGGATTGATCTTGAGTGTAGCTTCGGGTTTGAGTCTTGGTAAAGAGGGTCCTTACGTCCATATCGCAACTTGCATCGGCAATATTTGTTGTCGAATTTTTACCAAGTACGATCGCAACGATGGCAAGAGGCGCGAAGTACTGTCAGCCGCAGCCGCAGCAGGCGTTGTTGTTGCTTTTGGAGCTCCTCTCGGCGGCGTCCTATTTGGCCTCGAGGAGGTCGCCTATTATTTCCCGGCGAAGACGCTTTTCCGCACTTTCTTTTGCTGCATCGTCGCAGCTCTATCCTTGAAATTTCTTAACCCCTATGGCACACATAAGATCGTCATGTTCGAGGTCCGCTATAAAATCGACTGGGAATGGTTCGAAATAGCCGGCTTCATTCTGGTAGGGATATTAGGTGGCGCTTTCGGGGCTTTGTTCATCAAAGCATCGCGTCGTTGGGCTTTATCTTTCCGCAAGATCCCTGCCATTAAGAAATATCCTCTTCTCGAGGTTGTTCTGGTAGCTCTGGTGACAGGACTGATCGGTTATTGGAATGTTTTGACCAAACTTCCCGTCGCGAAACTATTACTAAATATAGCCGCCCCTTGCCAGGACGATAGCAGAGATGAAGAATTAGGCCTCTGCCCTACAAACATTGACGAGATACCGGGCATCATTCGGAAGTTACTCGCTGCGTTTGTCATCAAGGGTTTTTTGACAACCATCACGTTCGGCATTAAAGCTCCTGCGGGTATCTATGTCCCCTCTATGGTTGTCGGTGGTCTTATGGGCAGAATAGTTGGCCACCTGATGCAATGGATAGTACTTCGATTCCCACACTGGAGCATTTGGGGAAGCTGCCCTCTCCTCCAAGAATCGACGTGCGTCCAGCCGGGCGTGTATGGACTGATTGCTGCGGGTTCAACAATGTGCGGTGTAACGAGGTTGTCTGTCACATTGGCCGTCATTCTCTTCGAGCTTACTGGAAGTTTGGATTACGTTCTACCCTTTTCTTTGGCTATTCTCGTCGCCAAATGGACAGCGGATGCCTTGGAACCGCTCAGTATCTACGATTTGCTCACGAACATGAATGCTTATCCGTACCTAGACAACAAACATAAGCCCATCTTCACCTCCGATCTCGCGGATATTGTCCCGCGCTTTCGTTACGAGCGTGTTATTGATATCTCGGCTTCACCTCTGGTCGCAGCCACAAAGCTTCGTTCCCAATTAGAGCTTCTTCACCGAGCTGGGGAATTGGATGGCGGCCTACCGATACTCAGAGATAATATCCTCGTCGGCTTGATCCCTGCCCCCGACTTAGAATATGCTTTGGATAATCTCGAGGATGAGAGCAGTAGTCTCTGTCTCATGGCGAGCGTACCCAACATAGACGACGACGAATCTCCGGAGCGAGATCCTACAGATTTCACGCCCTATATAGATCCCGCCCCCGTCGCCTTGGATATTAAATCTCCGATGGACCTGGTGTACGAATGCTTTGCCAAACTCGGCCTACGATATATATGCGTCCTGAAAGACGGGCGCTATGCGGGGATGGTAAGTCTAATGACGTTTTGTCAGCCACACCACATACTGACTTCGTACAGACCCACAAGAAGAGATTCGTGAAGTACTTGCGCGAACTCGAGGAGAAGGAACACGGCCACTAAACGGTATTTCCTATCCGAAAATGTTCGTTTCCTTTACAGGGGAGGTTAGTGAACATATATTATGGTGAGGTCGTCTCGAGGCTCTTCCGGTACATATAGGGCCAGGACATTATGCATTGTCGGGTTGATATTGCATTATTACGGGAATCTGGCGCGTTTGCATAGCCTGGTTTGGGAGATCGTTTTGTTCATTTTCTTGTAGCATCATTAGTCGTTCGACGAATTCGAAGAAATTTGACTTTGGCTATAGATACCTATGTTATACCACCTAGTCTCATTCATACTAAAGACTCTAGACGCGGTACTTCATATGCTAAAGAATACACAGGATCCTCTCGTTCTAGCGCAGGAATAAATAGATTTGGCCAGATTACAAGTTATCCTAGTCAATGAACGACGAGCCCATCAACCTACGAGGCACGCTGGGAGTTTCAGAGATCTCCAAAAGATACGAGGCGAAAGAAGCACAAACTAACCACTGATATCCCAGTCCGAGTCGGCGATAGCCTTCGAGTAGGTGACGTCCTCATTCGCCGATTCACAAATGACGGCGATTGTGAAACATCAGGAAGATCCCCAATTGCCACGAAACGGTGCTGGTTCGCCTACAGTATTCGTGTTATGTAAACACGTCTTGAGTGCTGCTTGGACTGTCACTACCGATTCTCATACCTTACTGTACTCTCAGTCATGTCTATCTAGGCATATGAAATGGGATCATAACAGATCACGGCATAGGTGCATGCCATCGTTTTATCCACGAACTGAAAAATTATAACAGAGAGAACCGCATATTCAAGACAGGATCTTTTATAGCGAGCTGGTACATATCAAGGAGCGCTAGGCGGGTAACCTACTGGCTACAAATCCGACAGTCGTCTAAACTACAAAGCGTAAAGTCATGCTGACATCTTGAGGGTTGTCAGACAACAGCTATTTCTATCTCAGCAAGGCTGACGGTTATTCCATCTAAAGTCATATATGCTTAACCGCTATTGGTGGGTTCGCTTTACAGTTACCTATATTTAACACGTGTAGCATGATTCAACATAGGATGAAAGAAGAGAATTTTTGGTTCTTCGGCATATGATGTAAAGGGAATACAAGTTACTTATTTCTGTTCTTCGCAAATCTAACCAACATGGAATCAAACCATCCAGCATGTCTCTCTTTAAGCCAGCGAGACGGCTTCTCGATTCAACCCTTTTCGGACTAATCGTCTTTTTCGTCATCTCTCTGTATCTCCTCTCGACGAGGGGAGCAGTGGTTCCAGTGCCGTATTTGAACACCGAAAGAGTAAAATCTTCAGTCCCCGAGATAACGAGGGATATTTATAACAATACACTTGGCGTGAGTTGACGTCTGTATGCTAGCCTACCTAGCTATAGAGCAAAGACCTGACACTAGCATTCAGTTCGAGAAGATATTCGTCATCGGCTTACCGTCTCGCACAGATCGCCGCGATGGTATGGTTCTGGTAGCAGCTCTCAGTAACCTCGAGATAGAGTTCGTCGACGGTGTCGACGGCAAGGATGTGCCTGACAAGGCGCTACTGGGCAGCAGCCAAGAGTTCAAACGCCTGGACGATCCAGTCATAGGAGCTTGGCGGGCTCACATGAACGTGATCCAAGAGTCCGTGACCAGCCTTCACATAACCTCGGCGTTATTATCTCGTCATGTTACTAACATGTACTGCGTATCAGAGTCGTGCGAAGAAACCTATCGTCGGCACTGATTATGGAAGACGACGCGGACTGGGACGTCCGGATCCGGGACCAGCTGCACGACTTCGCGCTCGCCTCACACGCGCTGACACAGCCTCTCCTCGGCTCACCAAACTTGCCGCCTGCATACGCTGACCCTACGTACCCGAACGGTACCCTCGGGCCGCCTTCCGTGCCGGACTTGTCCTTCGCCTCGCTCCCGACCACCCTCACCCCCACGACCTCCCCCTACGGCGACGCCTGGGACGTGCTCTGGGCCGGGCACTGCGGCATGGCCTTCCCCTTCACGCACAACGCCGCGCTGCCCAAGGGCCGGGTCGTCCACACCCCGGACGCCAGTGTGCCGCAGCGGCGATACGTCGACGTGCGATCGGGGCTGCCCCAGCTATACGCCGACCACACGCGCGTGTACCACCACGTGCAAGACGCGTGCTGCTCGCTCGCGTACGCGGTGAGCCGCGCCGGGGCGCGCCAGGTCCTGCGCGAGGTCGGGCTGAAGGACGCGAACCAGCCGTTCGACCTGCAGCTCAAGTCGTTCTGCGAGGGCGGCGGGTCCCCCGACCGGGGCGGTCCGCACCGTTGTCTGACGGCGCAGCCGGGGCTGTTCCAGATCCACCGCGCGCGCGGCCCGCGCGGCGCGAACAGCGACATCGCGGACCACGGGGACGGCGTGCAGCAGGGCGAGACACGGATGGTGCGGTGGAGCGTGAGGATGAATTTGGACGCGCTGGTGCGGGGGCGGAGGGATGGGCTGGTAGATCAGTGGCCCGATGTTGATGAGGGTTGATGGGGGGTATGTATACCATTTAGATAGGCGTTAAAGGTATGGGTAGGGTATGGATGTATTATAAAATGACCCCTCAAGGGGCTAGTACACAAAGGCGGTAACTCGTCCCGTAGAGGACAGCAAGATTTGATAGGGGCATTATCATAACAAATACAACGAATTTTTATTTCATATTGCTTCCTTCACTCCTTTGCCGATACATAAGGTTATCATTAAGTATACTGAACATTTGACAGCTCTAGAGCCCCTCTAGTTTATAGGAGCATGTCACATACGTCACTGATAATTTGAGCCTTAGTTTAACCAGCAAGTTGAGATCTATTTTCGTCGAATGAAGCATTTTGTATCTTATAACTCTTCATATAGTATAGGCCATATAGTATAGGGAAATAAGCCCTAGTGAACTACTCGCAAGATCGCATTGTACAAGGAGGTATCTAGGGAATTTCCATCAGCAAACCCTACGAGGTTATAACCCTAACCCTAACCCTGGCCAATTTTTTCTTCTCAGTTTATCGACCAGTCGACCGTTATCATCCCCTTAATATGATAAGCTCACTGTGGCGAACAAAGAAGTTTGTTCCTTGCCAAGGAAGGGGATGATATCCAGGGAAGCTATGGGTGATAATATTGGCTGTGTTCCGTAGCCCTCCCATGTAAGGGAATAGGGGCTCATCTATCTGCAAGCGCGAGATAGCCTCACGTAAGTGTTGCGTAGAGTCAAAGCATAAGTTGATTACGAGAACTTGATTTTTCATTGACAAGCTTCCTTGTTCAATCCTTGTCTGAGGCCGTCTTCTCGATGTTGACTCGGACCCGACAGCCCTACCCCCTTGATCAGCAGTTTGCAGGTAAGATTTTATAGGAATACTTTTCACCTGACCTAGAAAGTAGGTATATACTTGATCTCAGGTATATCATACCTATCAAACCCTGTCTGCAAACAACTGCTAGATAAGGAGTATTAACGCGTAGCCTCCCTCGGGTCCGAACTTCCTTAGGATATTTTCAGGGGATCAAATAAGATAGACAAAAATAAACACGAATGCATATCTCATCCCTTAAGTCAGTCTTATGTAGGATGTCTTTATAAGTGTTAAAAATGTAGATATGATTTGTTCATGAGATAGCGTTTAAAGAAGATAGACGACTAAGTGAACTGTAGTAGGATCATAGGATCATAGGAGTGATAAAGCACTCAACTCACAATTCACGGACCGACCTATCCCGGCACCTCGGATAGAGGTGCCTAAAGCTTGACTTCTCGCTTCCGGGTGTCCCAAGTCTCATCCATTCTAGCACGTAAGCCTCCTCGTCATTGAAAAGTTAAGTGTGTATGTACCAGTATATAGGTAAGTATATGAACAAAATTTAGCCGCACAGGATTTATTAACAACATGACTCGAAATCCCGCCGGAACATCATATATATACTTGAAGCGGAAAAGAACCCATCTCCCATATGCTATGCCGTGTCTGATCGTAGTCAAAGCTCAGCTTCGACGCGACTCTGACAGAGAGAGTTGAGAAAACCGCTTTCCGGGTATCTAACCATTAAGTCCGAAATTTGTACTCAACGCCTAAGTAAATGCTCCATCCGTCGTTCCCTTCGACAACATCACTTCATAGCGTAAATCGTATTCCTTCATCGGTATCCTCGCGGGTTTGGATGCCAGATAGTCTTCGACCGACATGGCGGGAAGTACCTGTGGCCAACATCTCGCAACACTGGACTAGCTCGGCGGCTGGTTGTTCCACCTTTATAGTAAAGAAGGGTTGCAATAGTCCAAACTTAAGATCGTCATCTTCCATGTATACAATGAGTAAGGACGCCAGGCTGGCGGAGATGACCTTCCTGAAAGCCTAAGGGCTCGACTTCGAAGACGGCTACCTTTATCCTAAGGTAGTTCTTCCTAGTTCGCCTAGAAACTAGAAGACCGACAGCTCGGGTCGACGTCATATTCCCTTAATAATTAGGAGATGGGGGATCCGGGTAAATAAGTTACTCTTCAACTATCGTTGAAGGTACCAGATCCGGCGTAGGATTGACTGTGACGATATGTGGGTGGATCCGAGTATCGATCCGAGAGTCGGTCCGGAATGGCACCTAGTGTACTCACGGTCGGAGGAACTCCAATCCATAGCGTCATGGTCAAGTCGTAATTATACTGTAGAAATGGTTAGCTACTACCAACAGAAATAAAACAATGCTACTAGGAACATGTAGCTCGTTTGGAAGATATACGAGAATCATGGCTTACCATTATTGTTGCGACCAATGCCACGATACTTCCTAGGCGGTCACGTTTTGTACATAAACCATCCGACTTCGGGCTGTATCGTGTCATTTCCTGCACTCCGTCGCATCTGCGGCCTGCCATCGGCATCAACCGCCTCCTTGGATCGGAACGCCCTCATAGCCACCGAACCGGCGACCATTTCGGTAGGTATCTCGATGCCGTCGTCTAGCAGCGTCACTGGAACCTTGGCGAAACCGCTCGGCATCTGACTCCTAGTCAGCTTGACCTCCTGGCCCGGCTTCGGTCCGTGCAGACACCGACCACTCTCGTCCCAGAAGCAGAACGAGGTGATCCATCCCGAATAGGCGACGGTACCACTGCCATTAGGCACGTGTTCATTGCAAATTCCTTGCCAGAACCTCCTCGTAGCCCCGCTCTCGGGATCCCTGAAACTTGCGACGAACCCGTCTAAGACAGGCTTCAGCAACTGGAACCACCGCGACGACTCCGAGCCGAAGGTCGTCAGCTGTTCGGCTCGCTCGCGGATCTTGATCCAATCGCTCTCGTCACCGAGCAGGGTCACGGACGGTATTCCGCATCGCGTTCCCCAGCTGTAAGTGAAGTACTTCTGCATCGTGCCCATGAAGATGATGCTGGCGACCGCCTGGTCGACCTTGGTTGTCGTCGTGAAAGCCGGTAGGATCCATTGCTGTAGACCCTCGTCCCGGACGTTCTCTTGTATGAGCTTCGTCATCGCGAACGCCATCTTGCCGTGGTCGAGCCCCTCCAGTTCCATCTCAATATGCAGCTCCTGCTGAGCTTCATGACGGCAGAATCGCTTACGCAGCTCGTCCGAGTGCGCGTTGACGTAGGCGCTAAATTGCGTCAAGATGGCAAACCAGACGTCCTCCGGCCGTATTACCAGGCAATGGTGCTCGTTATATGCGTCTACGCATGCGTGGACGAATCCGTTCTTAGTAGCGAACACATTATCCCTCCTCTCGACACCCGCAAATGAACTTTGTACTAGCTGTCGTGCTCGCGGCGGACTAGTGCGCGTGTCGTCGGTCAGCGTGTAATGCAACAAGATATCGGGCGAAGATGCAAGCCTATATCTGCGACCTGCCCAGGATCTTGACCCGTGATCCGATGGCCTGACTGTGACGGGCATGTCAGGCGAAAAAGGCGTGGCTACATTTGAGACTTACACGATGGGGAAGGAAAAAAAACATTAAAGCCCGGTATAAGGACAATTAAAGACGGCGATGGTCTTCTTTTGACAGGAAGACTAAGAGCAAGCGCGCCGGCTGAAATATCGGGATTATCACCATAAAAAAAACCCTTCCCCTTCACACACCTGTGGCATGCTAGGGAGAATGGTCCAAATTAGGCAGCCGGTGGAGGAAGTGTGCAATCAGGGGACTGGATGTATAATTGGCCCACATGCGATGTTCTGGTGACGCCAAGTGCGGCCTAAGCCGTGTAGGGCGACCGAGACGTGATGTAGGCTACGCTAGAAATGGTACGGATTTGCCGCGGCAATGCCCCGAAGCACCACTCAGAGTCGAGAAAAGCCACTCTTCTCACTTTTCTCCGGCCAGTCCTTTTGGATGTTATGTAAAGCTGTCCGAGATAACTTGACACCGAAACAAGCCGGTGCGAATTTCCCATATCCGAGAATAGATGGATGAACGTGCGCTCGGTAAAGCCAAGTTAGCACATCTGACAATCTGATTTGTCCATTTTTCAATCATTCTCACTGCCGACTGCTACCGATCTGATGATGGTAGGAATGGGTCGACGAAGTCAATATACCTAGAAGCTGACGAGGGTCCAAGGCGCAGCCAATGATGCATTCGACCGTGGGTAGAATCTAGTAAACAGTTGGTCGGAATACCAGGCTGATATCATCGTATAGCCAAGCTACTAACCACGCTCGACACACACACAGGCTCACACTCATACTCACACGCAACACATAACACACACTGGTTGAGCATGTCTCTGCTTAAGGGAATATGTCGCCGAAACTTATCCTCAAACTAGTAGGTCCTAGGAGGTCCCGCGCGGTTCTGGGCCATCAATCTAGGCTCTCGGTATATAAGTCTGCAACGTTTCGTCAGAGCTAGACTTCGGTTGGATTAACCGCCACGTGTTGGAGTGACCTAAAAGCTAGCTACTTACTTATTTGGGTCTATTGAGCCTCTCTTCGGTAAACTAGCGGCCGAGGAGAATAACAATTTTTCTAACCCCTTACCCTAAGGAATAATAGTCTCAAGCTTCGTAGCGGCGACCCGGTGCTATTTTGCCACGCGCCGGTGTCGCTTCGAGGTCCGTCCGGATGATATAAATCGGTCCGGCTTACTGAAAGCCGAAAACTGCCTAGGTAGAGATTAACTTAACCGAGAGAACACATCTGATATTGTGTATATCGTAGGTAGTACTACTACTACATACACATGTACTGTATGTAGGTGAGGAAATCGACTTTGGTAGTCAGCGATAAGAACAGGGTCTCCCCTGGACCGAGCCTTGGCGATCGCCCTAGTTGCTTGGTTTCGGCGTGCTTCCCGGAGGGTGTACAAGATTGATAACTCTTGTGATCCCGCGAGGTTTCCAAAATGTTTGGTTGAGTAGCATCAGTGGGACTCAGTTGATCCCGCATTTCGCCATCTCTCCTTCGAGTGTATGCCATGTCATCATACTTCTGAGAAGGGCGTGAAAGAGACACATTGCTACCCAGCTCTATTCTCCAACCGAACTCGAGCGTCGTACAAAAGGGTAAGAAACAGCTAATATCTGACTAATAAGCATGGGTTCACTTTGACTAAGTGAAATATTGAACGCCGTCGATAGTCAGACGGTATTGGTCGACATATGTAATTGCGATGCGATGGCGGAGTGACATGCTTGTCAGAAGAAGCTATAAGGCTGGAGAAATCGATCCACTGAGAGGCAGCCCGGACCGCCGCGGCTCGGTGCAGTAGTCCCTTTGCGTTACTCGGTGTGGACGTGTCCAAGCTAGCGGGTCGTTCGCTACATATAACCTACCTACATACATAATAACCTGATAATAGACAATATTAGACACACATCTATGGCGCAATAATAAGCCGCATTGCACCAACACAACCTCAAGAGTCCTCTGGGTTGATACTTATGACTAACGCGAGTCAGTAGGAATCAGTTCGCGGTAAAAATGTTACGTGTTTCCTCTCATTTACCTAGTATCTGTGATGAGATATGTATGAGGATAAATCTTAGGGTAGAAAAGGCTTTGGCTTATAGTTCTCCGAGTAATGTTGATTTTAGAAGAAGTTTGAGAAGGTTGAGAAGGTTGAGAAGTTTTAGAATCCAAAGACTATAGTATGTATGTACCTACATGGTGACACAGGTCCATTATGCTAGCGTTAACTCTAGTACTAGGTAAATTATGTCATACCTGCCTGGGTAGGTACTGTAGGTACTGGTAGGTAGGTAAGTATAATGGTATAATTAACTCGTATAATAAATACGCAGTCTTGCTCCACTCGCGCACGCGACTCGCTAATATTCCAAATCCTTTTCTATACTCAAGACACGTGGATAAGAACAGGGTATATTTCTCCTAAGAGGTTTCTATATGTAGTGACAAGACCCAGTTAAACACCAGACCACTTCCCAAATTTCTTGTAATCCGCGAACATCTGCCTGAATATAGCACGTCCATTCGCGTCCAATGACTCGTTCAACACTCTCCTGCATCCCTGAGGCGTAATGTCGAGGATGGAATATACACCTGGTTCGAGCGCCTTTCTGACTTCTCGAGGGATGGTCGTCTCGAGTTGCAACTTGATGTAAAGCTCCAAGACGGCGAACATGTCCTGCCCCGCGGCTCGCTTGGCAGCATCCGTGGCAGAATCTAGCTCGTTCGACCGCGAGCGGGCTACAGATGCTGCGCTAGGCTCGCATATTAGTGTGAGAAGGCGAGTAAATCGCTCTGCGTGCCTCGCTTTTAGACGTGATTCGAGCCATGGCGGATGTGCTTGCAAGGATGCTACGTTTATTGTTAAAGTAGGATCGGAGAGCAAGGTGCTGAGAAGTGCTCGCAGCGCGGCAAGTAGGATTGGAAAATGTCCTCTTAACCGGAGTCGGTGTCTCTTGAGGATAAGAGCCACAAGCTTGTATAACTTGTCGTAGATCTCGCCAGCTACTTTAGGCCCGTGGATCTTGGGGCCTTTTTGCGAACACACGTGAACGACGCTACTTAGAGTTGCCTCCACGTTGATTTGGGTCATCGAGCTGGCATGTTTATCAACTAACAATACCAAGATTTCTGCCAACTGTTTGAAATGGCGGGGCGATTCCACTCGACTGAGTAGGGACGCGAGTCGTTCGTGTACGGCGCCAAGGTCAAGGATCTCTCGATTCTTACCGAGACCATTTGGGGCAATAGGTCCTAAAATGACGTTAGATGAAATTGCTACTAACAATAAATCTGGGGACACTCACCTTGATGTAGCTCAACAAGCCTCCTGATAGCTAGTAGACGTCCGATAGGCCCGGCAGTCAGCTTGCCACTAGTAATTAGTTCGCCAAGCACCTTATCACTTGTAGCATCCTCTCTAAGGTCGCCTTTTCCAAAGAAAGCATCCACCAAGTCATACACCAAGCCTTCGTCAACTGTCTCGGATGCTTGGTCTAGCTGTGCGGATAAATCGGCAGTGTCGTATAGGTCGGGGTTGTGTCTAAAGAGGCATGCCCGTAGCTTCCAACCAATTTCGAGATTGCTCGATATGAAGGATGCGCTTATGCTCTCTAAATGATCGGTTGTCTCCTTTGGAAGTTTAATTATTCTTGGTTCGCTCGCTTCGGCAAGGCATGCGGCTCCGCTTAATGCGATAGAAAGCTGAAACAGTTCGAACTCATCCCCAGCGGTTACTTTTGTAGTCTTATACCTATCCCCAATCAGAGACAAAGTAGCTACTATCACTTCTGATAGTTTCGTTGCTATCGAGTCTAGGATGGCAGAAGAACTGTGAGATCTGTATTTATCCAACGCAGAAAATAGGCCTTTTACTAAAAGCATTCGAACGTTTGTGGATTCTATTATATCAAGCGTAATGCTCTCCGCAAAATCACAAGCACTAGTCAAGTAGGCTAGCGAAGGTCCTTCGGTGCTAGTAACCATTTGCCTGTAGCTCATTAGCTTCAGAAGGGGTGTGAAGATTTGCTGTTACTCACCTTAGTGTCAGGTCGATGAGTTTCTCAACCAGAGCGAGAATGTTCTTGTCATGGATTGGCAATTTCGAAGAGATAAGAATAAGATCATGAAATTCCATGTTCTAATAAACGTTTAGTTTGATACATCAAATACGATGAATAATGACTTACTTCGTAAAATGTTGGTTGATGCATGACTTTGACTAGCAACCGGAGCATGACTGCCGCAAAATGTGAATCATGTGATGCATACTCAGTTGTCTTCGATATACATCTCTTCCACCAAGACATGATGCGTTTGCGACGTCCTTTTGTGAAGGCTTCTCGTGGAAATTCTAAAAGAATTAAGAGCAACGAGAAGATCTGCGGCTGCTTCCAATCGGGTTGAGCCTGTGTGTTATCAAGTGTATCGAGAAGCTGTGATATAAGGGCATCAATAAACGCTTCATTATCTTCACAATCAAGGTTGTGTATAAGTGACCGTAGGGTATCATCAAGAACCCCGGTTGTGGATTCTTTCTCACAACGCCATAATAAAAATAAGTTCGTAATGAGATCTCTGAAGTTGACTGCCTCTTGTTTTGGAAACTCCACAAGCTTTGGTAGGTAACGAAAGATATAGTTCAGATAGGGCTGAGACACAGAAAGATCATCCTTGGTTTTCATCCCGGTAGGAAGTCTTTCGAGGAATGAGCTTATCAGTTTAGCTAGGTCCGCCTCGCGTTTACCACCGGGATAGTTTGCTAGCCATAGCTTATGACAACAAGCGAATGCTTCGAATGTTTCGAGATTAGATAAAGCTGATTTTTTGAGGATATGCTTGAGCGATGGTTTTAACTCGGACCAAAGTCGACGAACTTCGTCGGATGTTTCCCAGGAAGCTAGCCGACCAGCAATACGCCATCTCAGCGACGATACAGAAGGCGAGAGGTTTTCGTACGTCTTGTCTTTGAAAGCCGCGGAGAAAATCTTGGAATCGGCATTATTGATAAAATCTTCCTCGGTGATTCCAGCAGAAATACCATCAAGGACGACCAAGGCCGCTCCAATAAGAGCATCTGGTGAATCTAGGCGGTCCAATATACGTAATAGTTGCGTGCCAGTCAGCGAGCTCTGCAAAATGCTAGCAACCCTTTGTCGAATTCTAACATCGAACCATATAGTTTGATCCAAAGAACCCGTGGCACTCTCACTAAGACAGTCATACCATTTTTCGACGAAGCCCAAGAAATTGCGTGTCTTTGCAAATGCGTCTCCTAAAGGAAGAATGATCTCGGTGACAATGATCTCCTTCGCAATGGGATCATAACTTAAACATGAACTAATTCTGTCGAGGATGTCTTTCATCAAGGTATCATCCATGAGGAACACATCGGCATCGCAAGCAACGATTTTGGAAACTAGGCTCCAGTCGATTTCGTTCAACCCCAAGGCGTATTCTCGGCATACCGCACGGAGGGCTACTGTGTTTGGGACGGAATTAGTCTGGATAGCCGTTTCTAGCATCTGAACCATGACTTGATTCCGAACTAGGGGCTCTAAAGGCTGGATCGCATTAAGTAGGATTTCAAAGACATTTTGAGCCCATGATGAATGCTCAGCCTTGGATTTCGGATTGCTCGAATCTCGAGGAGTTCTTGCCGCCACATCCCATGTAATAATAGCTGATCCGCCTAGGTTCCTCTGTGAGAGCCCTAGTGTGGTCTCTAAAACCTGAATGTTTTCACCTGCTATAAACGTGTGTCTTGCTGGACGGATGAAGTAGGCGCTTAGAAACTGCTCGAGCTGTCGAATCCAAAGGTCCTTGGCGGTATTGCTAGCCACTATTACAGGCGCGACTCCAGCCAGACCACGCAACCTCGTCAGAATGAAACAGGCTGGCACATACATGTGCCTAGCAAACTCAAGACTGTCATCTTTGTTGTGGAGACGAAGGTTCCATAGAGTAGCGATAATTCCAATCCACAGTTTTTGATCTCGGGAAATACCACGGTCAACGCTGAGTGAACGATCACAAGTCAAAAGCAGTCCTGCAGCAATATCTCTAGTCTCGTCGTTAGATGAAGAGAAAAGCGATTTGATATGTTCGGTCCCGACTTTTTGTTCCGCGGCGCTAGGTCCTGTTCGATGATTTCCCTGGTCAAGAAGACTGCTCAAAGCCCTGAAGAGTTCGGTAGCCGACTTTATACAGCCTTCAGGAGTACGAAGTTCCTCAATACCCGAGGGAAATTCAGTGCCTCGCTTCCGTTTCTTCTTTTTCTCCGGAGCAATTCCATTCGTCTGAGTCGGGGATGAAGGTGCCTTTCGTCGGGCGGTAGTGATGTCGCCTATGGCCTGATGGAGAACAGAGATAAAGCGAAGGGAAGCTAACGACCTTCCCAAAGTCTGCGACGGAATCTTGGGAAAGACATGGCTCAGAATAGTCCAAGTGAGAGGGTAACGCCGAACTTGTTCAGCATCCTCGGTGTTGCCACTCATATGCTTGAATAGCCATCGCAATATATTCTCTTCAACACCATGAAATCTTGTACCCTTGGTTTCCGAAAGCAATAACCAAAGTCTTTGGATTTTATCGGGAAGCGCGATTGTTCCATCTTCGTCGAGAGTCCTAACGGCTCTTATTAGAGCAAGCCGGCGCGACTAGATTATGGTATTAGTTTCTAATTATACGCCTACATAAGTAGGCAGGCTTATTGTGCAAATAACACATAAAATATGTTGTAGTTTTCTTACCCCTAAATCACTATCCACCTCCATTGCGAAATTGGGCAATCGTCGGCATTGCCAGGTGTCGAAATATTTATTACAAGTTGTACTAAGTACAAGAAGGCTGTTTCCAAAAACTCAATTGAAAGCTCGAACTTTTTTTATGGAGCTCCCCGCGGTATCTAGAAAATCTAAAAAAATTCAAGAATTCTGCCGTCCGCGCTAAACTTTATTTAGCACTGCTAGGATTTACCGCCTTCGGGTATCAGCATGTGCAGGCCGATTGAAGCTCCATCAATGACCTGATTGCTTTCTTGTCTATTATCCTAGTGACGACAATCCTCCCAGAACGTTCACCAAAAGCCAATTTGAAAAGTGAGACTTTGTGAACCTGTTAGCTTCTCAATTAAAGCTAATTTGTCATTATCATAGTTCCCGTCATTATGCCCGAGACGTCGGTTCCCGCGCCGCCCAGCACGGTCTCTAGACCCGTGAGCGAGGCACTTTTGAACGAGAAGGTATACCATAATCCTATTACTTGGTCTCTACTATACAAAGAGTAGCTAATATGGAAAACCTACAGTGGGACCGTTGCATCTCCAATATGCTCATAAAATCAACCCTCGGTCTCGGATTTGGCGTCGTCTTCTCTGTCCTACTATTCCGACGAAGAGCATGGCCAGCATTTGTGGGAGTAGGTTTCGGCGCCGGCAGAGCATACGAAGAATGCAACTGGAGCCTAAAACAAGCATCACAAGAGCTGAAGCGAAGGGCATGAGGTGAAACTGGACCCCAGCTCTGGATGGAAACTCTTGACGAAACGCATCTCATTCGTGAGCGTTTTTGTACCTGTACAACAGCAACAACATCGATAGACGACTCGGCCACCTCGAGAAGGGCATAATTGGAACGAGTGCATTCGGAAATTTTCGCTTTGTTATGTGCATAAAAAATAGCAGTGGGCTGAACGCGATTCTCTGGGATGCTCTGTACCTATACCAAGCGCTCTAAGAGGAAAGCATATACAATTAACGAGCAGAAACCCTAGAAGGCCATTGGAAAATTCTTCTGTAACCAATTTCCTGTATTCTCTGCGCTCAAACTCCCATACTGAAGTTGCCAAGAGTACCAGTTCTTTCATAATTCATCTTCGACGTCTATGGATCCCTCAAACAGGCGTAGGATACTGCGATGGTTCCTTCTGCGCCGAGTTATCTGCTCCTCCTTTCTGCAGACATCACATTCTGTGTCTGTTATGTTCGAGGTAAAAAAGGGCCTTTCGTCTCAGTTCCCTCCTTTCCAGTCTCGGCCAGGGCCGCTTCCTCATCCACTCGGTGCCGCGTAGGATCCGCCTTTCTCCTAAACAAGCCCACGTCCCTCTTGAGTCCCGTAGCAACATTAACGCTCGCCCGTCGTACTGATTTGATGAGTTCCTCTGCTTCTGATGGTACATTTCCTAAGTTGGATAGGAATGACACGCTCTCCTTGGGGGTTTGACCTTCTTGTGTGTAGCCACTTTCTGGGTCCATTATTTGGCTAGGTTCGTTTGCATTATTACGGAAGAGGTCGATGGTTTCCCGTGTAACTATAACGAGAATCCACCCCAGAAGTAAGGCGAGGAAGCACGTCCCAAGGGCCAGGCCATAGATCTCGAAATTGTTGGCGGGCCGCTCAACTGGGGGATATGAAAATGAAGCGTGCTCGAAAATACGTCCCGGCGCTAGGGTTTGAGAGACGACGGTCGGTTGCGAAGGTTTCCCGTACCCATTATTGTTTTGGCTCATGATATGTTTGGTATTGAATGTGACGGTGGACGGCATGTCGGCCCCAATCTGCTGGTGATGCTGGCTTCTGTTATGTCTCCCTGCATAGAGCGAATGCAAGGTTGCGTCCCGTCTTCTTGCCCTTCGGCAAAATGATTCTCGACGTTGCCTAGAAATTTTAGTTATCATTGTGAGGTATTACTTCGATAAGAATATGTGTTCACACATACTATAGAATCGAGACTTAGGGGATGTCTAAAGCCGAATGGTGCTCTAGAATAAATGGTAAAATGAATACGGGACTAATTCATGGTTGGCGCAAGGGTGCGAATATCCAAAGTGAATATACATCATAGAGAGCGAGGTTGCTAAAAAATCTAACAATGCTTCATATGAGGATTATAGGTGCTACTTAGGTAGGTAGTAGGGAGGTCACAGATAACCAGAAACACAGTTAAGCATATTTCCTAGTCACTACTTCTAGTAGTAGGTAGCCAACAGACGCCACGAAACTTACGAGATATAGATGTCGTGGGAACTCAGGTAGGAAGGAGTACCCAGCCTCTTAGAAAGTATCTAGGGGAAGCTTCGATTCGGGTTACGGCTTACAACATCAATTGAATACATACATCTAGTCTACTACATGTTCTTGAATCACGACATCAAAGTCACACTCAACACATCACAAATCTTCGATTATATCTTGCTAAAGACAAATGTCTTAATATAAGGTCTTCCCAACATACAACTAAGTAGGCGTCTCAGAGGTTATACAACTGAGAATGATCCAGAACATGAAAGGTAACTTCCGACTAAGATTCACCTTTTTACCCTTTTAGCATACTTATCCATTGGCCCTTCCTTAGATCCCGTACCCCGGTTTATTGCGTGTTTGCCGTGGTTTCCATCTTTCTTTCCTTGATAATCAGCATCATCGGCATGCTCGCCATCGTCGTCACTGCCACCTAGACCTTCCATTTCTGTTTCACCCACTTCTTCAAATAATTCTTTCCAAGTCCCATTCTTAACTCTATCGTCACCCCCATGGAGGCCAATGGAATAAGCTCTCTTCATCGCAGCAATACAAACGCTTCTCCTCTCTCCGAAGTCAAACATAGGGGCCGGGTATGTCCCGTCCCTTTTCTCGTGAAGACCATCACCTCCGACTTTTACACCTGCTTTGTTAAGAGCCACCTGGCTGGCCTTCCACGGCTCGTAAATGAATTTCTCATCTAAATTCTTGAGTTCCGGAACCCACTTCCGTATGAATTTGCCCTTCTTATCCCATTTCTGCCCGAAAGCAACGGGGCTGTAGCAACGGAAGTACTGAGAATAGAATGCGGTACAGCTCAACCACTGCCAGTTACCAGCATTACAGGCTGGTTCGTGGTCGATCAACAACTCCTCAAATACATCTGCTCCACGCTCCCAGTGTACATAGCATCCACCTCTAGTGAGGAAGCAAGCTACCACATGGCGGCCTAAATGGTGAATCCAACCCTCGGCGCATAGTTGACGCATAAGAGCGTCGACAAATGGAAATCCCGTCACACCCACCTTCCAGCGCTGGAACCACCTCTCTGCTTGTGGTGAGTCAATATGGTACTCGCCACTAACCGCAGAATGACCTATATCTGTAGCGCCTACTTTTGAAGGGAGGTGCCAGGGAATGAATCGACAGTACGTGTTGTCGAGGGTCTGGGCTTTATCATATGAAGTTAAAACCCACTCAAAAAAAAACACCGATATAGCGCACGAAAATACGCTTACCAAAAGAAGACCCAATTGCAGCTTGAGCTGCGAAATACATGTCTCGAAATAGCAACTGACCCGTCAGACTTTCAGGGGGTGTGGATGCCCCTTGGCCATATTTTTCGACCAGATCTTGTGCTTTCCAATAGAAATGGCGCGGCGAAAGGGCGCCAAAATGCAGCATTGGTGATAGGAGGGTTGTTGATTGTGGTTCAAATGCTGCTGGACTGGTTTTCGGTTTCTGGAAAGTAGCAGCATATTTCTCATCTGAAAATATCTCTTGCAACCTCCCGAGAGCGATCCTCTCACCACCACGGTGCGGCGTGGTAGCTGGCACGGAGAAACCAAGCTCTTGAAGAGTGGCGATGGCAAAGTCGCCTTTTGGTCCTGCGATATTCGAATATGTCTTGTCGGCTTTGTCGCGATATGAAGCATTCAGATCTGGTTCGGTCTCTGGCTTGTCCTGCTCGAAGTCAACAGGCATATCTCCCGGATCGGGTAGATAACTCGGTGCGGGTATAGGCCTAGGTATCTCCCCGACTTTTCGCCCAGCGGCCCGAAGTTGGGTGATAGACATAGTTGGCTTCCCTCCATTCTTGGCGACAACTTCGTCGCTATCCCACAATGTGCGGCCATACCGAGAGACGACATGAACACCAGCTTTTTCCGCTAAGGTCACTACGGCCCTGTCTCTTTCTCGGGCATAAGGATCTGTGTCCTTTTCGAAAACAAGATGCGTCACTTCCCATGCTCTAAAAAGCTTGGGGAGGAGTGTCTGTGGAGCTTCGCGCAGAACGAATAGCTTTGACTTATTGTTAAGTTTTGAAATAGATTCTGAAAGGTCGGCCTGACAGTCAAGCCTGGTAGAATCAGCAGTTGGCTTAGTTGACTATCATAAGACCATAGCTTACAGGTACTGCCATCTATTTACTCCTCCCTTAACCCGGTATACGTAGTGAGGATCCCAAGTAAAGATAGGCCACAAAACGGCCGGATCTAAGTCAAGAGCTGCTTTCAAGGCAGGGGAATCATGAAGCCGGAGATCTGTCCGAAACCAGTATACAACACGTGGTTTGCCCATTATAAGCCGTAACTACCTGTTTTCCTAACTTGAAACTATACTATGCCTTCTCTAATTGGAGGTTGTTTGAAGCTTCAGTTTACTTTCTAAGACTAATGAGTCCATGATGTCAAGACTCCAGCCACAACCGAATTCCACGGCACAAGCCGGCTTGTGGCTATAAAAGAGAGTTCGAAAAAGTATTTTATAAATCCATCGGGCATGAGTATAACACGTCATGGCGGAGGTTTCCCTTTTTCCTCGGAGGTAATAGTTATCGGCTTTCCGATGATGCATAACATAGCGTCTATGTACCTAAGACTTTTTCTGTAGATGACTATAACTACCACATGCAGTGCATCTTTAGACATACATGTACATACATGTATAGTCGAAGAGCTAACCATGATTATGAAGCTCTTTATATAAAATACTCGATATGTTGGTTGAGCACCGAGAAACGATGCGTTGTGAGGGGGTTTTAACTCGGGAGGAGCCCCTAACCACTAATCGGTTAGTTAGATCCAAAGTTGCGATGTTTTCCATAATTAGATAGCCCCCAACTTCACACTAACGCAGGAACAGCAGGCTATAGGAAGCGTTGTAATGGTGGTATATGGAAGTTGGAATATTGAATGGATATAACATCGAGCTGGTGAGTGCGTTGTCAATAAACGAGGTTATACGTATGCTTATTATTTTGCTGATTTGTTTCTTTCAGATTTTGAAGGTGCATGCCAATAGTTCTTCGGAATGGATACGTTTGTTTGGCGCTGGCAATAGTGTGATGTATGGCTGATTCGCATACCAATTGGCACTATTGACTTACGCATATTGTTTTTTTGTCATAGTCAACGCTGATTGGAATGTTCTGTCACTGAAACACTTAAAAACCTGTGAATACCTAGGTAGGTATTAATAGGTGATCACAGTCAGTATCTAACAAGGTTATCTTCACATATTTGGTAAGGTGACAGTCTTATTCGTGAGCATGAGTACCTAGAGGTAGGTAGATACCTACCTGTCTAGACTATGAGAAGCAATGAATGCCAATAACTGCGCTGATAACCTTAAAAATGTAATACTAGGTAGTTGAACGATGAACAATCCACGATAGACGGAATTTGCAAGCTTGTGTCTTGTATCACATCAAGACCAAGATTTACGATCTCTCTCGATGTAGCTTCAAGAGCAAGAGCACTTATCGGTACGAAATAATGTGGATTTAATATGCAAGGAATACACTAGGGCCGAATTTTGTATTCGGTACAAGGGTAATATGTACGTATGTACCTATTTTCATCTTGTAAAGCCACTTACCCCCACTTCAATACCCTACCGGAATACTTAGGTACCTGTGACCAGCCAGCCAGCTTGAATAAATACCTGGCGGCCACTAAACAGTCCTCGTGCCCCTGTTAAAACCATGTTTCAAACCAACCCCAATCCGACCGTAATCTGCAGGGCCTCCTTTAGCATTTTATGTTGTAACTGATCACTGATTCCCCCCCGACTAGTGACTGATACAGGGAATTATTTTTTGGTAGGTGGGATGGATGATAACTTTTTTTTTCCCCTTCGAGTTGTATGAAAAATAAATCTCCATTCCATCTCACCACATTTCAACTACCTTTCGACTTGATTACTATCTATATTTAGAATCCTAACCGTCGTAACCACGAAAATAATTCACCCGAGATCTACGCGACTCACAATTGTACGTCGATCGTATATCGACTGAACTGTCCACTGTTCACTGCCTACTGCCCACTGTTCAGGAATTAAAGTTAGGTGGACATAGGGTGATTGGGTCATTAGCATTGGCATTTCGCCTGGTCCTTGGTTCATAGTCGAGGCGTGGTCGAGGGTAAACCCGACCAACTTTCTCCAGTCTTCAGTCTCCAGTCTCCATCTCTATCTCCCGCCCAGCCCCTTGCGACGAATCCACCTATTCCACCAATTCCACCAATTCCATTGCCTGCGCACCCGAGGAATAGGAAGAGGGAGAGAGGCGCAGGGAAGGACAAGAACAAGAACGAGAACTTTCAAGGCAGAAAATTAAATTTTAGGGAATACATGAGCGACTGCTGTTGTCATATTATGAACGAAACGGACCCATAACAGAGTTCATTTAACACCGATCCGTGGGAATTGATTTTCCACGGACTCCCTGGGAAAAAAATAACACAATGACAAGACCCCAGATGATTCGGGCTGGTAAGTTCCAAGGTTCCTTGATCTACAATACTATTCCGCTGGCCACGCCCTACCGCGCTCTAACCACGCTTTTGAGAGGCAGGGGAGGGATTGAGAAAAAATAATAATTACAATCCAACAACCAACCCCTTGTCTTTGGACTGTGAATTGTTCTTTTGTTTCCTTGTGCTGTGCTAGCTAACAGTTCACCTTTCTTTTCGAACTCTGCAGACACCATCGACCTTCAAAATCAAGAAGCCCCTTCTGCTAAGAACCATAATACCCCTTCGTCTTTGAAAATAGTGACCAACGCGAACGGGTCACTCGCGCCGCATCAGGCTGGGACCATACGCGAGGTCGAAGAAGATAGGGCTGGAGAGGAAGGTCGAAGTCCTAGAGCCTCGTGGCCCGATGGTGACGATCGTACCGATTTACAACAGTACGCCGCAGATCTCGCGAACGGTATTGCGAATTCCTTGAATGGCAGCAAGATGCAATCCGAGGATGCGCTCGCTATCGCGCAAAATGGAGGAGTCACGAGCACCAACTCCGACGACGGAGATTTGGACGCGAATACCGACGACGACATGGATGATGATATGATGGATAAGATCTCGAGTTCTCCTTCGATTGAAGATGGTGGGTGCTCCTCTCCGTCGCCTGTCTGGCCACAGCGCGTCGATTCTTTGCTCCCTATAATCCCACATCACGATCCCTCTCATTCTCCGGTACTCAGTGAGACGGCATCATATTCAACCCCACAATATTCCAACCATCAGGCAAGCAAGGCTTCTGCTGATGTGTCGAATCATCATCGTCATTATCACCACCATCGTCATCATCATTCTGGTGAGTATACCGGACTGGCCGACCGCGCAAACCATGCCGAGTACCTAGACGACCTGTTGCTACCCGAACCCGAATCAGACATGTAGGGGATGGACTCGACGGTGCCGGTAGACGAATCAGGAAAACGCGTTAAAGACAATGGTATCAGTCGACCTGGCGATGTCTCTGGAACGCAATTGAAGACCGATGATTTTTCTTCGCGTTATCAGTCAATCACCCGAGCCGTAGGACCCCAATTGGACGCGATACAACGCAAGATCTCACCCTACGACCTATTACCCTATGTCCCCTTTGATGATTCCGGAGAAGATGATGATGCCAATGACGAAACTCTCTTAAATACTGATCCCAGATTCCTTGACATTGGTTGGGGTGGCGAATACTTACAAGACTTAGAGGACATCGATTTCGAATTCGTCTACGCCCTTCATACTTTCGTCGCTACGGTCGAAGGTCAAGCCAATGCCACTAAGGGTGATACCATGGTGTTGCTTGATGATAGCAATAGTTACTGGTGGCTTGTTAGAGTGGTAAAGGATAGTAGCATAGGTATGGTTTACATCAGCGTGCTTGAATTATAGCACCTAGCTCACATTTTGTTAGGGTACTTACCAGCAGAGCACATCGAGACACCTACCGAAAGGCTAGCGCGTCTCAATAAGCACCGGAATATTGATGTATGTGAAAGTACTTAGGAGACCGAAATTGTGTGTAATACTAATCGTAAATTAGTTATCGGCGACCATGCTTGGCGACCAGGCAGAGAAGACTAAGAACCCTCTCAAGACAGCCATAAAGAGGAGGAAAGCCAAAACGGTTGCATTCGCAGCTCCAACTTACGTTGACTATTCAGACATAGACTATTCCTCGGAAGAGGAGGATGGTGATGGCGAAAAGAAACCTCAACAGCAGGATTCACAAAAGACTCAGCAGCAGCAAGATAAACAAACATCTCAGCAAGCTACGGACGATGTCTTGGACGACGACGAATCCGCGAAGGTGGAACCACTCAAGACCCGAGGTCCGCAGAAACAGGTTAAGGTGGAACCACTGAAGATTGAAGAAAGAGGTAGATCGAGTTCGGTCACTTCAAGCGAAGCACGCAGGGATAGCAATGAAATATTCGACGCAAAGCCTGAGCGGGTTACTAGGAACGGTACTGTCAGAAACACGGATTCTTTCTTCCAGGACGAGACAATAGAGACTAAAAAGATTTCGTTGACTCCTGGCCTACTACGGGACGACAACAACGAGGCACGGGTCTCCAGCGACTCGAAAGATTCGTCGCTGAAGCAACGAGCGAGCTTAGAAAAGGATCTTGCTCCCGACAAAAAGGACGAAAAGAAGAAAAAGGAAAAGAAGCCAAGCGCGATTCGGAGTTTCTTCTCAAGGAAAGATAGGAAAAAGTCCGTTGACGAAGACGACGACTCGTTTGGTAAGAGGTCTCTGGATACCACTGCTGATGCAGTAGAAAAGGAGGCGGAGGATGCGCAAGCGGTTGATGCCGATTCGTCACCTGAGAAATCGGTGGCGCCACTGCGCAATCCAAGCAAACTCCAGAAGAACCCGTCCAGAAATGATCCCTCGCCGACAAGGAAGTCTTCTGGTGTAACGCCGCAGTCGGGCGCAGAGCGTGGCCCCATCCTAGCTTCAGAAACTAGGACTAATAACGTAGCAAACGTACCTCCAGCAACACTGAGAATGGTAGAGTCTGATCAAGCCGAAATCCAGGACCGACCGTCGCAAAAGAGAGAGAGGTCTAACTCGAAATCTCTTCTCTCGAAGGAAAGTAAGCCACCGAAGGTTATCAAGGCGAAGGCGCGGGTTGAGCTTGACGACTTTGACTCCCCTGAAGAGGATGAAGTCCAACCAGAGCCGATCAGGGCCCCTCCCGAACCTAAACGACAACTATCCGAAGAGAAGCAACTGCAGCCTATTTTGCCGGGAGCGTTTCCGGACAGCAATAGTGCCCAGACATCTGTGTCTGAGCTTAGTGACCAAACTTCGAAGACCCAACGCCCTATTGCCCAAGAGCGTTTATCCGAGTCTCCTGTTGAGGTCTCACCGGTCATATCCTCGTCGAACCCTCCTGCTCTCATGGTCGATACGTCAAGTCAGGAAGACCGTTCTTCTCCCGTTTCGTCGCCATCGCCGGAACTTGTGGATATTGACGACCGGACTCATGGAAAACAAGATTCTGTAACGACGTCGACTTCAGCTACGACGACATCGACATGGAACGATGCTAACCTTCGGGCCTTCTTCGACTCGGGCTCTGACATTCGAGACTTGTTGGTGATAGTATACGATAAGAACGATGTCGCCCCCGCTGGTCCCGATCACCCTGTAGTAGGCTCATTGTTCCGAGAACAAAATGCAAGGTTGGCAGAAATTACGACAGTAAGTTTTCATAAATACGGATTCACGATATCGTAGCGTACTAAGCTAACATTATCGCAGCAACTGGATAACATGCTTGGGGACTGGCTAGCCCGCAAGCAACGTCTCCGAGGCACGGTATAAGGCATTATCATCTTGTTCACTTCAAACGTTCGCATGAGGCCGGCGTTCCTTTTTTTCGATTGCGTTGCTCATTGTATAGGCTACGAGTTGTGTTTTTATGACCTGAAACTTTCGATTCCTCTGCAAGTTCTCTGCGGTTCTGACCTCTTCACATGGGAGCGGCGCACGGAGTAAACGGGGACGATTTGATTTTTTCTTTTTTGGTGGATTATCCCGTCGCGGGTCAGGTGGTTTAGGGGAAGAGAAGCAAAGCTAAATACCACCACGGAAAGTCTTTCCGGTTTTCCTTTTCTCTCTTTTCCTAATCTCCTTTGTGCGGAGAACGGCCTACGATACGAGTATAGTATTCACCGACGACGACGCCGCGGCTCATTTGTCTGATTTTTCCCGTCCCTCGCGGAGTGATGTGGCAAGGCAAGATCATCGGGGTGCATCATTTTTTTTTTGTCGTCCCGGTCAGGTTGGTTTGGCCGAAGGGAGAAGAGCCCGATCGAATGGATTACTTCATGCTGGGGTTCGTTGTAACTCTAGTTTCGTATATAGCAACCGCGCTGTATATACTGTTGCCGTTGCCCGCGCGCTGATTGGAGAACGTGTTCGTACGCGACATGGTCTCTGTTTGGTGTGCGTAGACGGCTGACTTTTCTCAATACAAAACCACGATGAAGTGGTACATACACGATACGTTTCTTCCTTGTCCAGTATACACAACATCTCATGATTTGTATTAAACTAACACGCTTAATGTGCATACATCTCACAATCTCTCAGTAGTTGATCCATTGATAGATTTTTATAGGCATTGTCTAGCTCTACATCGGTTACCCCGTCTAAAGTGGTTAAACTCCGTCTCAACAGAACACCGAGGCTAGTCTAAAGCGACCATGCATGCCGGTAAAACGCCACATCTAAGCCGAGCCGAGAATGTTCTTTTCGTACACGGTAGTCAGCTTCCCCGTGTTGTCGTTCTGGATCTGCTGCCGTCAACCTCTACTTCTCTCTCTAATGCCAACTTCCTAAAACTACCCGCACCTACTTCTACATCTAACTACCCCTAGCCCTACAATTTCTCATAGTTGTCTAACGAATAGGTACAGGAATAGGAGAAGTAGGAGTAGGAGTAGGAGTAGATATGTAGGAGATGTGAGCGGAACAGGAGTGAAACGTGAAGGGAGGGAGGGGAACGCATACCTCGTAGCGCGGCTCGTCGGCGCTGGCCTGCACGTTCCGGTCGGCCTGCATGCCGGGCTGGGTCAGCACGTCCGTGATGCGGCCCGTGCTCTCCGAGGTGTTGGAGTTGGGTCCGCCGACGGGCTTGTAGCGCACGGATTGCCCGGTCTTGTACTGCACCATGTCTGCGGTGGTTTTTGGAGAAGTGGAAGGTTGGGTCTGGGAAGTGTGTTCGTTCGTTTGTATGTAGTTGCAGGCTTGAGTGCTGGTGAGCTGTGTCTGAGGATGGATGTTAAGGGGGTGAACGAGCGGCTTATATCTTCGTCGGAACCTGGCGGGTAAAGTAAAGGGCTTGGCAGTGTGAAGTATTGACGTCGACGTGATATACTCAATTTCGTAATCTTGATATCAAGACTTGCCGCGATAGCATCTCCGGCTTCCATGAAATGCCGTGCTGCGATTCCGAAATCTAGGGGACCCACGCCGCGGAGACAGCGGTGCGGATGCGGATGCGGATGCGGTCATCATATCGCAATCCGCAGAAGACACGTACGAGTTTTAAAGTTAAAGGTCCATTGCGGAAGCTTATGTGTTGAAATCAGCCCATTATGATTGCCTTGATGATTATTTACAAGTTATTCACTAGGTAGTACCTAGGTATGCTGCGGTGAGGGTTATTCGTTCAGGGCTGAGAAGCAAAATCGGGCGTGTCGTCAGTCCGATGTCATCGTCACTACTATCATAACCGTGTTTTGGCAACTCTGAAACATAATGCAACAGCTATCAATCACAGTTAGTTTCTCTTTGCCAACCGTTAAAGAAACGTGTCTCGATAATTCGCCATAATAATGGTAGTATACCTTACAACCCTCAAGATGGCGATCAGTTACCCTTATTTACCTATTTCGCGAATAACGAAATGTAGGTAGTGAGATCGACACAAAACTGGATTTCCCCTCGAATATTACAATCCGACCAAATGGTTATCCTAGATTAAGGTTGTCACATTATGACACCATGACACTTGACTTGAGTGGTCGAAAGTCGTTTCAACAATTTTGAGCCTCATCTGATGACACCTAGATAAGACACTTACCCCTTTATATCAACCAATCGGGACTAGGTATGCAATATAGTACCTACAGTACCTACATGTAAATCCTTCGAGTAGAGTTTATCTAGGGGTATTTCGACTCCCCATTTGCTATCGTTCGGGTTTCTGTACTAGTGGTCAGCAAGTGTAACAGCATTCCCATTCATGTAAAGAAAAAATTGCCCGGGAATAAAGTCTTTTGCAGTAATTGGCATGAACTATGCGCATCGAATCTACCCAGGTCCAAAAAGTATCGTACAGTATCATCACAATTGGCGTGAGCCTTCATCTCTCGGATCACATTTATAGAACTAAATACTGCTCAGTGACGGCCTTAATGGCGTCTACGTCACCGCCTGTCCAGCAGATCTGTGCCATATTATACGCGGCCTCTCGCGTAAGGTCGTTCTTCCCCATGACGCCGTTTCCGGAGTCGTCGGGCACCTCTTGAAGAGTACGTCGATAGTATTCGGCGGCGAGGTGAGGGATACCAACAGCGTGGTAACTTCGCGCAAGGTTGTAGTGCGCTTCTTGCCTTTGCGCCGTATCTGGCGAGGCTAGTTTTAGTTCGTAATATTGATGTAGGAAGTGGAAGCCCTGGGTTAGAAGGTATTGCCGATTCTCGGCCTGTCTCTTGAGTGCGTAATAGACATAACAATTGCCGACGCTGAGAATGACCATAGTGTTGTAGGGATCCAAACTATGGGCCCTCATAAAGTAGTCTGGTCGCGTTAGTGCCTAAATTGCATACTAGTTGTGGAGCTGTTTTAGGGGTTTTTAGGGGTTTTTATTACTCACTTAGGGCATAGGTGAAACTGTTCGATATGAATAGAATGTTGCCATAGAGCATCAACAATGTGACATCTACATCCTTTCCTGGGTAAACTCTGCCGGTGAGTGGTCCATCCTCGTCCCCGCTGACTTCAGTCCCTGCCGCATTAATGGCACGATCCATGAGCTTGATCTGTCGTAGCATATACTTCTGCACAGGACCAGAAGCATACCACGATGCTGGGGATGGGCATAGTCTAGACAAGGCGGAGAACATTCGGAAAGGTTCTGTGTCATACTGATATTCCCTCATGAGCCAACGAGCGGAGGCGACACATGTCTCCTCGTCTCTGCCACGTAATGCGCAAGCTGTGTCGTGTTAGTCACAGTCTGTCAAAGCTTAAAAAGAAGAAGCTTACCAGCCCATGTCACATGGATTAAGAACATGTCCTCTTTAGACTTGGAGAATATCGTGGTGTCTCTTGCCGATTCGCATACTTTGTACGCATCCTGGAATCGTCCTGTCTGAGCCAAACCTATGGCATACTCGAGGAAAAGATCGAGCCATTCATTAAAGGGGACACCTCGGTAGCTAACAGGCACCCGCTCGGTTTTCTTCTCGCTATCGGAATTCTCCGGGTTCAGATCTGCACTTGAATTAGTGAATACCCCCTTACCATAAGATCAGCAAAAACTTACTGTGCGATAAACGTTGTGCCATCGCTATGAGGTTGGGATTGCCCTTTTGAGCCTCGACCTTTTCTCGGGCCTGATGTATATTAAGATGCGCCAGGTACTTATCCCAGGTGTAGAACTCTTTATATGATCTAAAGTCGTTAACAAGTTCCTGGGCCGCAGACATAAATGTGCTAGAAGGGCCCTTGGCATCGGCGTCACACGAAGTTCGAGATTCGTGCACAGCTTGCCATGCTTCAGCAAGTTCGTTGGCTATTTTCTTCTCTTCCAGTTGTAACTCCTCAGTCCGGCCAAATACCTTACGACGTCGCGATACTGGCTTCGGCGACGCTTTGGGTTTCCGCTCCTTTGGCTTTGGTTTGACTTTCTCAGCTTTGGGTTTAGGTAGGCGTTGGGCTCGCTTTGGCTTTGCTACTACGTCTTTCCCAGTGCCAGGTACTAGTGGATGTTTGGGAAGCGCTAGGTCAGCGTCTCCTTCCTGGCCGTCGTCATTATCTTCTCCGAGATCTTGTTCTGCTTCGCGAGCCTGATCTCGAACTTCCTGAAGTCTGATAGCTTCATTTACAAGGATAAATGCCTCCTTCTCTTCTCTTGCTGCTTCATACATCTTCGCCAATTCGTAGCGTGCATCGATACAGGCCTCGTTATTTAGTTCATCCTGGTCGATGGCGGCAGTAAAGCATTCTTCGGCCTGCCTCTTGTCCCCGGCATTCAAATAGCATCGTCCTGCTCGGACGAGAGACTCGGTGTCAAGGAGGTCAGGCTCTCGAAGAGGCTCGTAAAAGCGCAGTGCCATTGGTAAGCGGCCTGCTTCATACAATGCCGAAGCACCTTCAAGCAACAGATGCGGACATTCGGAAAGTATTTCAGGTCCACTCGGTTGATCTGGGTCAATGAACTCCAAGTGGCGCTGATACATGTTAGCTCGCTATTAAGTATCATAGGGGGGATGGGTCGTTTGTGATCTTACCATAGCTTCATCCTCCTGACCAAGCTTGAGGCGATATACGGCGAGTTTTGTTCTCATTTCTAGCGGAAGACCTTTGCCGTATGATGATGCTGGATATTTTCCATCCTGAAATCGCTCTAATTCTAGCCGTCTCGAGTTATGCACATCCCATTCGCGATCATCATTTTGACTGTCCCAAAATACCTCATCGGAACGAGTTAAGAGCCATCTTGATAGCGACCGCAATTCATGTATAGCATTTTTGAATTGCCTGACGTATGCAAGAAGCTCGACAAATATTTTAATATCCTGCCAATCGAATGGATATCTAATGTCTAACCCATTCTCCCGGAAATGAGTTACACAACGGCGATATGACTCGATTGCTATTCCAGGTTGGTTTGCCCATCGAGCTTTGCCTGTATCTGCAAGCAGGACACATCCCTCGGCAAGGCCGCGCAACGCATATATGTCAAAGGCGCAACTTCCAAGTAAATATGTGTAATCACCGACGGCTTTCCTAAGATGGCCCATTTCAAGTGACAACGCGGCCCTCCCGTGGCGTGCTGGCCTATGACTGTTCTCGATCTTCAAGGCTTGAGAATATGAAAGTATGGCTTCGTCGGTAAGACCTTCGTCCTCTGGAAATTCATCTCGGAGTCCGATGGCCAGCTCTGCGCATTGAAGCCATCCGTCAATAATCTGTGGTTGGAGGTTCGTAGCGAACCACTTGGCCCTATAATGCCCCAATTTGTCCCCCTTTTCCTGTAAGAATGACGCTAGGAGAACCCAGGCACGGTAGGTTTCGGCATTGATACGGATAGCATCATGTACGTAGTTGATTGCTTCATCAATACGCCCGTCCATATACGCGTTGGATGCCATGTTAAGGCGATATTTGATATCGCCCGTTGGCTCAGCAGCCTTCCGAGGACCTCGCTTCTTCGTACTCTGGCGGTTGCTACGAGGGCGTTGCGATTTACCTTCAAGATTCAAAATCTTTTTTGCGAACCCGCGCACCGGAGGAGGAAGCTTCGGTAAAGGATTTTCCGAATTAAGTTCATTCTGTCGTTCGAGAAGTGCATCCGTTGCGGTGTCTGTAGGGTTAGGTTGGTCTTCTGAGTCTCCTGTTGGATCCATTTCACTAATTGATAAGATATCAAAACTAGAAGCTGGTATTTGTGACGGTCGAGGAACCTCGTTACCACTAGGGACTCCTAAGGGTAAATGAGTAATAGAGGAGCCTGACGAAGCACCGGTGGAAGGAAATACTAGACCCTGTGTACCGGGTGTATTCTGGGGCACATATGGGCGTATTGTTGGCGGTCCAGAGGTGATGGGTTGACTATACGACTCCCAGCTAATACCATAATCTGGTGGACCTTGAGGCATTGCTGATGACCCATTTGGGCGGAAGTTTTGGAAGGCTTGGGTCGTGGTTGGTTGTATTGACGAGCTATCGGGTTTGGGGAGTAAGACTCTTTGGCCGGACCGTGGGAGCAACAAATTCGGTGTTGCACTTGGTAAGGATTTCCTGGCACTTATCATATGACCAGGATACATGCTCTGCCTTGCAGACATATTTGTATCTGTGTCGTTATTGATAGGCGTTGAAGTTTGTGCCTGTATAGGAGGCATGGCCATGCTGTCTGGTTGAGTAGTTGTCGCATCTGGCTTGTCTGGTTTCTGAGTGAAGTGTGCCTGAAGGGCGTCGAATGTGGATGAAAAGGAATGACTCATAGTGAGAGATTTAAGGGTTGAACAGGTTTCGTCTGTTATTAGTGAATGATGAGATAGCGACTTCTCATATAATTTTCCTAGGTGCACCTTCCTCGCCGTCGTATCTGGACCTAGCCCCAATCACTGGATATGAGCGACGCGGGTTTAATCGTGATCATTCCGGATTTATGTGTGCAAAATTCGAGATGGCGTGGATTTTTCTTTGAATAATTGCAAACGGTGTTGAATTAATCGGCGAATTGTGTAGATGAGAGGATTAAAGGACGGCGGATGTGTAATTCAAAGTTTACAAAAGTTACAAAAGTGAGTTTGAAATTGGTCTGTAAGTGGCAATTGCTGTTAAATGAAAATTTGGGTATATCCATATCCATAAATCTAAAGATGCAGCTAACCAATAAATAGGCATAAAGAGTCAATTAAACCGGTTTACCAAGGCGGTAGCTTGCAGGTATATTATGTAATTCGTCAACTACACCTAAGCTTTTCGTAGCTTTGAGCATTGCAAGCTTGCTTATTACGTCGCCAATAGTTGGAAAAACAACTGTTTCATTTTTTTGGATAGAAATACCACGTTTTAGAATCTGTATACACGTATACCTTACACACATTAGCCTCCTCATCTGCCTCCTGATCTCATTCGTGACTATTTCTAGCCGTCCTATCTCAAGTTGGGTCCATAGCCTTTCCAAACCCTCCATTCCTGGATGAGAAAGCAAAGTGTCTCCTGACCTCCCGTGCAGACTGTATGATTAATTACCCAGCCGAGGAAAAGCTTCGAGTCATAATTATCAGGAAGTCTGTGGGAAAGTGAGGATCCTCAGAACAATCCATGCGCACGCTTTTTAAGTTCCAAATTGTTGTTAGATCACTGGCACCGGGCTAATATGTTTATTATTACGTTGCAGTGGCTAGCCCAGCTTGCCGTCTGCCTTGGCCTCTGTCCGTATGTTAGCCATTGCTCAAATGATCTTAGGGCTGGGTACAATTACCTTTGACCTGCTCAAATACCTTCAGCATCTTCCTGCGTGCCCCAAGAGCATTGACACCACGCTCTTCTAGAGCTTTATCGTCGAGTTCAACAAGGTCCGTCCACTTCATGTCCTTCAGATTATCCGTGTACTTGTGCAACCTGAGGCTTCGCAACCAGGCCGGTATATCCTGGAGAAGAGATGGATCGGTTGGATCCTCCGGAGGCTTCGACGTACCACGTCGTCCACGCGGGGAGCGACCACGAACCATATCCGAATGATCGGATAGGTAGCCCTCGGGAACGCCTACGCCAAGTTGACCCATGTTGATTGCACCAAGTCCATTGTTTAAGAGTGGATTCTGCGAGCCATCATAGGCACTCAAGAAACCGTTGTTCTGTGGAGAAGCAAAAGCTATCTGACCAAAACCTGGTTGCATTGCTATACCGGGGGAACTTGGACGAGAGCGATGAGCCGCAAATCCGCCCATAGCTTGATGGTTCTGCAAGGCAAGCATCTGATCTCGATTCAGTACCTGGCCATGCTCGTTCACCATAACAATATTCGCGCCAGGGATATTCGGCATCTGAGGCCCAGCGGACAGAGTGTTTTGGCCTTGACCAGGAGCGTCGTTGGATCGGGCTCTCCGATACTTACGCACATCGTCGAGGGCAAATCGGTTGTTCACAGTAGACAAAGCCGCGAGTTTCATGGCCGTTGCATTCGCAACCATATCGGCCTGGTTGGGAGTGCCATTGCCGCCATTGAACGACGCAACCATAGGAGTGTTCACCATAGAAGCCCAGTTTCCGCTTCCAGCAGTGTATGGCGAAAGCAGGGGCAGATCATTAGCAGATTTGTCCGGGGCATTGAGTGTCGTATTCTGGATACCATTATTGCCACCTAGCTGGGGGCGTGGTGATCTTAGGCCAGCGGAAGGCGGCGGTTGAACAAATTGGCCCATCGGAGTCTGGCCAGAAGAAGACTTAGGTCGCGAAGCGTTCTGGTCATTACCCCAAGGCGATGCAGGATTCTGTGCATTGGGATCAAGACCTTCAGACGGCCCGGAGATGGCTGGCGCAGCCAAGGGGCTTCGTGCATCGACAGCCGTACTGTTGCGGTTTGAAGGGGGCTGGTTTCCAGTCTGCTGGGTGAACTTAGCCTTTTCGGTGGCAATGGCAGCCGCTGCATCTGGAAACATGGCATTAATAGTTGACGGGTCAAGTCCCGAGTGCCTCTTGGCCGATGCTTGTGGCTGAGAAAGGGAGTTCCTAGCTGATCCAACATTCAGTTTATTCATAGCATCGCTCAAACGGTTCGACATTGGATCTATGGAAGGAAATTTTGGTTAGTTACCGCATACAAGTTAATGAGTATTGATAGGTGTACCTTTATCAAAATTGGCTGGTGATAATACACCAGACATGGGATGGTTTTTCCCCATCTGCTGAAGCACCTGGATGAAGAAACGGATCTGGACTTGAGTAGTCTGCTGAAGTAAAGCATATAGAGCAGCAGTACGCTCAGCCTCGGACAGGACTCGAAACCATTGCTCAATAGCACTAAGTTCGTCCTTGAAGTCCTGGTCCAGAGTAGCAGCAGCCATTTCTTCTAGTGTAGTCTCATATTGGTCAATGTCGGCAATCCATTGCTGGGTCACCTTGTCCTGCGGGTCTGAATCGGCACCCCCCTGGCCCTGGCCTTGCTGACCATAGAAATCCGAAGAGGGGCGGATGCGGTTCGACGTCGCGGGTCCGGCAAGAGCGGCCATGTCGGCAGATGCGCGAAGGTGGTGATTGTTAGTCCCAACTGTTCGCGATGAAGGTGGACGCAACGATGAGGCAGTCGAGGCCTCCGGGGTGCTGTTACGGTTCATATTGAGAGCAACTTTTTTTTTATATAAATTTCCGGATTTTCTAGGTACCAATAGTATGGAAGGCTACCCTTAGACTACCGCACTGTAATTTTTGTAACTACAAATAATCGTCGAAAGCCGACTTGAGGGATTGCAAAAGGTAGATAAATCGTGTTGTCGCGGGGCTGTGCAGAAAAAAACAGCTTTAAAAGTCTTCGTAGAAGTATTTGAGGGGCGGTGGAGGGTCCGTGACATGCGATCTCGACGCACTATCTTGAGATGCTAAAACCTCGATAGACGTCAAATATCGCACTCAATGGAAACAGGACAATAATGTTGCGACAAGTTTCTCGGAGAAACTGGTATAAGCTGCTGTAGCTATAATGTCGTAACAGTAGGCTCTGGTAGTAACGATATCGGTGTTAGTACTACCTGTACTATGGTAAAACAACCCGGGGACTAGTGCGTAGTCAGAGTATGGCACTTTTACAGTGAATAGACCGATGGGAGGCAGGATGTCGACGAATAAATTCAAAGGGAGGCGTAGCGCAGTGGCTTTCCGTAATCGTAATATCGTATTATGATTGACTTGCAAGGCTCGAGTTCAACTCTCTAGCAGAGAACGACGGCAGAATACCTTTTCTTTCTCTCGAGAACTCCTGCAGTAGCCTGCTGACCTCAAAGGAGTCTTTGAAAGGAGGCAGTTGGGAAGGAAGTGATTATTGGTAATTCAGAATATTAGATAGGTGACTGCGAAGGGAGAAGAGGTCAGTATAAATTGCACCGTTGGCCGAAGCTCATTTCAAGCCGCCATATTAGTAAGGGGAAAAGGGACGTAGGATAGATGATATAATCTAAGGATATGCATAGGCTTGTAAGATAGATATAGAAAATGCGGTTGTTGGTTGCTAATAGATGCGGTTCTAACAAGGTGACCAGCACGAAAGACCAGTCGGTCAAGTCTGACCATCTTCGAATGGGGGCGATTGTCATTGAATCCCCATGAATGGCTATCGTTGTGTCGAAGGACTTCAAGCCACAAAAAAAACCGAATGCGACGGAGTTACGAAACGTGTGAGGGAAAATTGAAGCAACTTACCAACAATAACACTCAGATCAACTTCTACTCCAAGGCCAAAAAGAAAGGAACCAGCGGCAGGGTTAACCTCGAGCTGCTGAAGAAGAGGATGTGAAGCGGAAGAGAAGGAGAAGAAGAAAAAACGAAGCCTTAGAGAATTGACTGGATGGAGCAAAAGGACTCGGGTACAAAGCCTGGACTGTGGAAACGGTAAACTCTTTCGGAAAGACCCTGGCAGCCTGGACACAAAGGCTGCAGCGACCGCAGAGGAAACTTTTGGTGCATGTAAGGATGAGCCGAGCGCGCTGTAACCTTTTAAATGGACACTACGTATAAGTAGTACTTCTACGTAGCTTAGGGGCCATGTAACTTTTGCCTGCATTTCCCGCGGGGTAGTTACATCGAATAAATCTCCTGAACATGTACCTTTATTTTAGAATTTCATAACCTTATTAGTCGCACGTAGTCTGAGCCTTGAGGTAGAAGCAACGACTTGCATGCATCTGGATGGCTCAGCGCTAAGCTTCAATCTAAATGTGCGACAGTAGTAGTACGGTACAACGTGGATACTTGGAACGGGTCAGCTCATTGGCAAGCTGTGACGAGTCTTTTTAGGGGATGAACGCTCGGAACCTAGCCCCTGAAAGGTCTATTTCTGTCTATTTCTAGAGTCATACAGGTCGTAAAGGTACCTCGATTTCGGCTTAGTGAGGCTAAATAACTCGAAACACCCTAAACGTCTACTGGGGCATTGATCATCCACACTTCTCTCCATCCATTCAAAAGTTGCGAAGTGCAGAGCGGCAACAAACTCGCGCAAGTCACATCAGGAACACGTCCGTGTCCTAATATATTCCAATCAAGAATAGCTAGAGGCATTCGACTCTATGGCATCTTAACCCGAAAATTACAAGCACATTTAATATATAAAATTCGCCTTCAAATATAAATATTACCTAGTACCTAGGTACCCAACAAGTAACAGTTACCTGTAATTATCATTTCCAACTTCTCATCTGTAGGTACTAAGCCTAGTAACATGATATAAACGAATGGCTGTGTAGTTATGAGACATGTCACGTCTCGTGATTCGTGGCCCTTTGATTTCTTCAACAACAGCACTATAGACGAAAGTATGCAGTATACTTAAAGCTCGTCCCAAACCTGATCTAACTAACAAAGCTATATTTAATCTGTATGACGCAGGTTTTTGTAGGCTGCGTTGACCGAGCATGACAATTGACATATCGGACTTGACATATCAACTTAACATATTAGAAAGACAAACTACGATGGAGGATATTAAATCCAATGGCAACAAAATAGGTCAACTAGAAATGTTGCCGAGCCTTCATGCACCCTCGCATTAAAGCAAGTCGAAGCACGGGTGTTTGGTAATAGACGGGCAGTCCACTCTCGGCACGAGAAGAAATATCCTTCAGCAAATAGGCATGGGGTAGGCCTAGAGCTGTACACACATATGCCGTTTTTTTGGTTTTGATTTTGTCATATTTGTCCATCACGGATGATCCATATAAGATCGAAGAGGGGACGGAAGAACACAGGGGACTGGTTGGCGAACGTAACTTCATTTGGTTACCTCTTCATTTTCGCCGTAGAAGATCGTGCCTGGATACAAGCAGCAAATGCATAACCTTGACTCCATGATCATGCCTGAGTGTCCCCGAGTTTTGCCCTGATACGCAATCGCGATGTCGTGTCTCGAAATCTGATATCTACCACCTCATGCCGTCTCTCGTTTGCCTTCCTTAAACTCTTTCTGAATTGATCGTTAGCAACTGCCATAAGTGTATTACGAGAAATCGACCATGTGTCTACGACTAGTCGAGTGACGTACCAAGGCTCGCATGGTGCCGTGAAGAGCATGTCTGTGGTTTCGTCGGAACTTGGGGTCTGTTCCGTTCAGAGACGGGTATCGGTTGGTCTTTGGCTTCTTGATACTACACATCGCCAACTCGTTAGTCATGATTCGGTAAGAGGGATATACGCTTCGTTTCGAAAAACTGTCGACTCGGATTTGACGTACCCGTTACGGTGAGCCTTCTTCGACTGGTTGTGCTGCGACGAGTTCTTGGATTCTGAGATTATATATTAGAAACGGGCTTCTTAATCAATGCTAGATAGATCGTATAACATACTCGCCATTGCGACTGAATTTGTGCCGGTTTGTTTAGAGAGACGAAAATCGACGAAGGTTGATGCGATCAGTAGAAAGTAGAAGTTCCTTTCGTGGGTTTGGTATTAGCAGTTGTGGGCAGAAAATTAAGCGAAGGGTCAAGCCACATTAGAAAACTGCCAAGGTGTGATCAGGAAAAGAGGGGCAAATTCTTGGCATTCTCTCGGCTGCCAGCGGCTGATAGCGATATGGCAAAACCCACTCCACTTTTCGTTACATTGTGGCGTTTTTCCCATGCATACATGGATGAGGTTCCAAGCTGGTTCGAAATTTATGTCAAATCCATTTAACTGCGAATTTACTTCAAGATACATATCTATAAGATAAATTACTCTTATACGTTTGCCCTGTATTTGCCTAGACTCCTAACCTGCAGTACATATGATAATATAAATGAATCACCCCTTGTCTAGCATATACATATATCTATCCTTAGACTCATATCTTCCAAGATGAATCGTGAGTTCCCTTTCTAAAAAGACACCTCTATTAAGCCAAACTACTTGGTTGTGATTGGGACGGCGACCTTCGCCTTAGAAGCCGCTGCCGCTGCAAGTGCGGCCGCTTTGGCAAGCTGCTCTGACCGGAGCTTCCGGACATATCTAAATAGTAGGATAAATAGGAATTCCATCCTATAAGAGATTGTTAGTGAATGAATACCACTATCGGTGTAACGATTGATAACTTACCGCTCTTTAGTCATCATGAGTAAACCTTGCACCATGAAGCCCTTTATAATTTGGGGACCAATGCCCTTGAAAAGGCTCGTTAAGCCTTCGTGCTTAATGATAAATTGCATTACTTCGATAAACCCCTTGAACGGTTTGCCCTCACGTTGCGGCGGGGGCTTCGATTGCAGGCCGACCTTGGCAACTATAAGGGGTTGCGTGACAATGGTAGCTAATGCTTTTGACATAGCGCCAAGAACTAGGGAGTCATGATCAGTTTTATTCTTTCGTATCATACTAGGTAAGCATGGTATCTTACGGAAAGCTTCTCCCGCAGTTAGACGAGTCTTCCCAGGGAAGAAGGTGCCCTTTAGCCGCTCATATGCGCCATAAGTGATAGCTGGGTTAATAACCAACACCAAGCTGGCTTTTAGTCCCCTCCAGAGACCGAACACACCATCCTCACTGTGGATAACCTCGCGGGCCGTATCTATGAGGCCTTTCCTATCCGCCTTGCTTTGCGTCTGCTGTCTTGTCGTAACCACTGCAACAGGAATCGTGCACAATTGGGCCACCGCGCCAGCTATAGCACCAAGTACCAATTCAACAGCCGTCGATGGCGGTGCAGGGACTTTCTGCGATTTGAAGTAGAGCTCCCGCACGATCGAGTACCAGTAGAAGTAGGCGAAATTGGTAGAGGCCACTCCCAACAGGGCGCCGTTGATGCCCGCATATAATCCTTTAATTCCATCTTCGGCGACAATCTTGGTAATGGCGTCCCACGTCGAGGCATAATGGGGATCGGTATGCTCGCTCGTCTCTCCAGGTTTTTGTTTTACCTGAACTTGCAAGCGTGTTTTCACTCTGTCAACCCAAGCAAAAGATTAGTGCCGGTTCAACGCATTCTCGAGTTGAACAGCTTCACAGCGCACAGCGCATGACGGATGGCGGACTTACATATCCAGAGGATATACCAGAGCGTTAGCTAAGACAGCTCCAGTGGAACCAGCTACAGCAAAACCCCATGATGGTAACGGGGCAGGTTTCGATTGTACGGCCATAGCAAGTAAGTAATGTTTCCTACGGATAGGAAGTGTGTATTCGTCCCACTCGGAAAGATGCGCTCTGTGGACGTGTGGACGTATAGATCGACGATGCACCCGTAGCTAGGTAGTTATGAAGGAAGGTTGGTGCACAATTAGCTAACAAAGTCGAAGGTAAGACAGGTGGACTATCCAGCTCCAGACCTGTACCTTTGCGGATAAAGCCGTCGTCTGGTTAAAATGCACTAAGACACTTTTAATTATTACCGAGACATTTAACGGGAAACACAACTTGGAGATCTGTATACATTTCCATTAATGAAGACAATATATAATTGTAGAAGTTTAAGAAGATTTAGGTTTAAAAGGGAACAATGAAGCTGCCCTGACGTCGTCCGATGATGCGAAAACCGGGGGGAATGTACGACGCAAAGCCGAGTTTAAAAGGGTGCTCGTGAATAATGAACCTCGGCCATTGATAGTTAGCTGATCCACCTCCGCGGCATCTAAGAACGCGCGCGAATGAATTAATCGAATGCGGGACAAAGGCGCACGTTCGGACCTTCCATTTCCACGGTTCTGCCAACCTTGGAAACTATATTCGGGAATTTGTTAATCCGGTCTATGCATTTATTATGTAAGGCACTTACGTCGGGTCGAGCTGGAGCTTCCACCTTATCACACACAGTTCCAAGTTTCATTTTGACAGCTTTGACAATCAGATTCTCCAGCTGTCAACAGCCCGAATCAGATCAGTTCCAAATATGTTTCCAAAGGCACAACATACCGTGAACAGCTGTGACCGAGTCACGAAGCGACAACCGGATGTATTCAACGTCGGGTAGCAGTAGGCCTCTCGTCTCACAGAAAAGTGAAGATTTCGAGATGAAGTAGCATATCGAAATACTTTATTTATTGCCTTTCTTTTTCCTCTTTCCTTATATATCTTATATCTATCCCCACATTATATAGTTGTGATCATAGGATTGTGGGTTATTCTCATGGGCTATATCAGTTATTTGCACCATGATACGATCTTCCCGATACATACTTAACACGTGTCGTTGAACACAAGAACCTGTACCGCTTATATAGACTAACTACTGGTTGATCCTGGGATATGGTGCTTTTATTGTTTGCCAGCTTCAACCGACGTCGGGATTCTAACCGTAGGTAAATCCCCTATCCACCCAGTGGGTTTGGTCGATTCAAAGCTCAAATTCTACAATAGTCAAGATCGCGGATTACTATGGAGGCAAAAGCAAAGGTGTGATATATCTTTGAAATAGTCATCTACAAATTTAACTTTATTTAGGAACGAGAGGCATTGGTCTCCAGTGCCCATGGCAAGGATGCCCTTAATCATGCTATAGCAGCTGCAGAACTATACATGAAAGCAGCTCAGGCAGCATCTAGCCCAGAGGAGAAGACTCGTCTTACGAAGAAGTGCCAGTCGCTTATCTCAAAAGCAGAAGAACTAAAGAAATCAAGCCAACCCGGAGGAGGTAGTGTTGCGAGTGTGGAGAAACGTCTCAGGCTGCCACGCCAGCCGCGCCAGATCCCAAAAAGCGAACAGGCTATCCTACTTCGTAATTCTCGACTCCACGGAAATGTCTTTCCACCTTGGGAGTCAGAGCCCGAGCCAAAGGAATTCACTGGAAGTCCATTCAACGATACGGCCGAGTTCTCCCTATCTTCACGACAAAGAGCTGTATTTGCAGGTTGGAAACGGCCCATAGAGATCGTGGGCCGAGGAACGCAACCCGACCAACCCGACCATTCCTTAATGGAGGCGCAAAACGACTACGATCTAGTCCAAGATATAACAACAGACTGTTCAGTAGTCGCAAGCCTCTGCGCCTGCATGCGACACCTACGACCCGCGCCTACATCGATTCTACCCGCGCTGATGTTTCCCATCAACTCCGAAAATGGACAACCCAAACTCTCTGCCAGCGGGAAGTACGTGTTCCGCATGTTCTTCAACGGCTGTTTCCGTAAAGTCGTTATCGATGACCGACTCCCCTCGTCTGCAACAGACCGCACGCTCTACGTCGTCGATCGCCAGAACCCGAGGCTCATCTGGCCCGCGCTCATGGAGAAGGCGTACCTTAAGGTTCGCGGCGGCTACGACTTTCCTGGGAGTAACTCCGGTACCGACTTGTGCGCGCTGACGGGTTGGATACCGCAGCAACTGTTTCTGCAGAGTGATGATTTGGACTGGGAACGCACGTGGAATCGCGTCAAGAAAGCTTACGATTACGGTGATGTGGTAGTCACTCTAGGAACGGGACGGCTCTCGCCAGACGAAGAGGAGATATTAGGACTGGCAGGCGAACATGACTACGCCGTTCTCGATATGTCTGAGACAACACCTGGAAATAGAAGACTGCTGGTCAAAAACCCTTGGTGCGACGGCCTCGTCTGGAAAGGTGTCGGATCATCCGAGGTCTCATCTTCACGAGCAACGGAGGACCACCCGATCAAGCTAAAACCCGGGTCCTTCTGGATCAGTTTCGACGATGTGACGCAGAATTTCGAATCGCTCTACCTAAACTGGAACCCGAGCCTCTTTACCGAGCGCCAGGACCATCACTTCTCCTGGCAGATCTCGGACGCCGCTATGGCCGGCGGGTCCTGCTTCGCCCGTAACCCGCAGTACTCCATGACCGCCTCTGCCGACGGCAGTACCTGGATCCTGTTGAGCCGGCACTTCCAGGACGACGAGCTCAACATCATGCGCAACCACCGCGCCGCCACCACCCACACTACTTTCCACGCCGAGGATCCCATCACCAACCCCAACACCACCCTCGCCGAAGTCTCCAGCAAACTCGGCTTCATGAGCATATACATTTTTGACGACCACTCGGGGCAACGCGTCTCCCTCAGCACACGACCGATCTACCGAGGCGACTTCGTCGACTCCCCCCAGACCCTCGCGCCCTTCGAATCCAAGCGCGGCGTCACCTACACCGTCGTCGTCGCCACGCAAGAGCTCCCGCTCCCGAAGTACTCCTTCACGCTATCCTTCTTCTCGCGCAGCCCGCTAGCCATCACCCCTGCCCCGGAACCTCTACGCCACTACACCGAGATCAAGGGGTCCTGGACGCGCCGCACGGCCGGCGGCAACTCGGACTCGGCCTCGTACCTGTCGAACCCGCAGTTCAGCCTCAGCCTGCCGCGCGCCGGGCCCCTGAGCCTGCTCCTCAGCACGGGCAGGGACGACGTCCCCGTCCACGTGGCCCTGGTCTGGGCCGCCGGCCGCCGCGTCGCGAGCGTCGGGAATAGGGACCTGGCGCTCGCGTCGGGCGACTACCGGCGCGGCAGCGCGCTCGCCGAGGCCGCGTCCGTGGACGCCGGCACGTACACCGTCGTGTGCTCGACCTTCGAGCCCGAGTGCTACGCCGACTTCGCCCTGCGCGTGGGCTCGGACTCGCCCTGCGTGGTGGCGCCCGTGCCGGCCGACGCCGCGGGCAGGCTGCGCACGCGGCTACCCGACCTGCCCACCTGTCTGCCCCCGCTAGGTTCCGGCGGCGGCATAGGAGCGGGCAGCGAACCCCATAAGAAGAAGCGCGCCGCCGTCTCCGCGGCGCGGTTGTCGCGGGCCTGTGTGGTCGTCACGCGGTCCTCCTCCTCGTATACTCCTACCGGTAGTAGGGGAGGCACCGGCACGAATACACCGCGCCCGCACCCCGCCGTCCGCGCGACCGTCGAGTTCGGCACCGGGCCCGACAGGCTAGTGCTCGCGTCCACCGACGGCAGTCTTAGCAACAACGCCCCCGAGTTCAGGGAGGTAGGCCCCAACGGCCTGCGCACGGGCGAGTTCGACATCGACCCGCGGGCCGGCGGCCGCGGGCTGTGGCTCGTCGTCGAGTTGTTGGGCCTGTACCATGCGCCTACGCCTATGTTTACATCCAGTAGTAGTAGTGGCAATGGCGGTGGTGGTGGCGACGGGCTACAGGTCGAGATATTGAGTGAAAGCCCGGTGAACGTCGGGGCTTGGGAAGGCGTTGATGATTAATTTGATTTATTAGTTCAGCTGCTTTAGCGATTGATTAGCCAATTGGTTAGATGTGTGCTTGGGGGGGAGAGCGGAAAGGAGAAGAGATTCAAGAGCGTATTGATAACGAGCGATGAGCACTACACCGAAACGAAGGGATTATATATAGCTCGTGGTTCCGTCGTAGTGTCAGTGACGAGAAAGATAGTCCAATGAAAAACGTAAGGAGATCAGAAAGGGACAGGGAGGTTGGCTCGGCTCGGCTTGACCATATAACCTTAACGTCTGGTTCGAAATCCATGATTATGCACATCAAACCTACTGCAGACTCAAATATTCATCATGTACAGACTCAGGCGAGGGGGGAAGTGATTTGAGAGTGTATGTAATGTATTTATCATTTCTTTCCGTGCTAAATTGCAGACTTCACCGTTTATACGGTGCTTGCTGCCATGGCTATACCTATGGCTTCCTCGACCAGGACTTTCTGTCCAGCCCAGCCGTTAGAAAACGAGCATGGATCTCCCTTTTTGTGTTCGCAAGAATTCCTCTAGCTGACACCCCAATCCCTGCACTATGTATCTTCTCCCCTCAACTATGAACACGACTGAACAAAATAAAAAGGTGTAGGCGAGTTTCTCTTCTAAACTAGCTCGCCAGCTTTGTGATACGCGCCTCGTGAATTGTCGTCGTATCGTATCGTAGTAGCACCTATAACCCCGCATCTTCGACCCGGACAGCGGGGTGGCAAGCGAATGGAGTGCAAATGAGCAGCAAGATAAAAAATAAAATAAAAGCAAAAGTAGAAAAAGCCCAACATAAGCGCTCCCCTTTGTGGTATAATTGGCTACGCCCAGAACGCCAACTCCCCTTCCCATTGAGGTATGATTCGTAAAGACCCATCCCTCAATCAATATCAACGACGCTACCGGCGTCAAAGTATCAGAACCAGCCACCCTCCGGGATATCATCTGCTCCATATGTACATCTAAGATTCGAATGGCAATATATCATAACGTCGGAAGCAATCATTCTTCGCATTCTCTCGTTTCATCAACCCGCTCCCCCGAGGGAGCATCATGGGCCGCCGCGACGTCTCCGTCCTCGGTTAGGCCCGTCCGGACGCTGCGAAAGCACATCGCGAAGGGCCGGATCATCCTTGTCTTTGTCGACATGGTGGACTCGCACATGTCTAAATTTCTAATTAGATTTCGCTATATTCGCTTTTGTTAGATCTAAGAGATATCCTACCTTTGTAGATTATCCGGCCTTGGGTACTTGTGTTCCCTATCTGGACAGAACGGACACACGTACCCAGGCGAATCATGGACAAGTCCATGACGTATCATCTCGTTCTTTCGCTTGAATCCTTTCCCACCTTCGCTTCGCGGACAGCCTTTCACGGAACAGTAATGCGGACGAGCGGAAGAATGCACGTTTGCGTGTGAATTAAGTAGATATTGTGTTTGGAACGGAGGCGCATTGCAACCGTGTACCGTACACACGAAAGCGCCAACCGGGTTTGAAATGGCATCAATGCTCATCCGCTCGGTGATCGTGATCGAAGTAGCAGGTGTCGAGACATCACCGCTGCCGCTCGGGGTGTCCGTATTGCTACCGCTGCTATAATCTAGCCGATACTGATTCGTGTTGTTATTGTGCGAGGAGAACCCATAAGGACTCATCGCGGAGATTGTATGAGCTGGAGAAGGAGGTATATTTTGGTTTTGGTGGCGATATGCGTCATTCGGGGATATCGGAGGTGAAGCATGACTTCCGGGAATTCCACCAATACGCGGCGGGCCGCCCGGGGGAGAGTGAGGGAACTGATGCCCGTTACGCATAACCAAATCTTTCGGAGGACCTGTGAGCTGATCAAACAGTGTAGATCTTATAGACGGCAGAGGATCGTGGTTAGTTGTATCGGATTTCGGGGATGACTCCTGGATCGGAGGTAACTCCCCATGACTTGTAGGACTTAGACCGGGAGGCGATCGCTGAACGCTGCTAGGATGCATTAGCATCCCTTGGCCTGGTGTAAAATGCCGAGGAGAGAACATCTCTTGAGAGGTCTGCGACGGATAAGGGGAGATAGGTGCGGCAAGAACTGGTTTATTCGCATCCTTCATCGTACTATCGTCTCGCGCACTTTCCAACCTCAAGCTCTGACCCTGTGCTGTTCTTTGCGCCACTCTAGAATCGTCATCTGGAGTTTGTGAGCAATCCGAATCTACGGTTTTCGAAGCCGCTTTAGCAGCGGCAAGCATATCCACGGCATTTGTCGCAAGAAACTGCAGGTCTATAGACTTTGGCATCGATGAGTCGGTAGCGCGTATGGTGTGACGCTGCGCAGGAACTGGTGACATTTCGTGGCTCAATGTATCTTCCTCGTCCCCCGATCCATCCGTCTCTTCCGTGTCCCCTTTGCTGTGAGCGTCGTCGTCGTCGTCGTCACCGTGAAAAGAGAGAGGTTGCGACCACGCCTCGGCGACAATGTCAGGCCGTTTTCCACCGTCGAGATAGTGGATCAAGACTGCATCGCCGAGGCTCGGGCGGATCTTTCGTTGACGATTAGAAGATTTTCGACCGTTATGAGTAAGAAGACTGACTTTGGGAAGAGGTATAGCCGGCGGGGAGGGCGATGGTTCAAGTTTGGGGCGGTGAGCCTTCATTAATGGACTGTTCTGAGGCAAAACGTCATCCGGATCGTACACGTCGCTAGCTGAAGGGTCGTGAGCGAGGGCCGAACCGACGGTCGTAGTCATGTCTTCACGCTCTGGCATGGAGTGGCCTTTACTCACGCACTGGTCGACTCAAGTCATCATCGGGAAACCAAGACGAGGTTGCCAGCTGTCGTACGGACGGGTGACAGTATTGATTGCGCCAAAAGTGATTTAACACAGTCAAAGTCGTGGCCGCCCTCCCATTCGCGTGTAAGTTAGGTTGCGATTGTTAGAAAGTAGTAGTAGTAATCAAGCGCACACAGGTCTGTCAAAATGACAAGACGAGTGAACTCAAACCGTGAGTAATAGAGTAACACGGCGCACTGGCTCTTATCCGCCGCAACGAGCCGCAACTGCGGATTGGTGGGTACTTGGACCCTATCGCTGAGAAATACGGGGTGATCGCGCGCGCTATCTAGCTCAGAACTGAAGAAGTCCCTTGGCTAGAGTGGCGCAAGGTTGGCAGGGAGCCGCGGGAAAATGTGAAAAAGGAAAAGAAATCAAACAGGGGGAAGATTTGGGGGGGGATAATAAAGAATGGAAGGGGTCGGCTATGTAGAATCAGGATAGGATCTTTGGAGAAGAAGGATGCGGTACGGTTAATGCTAGATTCAGGTTAGACGAAAGAAAGGGAAGTAAGGTAGTGTAGGTACGGTGACAATGCTGGGTATAACGGCAAGTGTGTGTCTTTCCTGGATGGGGGAAGGATGGGACCACGGAGACTAGCTTGGAATAGGCTTGTAATGTGGACTTTTTTTTTCTCTGTTTGAAGTTGCTGCCAAGGACTTAATGAAGTATACCCTCGTGACCGACGAAGAATAGACTTGATATTGGGGTGGTACGGCGGTGCTGCGTGGTAACGTCGTTGTAAGGCAGGTTCAGGCAGGTCAGGCAAGGTAAGGTTTTTGGCGCAAATAATGTAATGTAAGGCGGGGGAGGTGCTGCGGAGCCTCCTCTCTTGGTCTTGGTCCTGGTCTTGGTCTTAGTCTTGTCTTGCCTGTCGCTATATTTCTTTCGTCGGTGGTGGGATGTGGGATATGGAATAGGCTGGGCCGGATGGGGTTATGATAGGACGCCTAGGCCTAGGTCCAGTCCTTTGCGTCCCTACAATGTATGTAGGTATCCTGTATGCAAGTACCCGGCTACCTACGAAGTATACCAGATACCTAGGTGATAGGTAATAGCGCTGGAGGTGGTAGGTGCTTGGTCTTGGTCTTGGTCTTGGTCTTGGTGCTTGGTGCTTGGTGCTTGGTGCTTGGTGCTCGGTACTAGCTAGGCTAGACAGCGAAGGTCGTTGCTTTGGGGCCTGGATTTGGCGCTGGTAAGCCGATGGGATCGTTTCGATCAGTTAAATTGCCAGATTGTGCCGTATGATAGGCAGGCCCGAAAGGCAAACCCGCATTTAATAAAGACCGGGGTTGATACTATGTAAGCTTTTTTTCTGCTTGGACAAATTTGGCAGGGGTGCGGTTAAGTCTCAAAGGGAACATGGAATCCTGACGGGAAAAATTCAAGTCAGTGGAAACGATGTCACTCCCGTCATGTCGCTTTCTAAAAAGATGGTGTGGGGAACAACCTTGTGGGAAACTGGAGAGGGAGATGAAAAGAGGAGAGAGAGGAGAAAGAAGATGTGAGAAGAGAGTAAAGGTAGCCCAGCCCTGTCAGCCCATGTACAAGAATGGGGGAATTGACAAAGTGAGAGTAAGAGTTGAGAGTGCAAGTGCAAGTAGGTGCAAGTGCAAGTGTGGTATGTATGTAAGAGATTGGGAGATTGGGAGAGAAAATGAGAGATATTGAGATAATAGAATACATGTACAGAGGTAGGCATTGACTATGTAGGTGCCTAGGCTAGGTTAGGTAACTAACCTGCTACTGTACGTAAAGACGTAAATTGGTAGTGTACAGGTAGGAAGTAGGTAGTTTTGGTCTGGTAAAATGTGTATATGTCCAATTGAGGGATGAGTCTGGGGATGTTGTAACATAGTAGTACCATTAGGCCCCACTGATGCTAGGAGGTTGAAGCGGACCAAGAAGGAAGAGGCGTGCGGCGAAGAATGCGGCTGCGAGTGGATGATCCAAGAAGTGATTTCATGGAAGGTCCCAGAGAAATTTTAGAAAAAGTTAGGTACTTACCTCAATGTAGTAGCGTGGTAGTTACCGCCCGTACCTTCGTATCTTCGTATCTCTGTCTTTCTATCGGGTATCTTTCCTGCGGTTTGTAGATAGATATGTACTTAGATACATACCTTTAGGTAAGTTAATTCGGGGCTAATGTAAGACTAAATCAACTTGTACCTGCCGCCCACCTGGCCCAGGCTGGGTTATCCCCGTCTCCGCCGTTAGTGAATTTTTAGTAATCTTGGTTTGCGCCTCTCAATGGTGCGATGTCACAAAGCCTCATCAATCCCCCGGATTGCGATCCCCAGAACAAATTGATGAGAGGATTGTGTGTGGTATCTGCGTTATATGCGGTATACCAACGCGTGGTATTAGGATGCGTGTATAAAAAAATCCACCCACTATTATCAACAGTCTAAATAACGAAATCAATTATCTTTCCTTGTTTTCCGATACTTCTCATACATACATACCGTAAAGTAGGTACACGCACATACATACATACACACACACACACACACACACACACACATATACCATACGTTTATAAGTCCATACGTCCTGTGCGTATTCCAACTTTTTCTTTGCAAATCGCTCAGGGTCTTGGCGCTATCCCTTTTACGGTTCTGTAAGACCACGGCAAAACCGGCGACAAGGTGATAACGCAACCAAATTTGATCGACGAGCATGCGTCCACCGGGGCTAGGGTAAGAATGAGAGTGGAAATTGATGTCGAGTGTGTCAGATGGCAGGATGGGATATCGAAAAGGTCGACTTTTTGCGGGGATAAAGAAGCACCTAAGCTACTGGTCGAGCAAATGCGGTGCTATTATGTAGCAGGTAGTATTGGAAACATGCGGCGACCCAGATAACGACCCAATATCGTCGGTGGCACTCCCAGTCGTCGTTTATTCAGACGTCACTGAACACGACTTCCGTAAGGTAGTGGTCGAACGAGAAGGCTGATTACATACAGTATAACATGATAAGGCTTCATAGATCGGGGAGGAAAGGAAAAGTGAAACTTAAGTGCAAAAAGAGGTCTACTACATTCTACTCGTCTATTCGCCGTTCACTCACTACTTATCGTGAGGCGAAGGTTATCGGTAATCGACACTGTTTGCTCAGCCACTCTAGCCGGCGCAAGCAACGGCAGCGAGAACCATGCGTGCCTCGTAATACACTAGAATTTTATACAGGCATTGTAAATCTGGGGACATATTGAGGCGTAGATGCTCTTGGTTATCCACTAAATAAGTGTTGCAGCAGATAACCGTATATTCGTACGAATACGGAATAGAGATATGTATAGAATAAGATATCCGAAGCGATTTCGAGGGGGGGAATGGGAAGTGAAAAGAGAGGCGGGGATTCTTCGCACAATATATCTCGTTAACATAATACATAGTACAATAGTGCGAGCATGCGGCACAACCGATTCTATGGAGACTAATAAGCTTCCAGAATTCACCGAGATAAATTACTTGGGGTAAAAAGAAATACCTACCTAGTGAATCTCCACGGGGATAGTTGGAAGAACCCGTACTGCCCTGCCCGTATTAGTAAAAAGAAACTAAACCCATTACCTTGATTACCCACCGACCGATTATTTTGTGTTTCTCCAGCTTCCGAGTATAAACATGCTATTAACATACATTAGGTACATACCTACCTACCTAGGTATCTTACCTAGTAGTAGGTATGGTAGGTAAAGAGCGCAGTATATATTCTCTGACTCTGTTCGAATCTGCGTTTGAGACTCTAACAACGTGCCGCCCACGCAAAAGAGGGTGGGATTGGCAAGATTCGGTAGCACTATACAGAAGCTACTCTGAATGGATGCACGGGAAGGATGGAGTAAGGTCTGGCCTTTCTAGTCGTGACGTGGACTCGATAGTACATATTGCACGATGATACAGCCGCATCTGCAAGCCGCTGACCGCAAAACCCCGGCGGCGTACCTACCTAACGATGCATGGATGTGCGATGCGCGTGCGGAGAGTATTGCCCTGTATTGCCTTGTGCCCTGTGCCCTGTCTTATTAATCTACCTCTCGCTGGAGGGGAATCACTGGGTCAGGCACGGTTGCGGCCCTCTCTCGCATTTTCTACTAAAAAAAGGCCCTACTCTAGCAGAAAATATCACCGAGACAGAGAAAGATATTGGACGTCGAGCGTTTCGGTAGACCGCGAAATGGGTCACTTTAATAAATCTTGGGTCTTGATGATCCCGGTAACAGAAAGAGGAGTTGAGTTGCAGGGTCTTCCGCTCTTGTGGAGACGTTTCGTGGGAGGCCTCATGGGAAATACCATCTCACACAGACGACTTGCCCAAAAAAGGTGTGTATGCGAGCTGCGAGGAACTGCTTCGACGGCATAACATAGCATGCCATAGCTCGAGTCCTCTTTCGCTAGTCCGAGTCTCTGAGAGTCTGAGGCTTCGGTTCAAACTCAAGATGACGGATGGGCCGCAATCCCGGGCATACATACATTAGTAAGAGAATCGTGAAATGCCCAACGGATCATTCGAGGGGACATAAGGGACATAGGGGAAATATCATGACGACGAAAAGAGTCCGTGGTCTATTCGACTGATGACCTCGGAAGGGATTGGTTAATATGATGATTGTGATGGTTGTGGTAGGGTAATCCGCCCTGAAGAGGATGTCGTATGAGTGAGAGATAGAGATTACTTTTGTGGGGGTGAGAAACATGAAGGAGGGTGAAAGAAGGCTGGGGAGGGCCAGATGGAGTTCCGGTACAACGTCCAAAAGCCTACTACTACTACTCGATACATATGTATGTCGCCAGCAAATCATATGCCTCAGATGGTCGTTCACCTGCATAATGCCCTCAACCCCTGTATTCCCGTAGTATGTTGTCATCTACCTACGCCTACATTGTACCTAGTCAAGTACATACCTACATTGGATAATAGTAGAAACTACCTAGGTAGAAACTAGAAACACGGAAACGGGTTGGTATGCTGATATGCTAGTACTATGCTAGTATGCTGGTATGCTGGTATGACCATTAATACGGCCTCATAAGATTCCCCGCCGTTTGTTTCATGTGTCCATCTATCTGCTGCGAGCTTCCAAACGTTTGTCTCCCATTGTACAAAAGTAGACTGGCCTTGTCTATAAAACATCAGCACTATCGTCATCCTCCACAACCGGATCACCATGCAGATTATTCATGCGTCTTTCATATGAGGGGATCCTCCTTCTCCAATGCTATCACATAATCCTGCCTACCTACACTAGAGCCGGCAGGCAGCACGAGGATCGCCCGTGCTCGGTTTTTCTATGTATGTAATTGGACCTTACGATGGTCTTAAATGGTTGCCTATCAAGCCTATGACCTGCGCGACCCAGAAGGAGAGTAATCTTTTTTCCCACGCCGTCCGCGGCTGGCCGATTCAATGTGGTAATCCATTGCAGTTTACCGTGAACGAGGTTACGTCGACGGTGCATAGTTTGCGGACCCCAAAGCCACCTTGGGTATTCACTTTATGGCGTCTGGGTATTTGCATTGAATCCCCCATTTTAAATGGGTTTAAATCCATCTTACCCCAAGACAAACACGATCGAGCGCATACATACATACATAGCACCTGGGCAGTTGGCTTATAAAATATATATGGACGCGCAACTAGAAAGGGAGGCGATGTCCGAATAGCCGAGCGGCTCAGCGTACAAAGATGATGTGGTGTTAATCTCCTAGAGGCGTTTGGTCTCCCTTCGGATCATGTTTCTGAAGGCAGCCGCCATTATTATAACATCACTAGGTAGGTACCTAAAATCGTCGTCTAATTTGTTCTCTTAATTCTCTTAAATGTCGCCTCCCTCGTCCCCCTCGTCCCCTTTGTCCCCCTTCCGTCGTTGGGAACACATGGGAGAACCTTGCTTCGGGTTCCCTGAAACCTTCATTCAGCCGCTTCGGTTGACCTGCATTGGGGCCCCCCTCGCTGAGCCTCCTATGAGCCGCACCTAACTAACACAGGTCTTCTGTAAGGCCCAATTAGATCGGTTAAAAGGTAGGACCAATTCTTCTGTATTACCCTTACGCGAACCAACCACCTGACTGATAAACTACGTGCACACGCCAACAAACGCCAACGGGCGGATAACATATTATGTGCTGTAGGTTACATGCTTTCGGGTCCCGTACCTAATAATCAGTAGCTTGATCATTCTGCCATTCTTGCAAGGAATCTGAGAAAGTGGCGTCCTGCGATAATCACATCCTAAATCACGCACGCAGCACATACCTCTAGCGATGCTAAAGGTACATACATACATAATAGTAGTCTTTTCGGGAACCGGAGCCTGACGCTCTATGCTTGATCTAGCAAGACCCTGGGATCGACGACCTCGGCAGTTCCGAGCGAGTAATCCCGTATTCCGTTGGACAGGGGAAAAGTACGATGTATGTAAGATACCTAGGTAATGCCCCGTTTTGGCTGGTGTCAACCTCGATAGGAAAAACGAGAACGAGCTGAAAAGTGCTTGCTTGACACATCGTCTCTAAACACGTGGAGACGAGTGCATGTGCTGGAAGCAGCATTATTGCACCGCAGGACAGTACATATCCCTAATTCACGTTTCTGGTTCATCTTCTCCACTTAGAGACAGACTATCCCCACGACCGCCAGACATGGGTCCAAAAAGCATCCACTAAAAAACACTTGTGTCGGCCAATTAAAAATCAAATTTTAACCTTGTAATTCCTTATCGATTTTCCTTAAAAGGTTAAAGCCTTCACTTCATGAAGGACATGGGGAAAGCATAAACGTTGAATGTGATTGGTTAATTACTTTATACCATGTTTAGTTTCTCGTAAACTGTCTTTTAATTGGCTAGAAAGGCTGATTTCAGTGGATGCTTTTTGGACCCATGTCTGGCGGTCGTGGGGATAGCGACCGGTCCGCGCCACATGTGTTAGTCACAGGTAACTTGATCTTGGTAACGTCCCGCGTGCACACGATCGTGCCACTCGTTGGAACTACTAATCAGGTCGCTGTGTCACCAAACCTGTCTAAGTGCTAAGTCGGCTACTACACGCCTACGGAAATCTATCCAATATATTCCGTACCAGGTAGATGGTACAAGTATAGCACAGGGCTTGAGTTTGTTGAGCCCGCACTGGTTCTTAATAGGTAAGTAAGTACCTTATTCACGAAGCCTGGCAAGATGGCAAGCCCCGACTATCCAACATGTAGAGATGTTAGTAAGATAGTATGGAATACATGTAGTAAATTGACGAGAACATTGAAGACTCTTCAATACTATACTACTTCTCTCATGACAACAATATACTACAAATAGGTATCTATTACGTGTGATAGATCTCGTATGAAAGAACTATGGGCTACCCCACTCCACATAGCACGATTCAATGTTCCCCCGCATTCATTTGACCATAATGACTAGTGACATCGGCGTGTCGTAGGTGGCCGAGAAACAAAACGAGCCAGTATCAACGGGAACGACCTCAGCTACGTAGTTGCGTATCTAAGACGCTTGAATAAGGGAACGGCAAAGTTGAATACCTAGTCATAGGCTCTAGATTATTCTGTATTGTCGAGAGTCAAGGTGTACCACCATGGAGCTACCGCTTACAATGAATGCGGTCGTGTTCGACGGCCCATACAAGGTTTCGCTTCAGCAAAGACCAGTACCGAAGAGTGAATTAAGCCTAGAACCCCCTTCTCTCTCACCATAGCACGAGTACTTCGACTAACGCGCAAATACAGTACAGCACGATGGGGACATTATAGTCAAGGTTGATGCAACTGCTCTCTGTGGATCGTAAGCGTCGTGTAGCTCATTGCCTCTGCCGCTTCGCTGGTCCTCTAATATCTCAAACCCCTTAGTGAACTTCACACTTTCCGAGGCCATCAGCCCTCCAACCCAGGCTTTATTATGGGCCACGAGTTTGCTGGTACGGTAGTAGCCGCGGGGAATGATGTCCAGACCGTCAAGATTGGGGACAAGGTTGTATCACCCTTCACGGTCTCTTGGTGAGATTCTCCGTATCTCGTACGTGGCTAGAGCTATTTGTTGATGTATCCTTCAGCATGAATTGTTTCTACTGCAAGAATGGGTATTCGTCTCGATGCGATCACAGTTTATTGTTTGGCTCTGAGAAGCTTGACGGTGCCCAGGCCGACTTTGTACGCGTACCCCTTGCAGACGGTACGGTTATGAAGGCACCGCCTGAGATCGACGACAATGCCCTGGTTCTAATGGCGGATATATTTCCCACTGGCTTCTTTGGCGCTAGAAACGCCTTCAACGCCCTCAGCTCGCTAGATCCTTCCGAAGCCACAGTCGTCGTCATCGGCTGCGGGCCGGTAGGGCTGTGCGCAATAGTCTCGGCACTTGAGTATAAACCAAAACATCTATTTGCGATTGATAGTATCGATAGTCGCCTCGAACTCGCAAAAAGCCTGGGGGCAGAGCCCCTTAACTTCGCGAAGGACAGGGAGGCCATGATTGCTCGAATCAAAGAAGTCACAGACGGCAGAGGAGCTGATGCGGTCATTGAGGTGGTCGGTTTGAGCCCCGCTCTAAGAACAGCATTCGATGTGCTGAGGCCTTTTGGCTTCATAAGCAGCATTGGCGTTCATAATGCCGAGGTGAGCGAATTTTCGAGATGTATCATTATACGTACGACCGCTAATGATCATTCAGGTCCCATTTAGTGGTACTGAAGGGTACAAGTACGTGGCATCCTATCACCCGTCTCGGGTTTCCTTGGCTGACATTTATATAGCAAAAATGTGAGGTTACAAATGGGGAGGTGCCCAGTTCGTTCAATATTTGCCGATGCACTTAAAGTCCTAGCTAAGAACCAGCATCGGTTTGGGTAAGTTAACTCTCGAGTACAACTAGCGGACAAGTCCTCGGTGGCCATTAACTTCTCGTAGGTTCATGTTCGAGAAAATTATGCCACTATCTATGGCTGTATCGGGATATGACCTGTTCGACAAGATGCAGGTGCAAAAGGTAGTTTTCAAGCCATAGCTAGAAGATAGTGAAACTACTTAGGTAGGTTGTCTTGTTGAATGAGATAGAGCCGTCAGATGATGGGTCTAGTTCTGCCGAGGTTTAACAATACCATCGTGCATGATATAGTAAACGACGGTGGAATCATCGTGTACCGTAGCAAGCAATACTCTCTTGACGCGATCCAGACCTGTTGAGGGTTGTGGCGGCATGGAATCGAAAACACTTGCAAACGCCCTGAGTGTCCATTTCTCGACCAGGTGAGTTGGTAATACCCATTCAACAACGGGCCTCTCTGGAATACGCTCCGCCAGATTCAGGTTGGATTTCAGCATCTCAATCTGGTCATCCGGGTGTAAATATAGTTGACGAGGAGGGAGCCCCGTGATCATAGGTCTAGGTAGAGGTGAGTTATCCACGGGGGAATGAGTCAAGATTTGTAGTTCAGTCCAGTCATGTTGATACCGAAGATTGTCAAGCACGGAGGCCGCAAGGTGTTCGACGTAATTTTTCTCGATCATCCTGAATCCTTTACTATCTTGACAATGTAAAGAATGTAGTTGTACGAAAATCTTTAAGTCAAAAATGAGGACCCTTTTGCCATTTTGGCAAGAATAATGTGAATAAAAGCGGTGTAAAATGGCAGTTGGTAAAAGTATGGTTAAATAAAGTTTTCTAATTATGTAAGATGTACCTATCATTTCTATCAAAGGTACCTCAGTATTAAGATTTAAACGTTCCAAGATCCATTCAAATACTGAATCTTTCCAGGTTCTGCCACTTAACAATCATATAAGAAAATGATGGTATAAGTATTTAACATCTTTAACACAAGAGAATTCATGTACATGTAAGTGAGTAGGTACCTGCCTAGGTAGGTATCATGAAGGGTTTGCTTCAGTCTTCAGTCTCCTAGTTCGTGAGGGTATGCCTAACATCATACAGTGTAGAGCAATATCCTATTGGATTAGAGACAACCAATTGTCAGTTTGTCAGTTCGTCAGAAGTCGAGCTCCCAATATTCGGGATTCTGCAGCATCTGCTTACTTATGTATTTTCGATCGCATAATATTGAATGTCGCTCTCGCTCAACAATGCGAACTTCGCATGCATATTTAGGTGCTCGGCCATAACCACTATCAAATTTAGCTATGTGACTTTAGAGACGCAGATCCTTACCCTAGTAGGTAGCTAGTATGGGATCTAGAACTCTTGAAAAGACTATGCGCATATCATCGAATGCATACCTATAGTAAGTACCTAGGTACATACACCTCATGACGCATTCAATGTTTGTCTTGACATGAAGGTTTGAGGACTTCGCATTTCGATTATAATGAACTTTAGGATTCATGGTTGAATAGAATAGAGCTACGTAAATATATTATACGTGTAGGCGAGAACAAACGCAGGATCGTACCTGACCTAGAGAAGGAAGCCATCCTGCCCTGTCACAATTATCTACCTAGTCTTATCTGCGGCAGGCGCTTCGCCCCCCAAAAAGAAAGGTACATGGATATTTTATTATGGCATATGTTGACTTGGCGGTATTGATGCGAATGAAGTAAAGACTGCAACCACTAAAAACCCCCTTTAAGTCCTATGCCAAGGAAACCCGCTGCAATTTTGCTACGCACCTACGAAGTCTATACGACGTATTCGTACTACCTCGAAATCCTGTTGTGCCACCTTTGACGTTTTTAATTATTCATTCGCCTCCTGCCGGTTTACCTAAGTACCTAATCATTTTATTGTTTCTTCTATTCCGTACATACATTGTTGTCGTCAATTGTCATTACTGTTATTTACTTTCCCTTGTTATGCTATGGACGGTCTAGACCCGCTATCGTAGCCCAAATAATTTAACCCTCGTGGTTGCTACTGGATCCTCATTTTACGTTACTCTCGCGCAGCTGACATCGTTTCGCCAACCCCCCGACTAAAACCCGTCACGCTTTGTTGCTATCCTGATTCCGACATCATACCCAAACGATTCGAAAGCGAAAGTTACGCGAATTATCGGTCTCCGAAATTAACAAAGACGTCATCACGTCATCTTGAGATGGCACTAGATTCGCCGAGAAATTCCAAAGATGGTCAAGATGACAGTGTTGAACGGGCCACGACAGTCTCGACAGCAACCGAGCAGAATGATTCTCTAAACAAACGAATGCCGATTTCCCAAAATCAGCCGCAGGAAGGAGTAGGTGCTGCTCTCGCTTCGAACATGGCCGCGATGGATGTCCAGATGCGAGAATATGCGAATGGATACCATTTCCCACCAAAATATCCCATGAAAGAACAGATCCGGATGGGGCTGGTGGACCTCTGGAACTTCTACAACACTGGTTTCGGCTTCTTCCTCGTCATCTACTCGCTCAACGTCATAGCTTGGGGTGGTATGCTCTTCCTCCTGTTGTGCAACGCGGGACCGGAAATGTGTTGGGTCGACGGCATTAAAGACTGCAACCACATCGACTCGCCCCGCCGAATATGGATTGAGATAGACTCACAAATCCTGAACGCGCTGTTCTGTGTAACTGGCTTTGGCCTCGCACCATGGCGATTCCGTGACTGGTACTTCCTACTACAATATCGCATTTGCGGAGATCAGAAAGCTCTACGGACGCTCGCGGGAATTCATCGCGGCTGGTTTCGTCTTGCGGGCTCCGATCAACTACCCATTGCCCTTGGACCGAAGAATGTCGAAGAGACTACAGCAAACTATACCGTCGAAAGTGTTCCATACCCCCTTGAAACTATATCAGATACTCCGCCGACAGGCATCAGGGCGCCTCCGACTAAGTTATGGAAGATGGATTTTGTTATCTATTTTAACGTCTTGAACACGTTCCTACAATGTGTGTTGTCGGGGTTCATGTGGGCTTTAAATCGATATGACCGACCCAGCTGGTCGACGGGTCTTTTTGTTTGTCTTGCGTGCATAGCATCTGCTACTGCTGGCATCTTAATGGGCATAGAAGGCAAACACGTCAAGGCTATCGAGGGAATTCCTCTAACCAAGAGAGATATGGCACGTTTGACACGAGATAGGGAGTTGGGCATCCCTCATTACAACAATATCAAAGACAAGGACCCTGAAGCAGAGAAGGAGAAGGCGAGGAGCAAGAAGGAGAAGAAATTATTCAGACAATCCGACCAGCCTAGCATCGGGACTGATAATGAGAGACAGGCATTCTGTGTTTGAATACCTGGGTATGGCGTTTAAGCACGGTTCTATAGACGGCGGTGGTATACATCAAATTTTACCCTCTATTAACGGCGTGGTGGTTATCTCCTAGAAAGGGGGGTTGAATAATCAATGCTATGATTTCATCTGTACCTAAAATCGCATAAGTTGTCTTTTGATTTTGACAACAAAGACTTCTTAAGAAGCAACATAATAAGACTAGGCTCTGAAACAACAAATATGTACTAGGATTAATGAAAAATCGTACGTTTACCTACCTAGAGTAGCTAATAAGTATGTATGTGGGCATCAATATGCAGTTGAATATGCAGTTGAATAGTACATACACTTGAGCAGGTGATGGCAATAAAGGATGGTCAATAAGTCCACGAGATGCAACTTCTCAACCACATGCCGCAGATGCCGGTTCCAGGTACCCACCTTTTGGGAAGTTCCGCCTGTCGGGTCTGGGGTTCAAAGCTGAGCCAATTAGAACCGAGCTAGATATCGCAAGGCTAATCGGCTGACCAATGCGGGGACGTATGTATTCTGGGCTTAGCTTTTTATGGATCTAGCCAGCAAGGTACACGTTCATTTGCACCTGCACCAGTTGCACTTGCACTTTAAGCACGCATTCGGCTAGTATGTGCCTAACTCGGTGATTACATAATATTTGGCGATTCAGCCGTTATCGACTTATCTCGCAATCAACCACGCGGCGGTCCCTGACTCTGACACACATCGATTGAACTTCACACCGTTGACTTTCGCCAAATTCCGGGGAGCTTCGAATTGACAGAAGCTTCATCAAGGTTTCTTTGATTCACTATCGGAGGACCTCTAACTCTTCATTTTTCCTGTGTTAGATTGCATTCAATTGTACTAATTCCCTATCTCTCTTGCTGGCACGAGAATCATTACGTAGTCCGTAGAACCTCGACAGTCATCCACCCACAATGGCGTCGAAGGCGCTCATCCCCTTACTGGTGGGCATGATGCTGCTCACCGGCGTCTGCAACACGCTGTTCACCAAGTATCAGGTAAGCACCGCCTTATCACGGCATACGGGTCTCTAGGGGTAGGTATCATGCAGCTAGCTAACCGCCACATTCCCAGGACAACCAATGCGTGCGGAACTGCGACGACCCCGATCCTAAGAACCGGAAGACATTCGAGCAGCCCGTGCTGCAGACGGCCCAGATGTTCGTAGGAGAGGTCGGATGCTGGCTCGTCGTCGGCGTGATGGCCGGATACCAGAAGTACAAGAGCCGGAAAAGCCCCAAGGCAGACGGATACCAGGCCGTCGACACGGCTGACGCGGACATCGACAACGACAACGACGCCGCCAGCATCACCTCCGAGCACCCTCTCGTCCAGCCTGCGAAAGCCAAGCGCGCCGGCAGTCCCGACGGGCTCCTCAGGGGCTACGGCATCCTACTACTAGCGCTACCGGCCATCTGCGACATCCTGGGCACGACGCTCGTCAACGCGGGCCTGTTCATGGTGGCGGCCTCGATCTACCAGATGACGCGAGGAGCGCTCGTGCTCTTCGTAGGGTTGTTCAGCGTCGTCTTCTTGCAGAGGAAACTGCACCTGTTCCAGTGGGTCTCGCTCATAGGTGTCGTAACCGGCGTCGCGCTGGTCGGGCTCGCGGGCTTCATCTGGCCCGACACCCAGAACGCCCTCAAGCAGGCCGCGGACGACGCTACGTCCGTGGATGCGCTACGCGCAGCCCTGGGCGTGGTGTTGATTGCCGGTGCGCAGATCTTCACCGCGACGCAATTCGTACTTGAGGAGTTCCTTCTCGAGCGCTCGAGCATCGAGGCTATCGAGGTCGTGGGCTGGGAGGGCCTGTTCGGCCTCGCTGTCACACTGATCTGCATGTTAGTGTTGCACTTGGTCGTTGGGAGGACCGAGGCTGGCCGCTATGGCATGTTCGATATGGTCGAGGGGTTCCGTCAGATGGTCGAGTACAAGGCCGTGTGGGTTTCGAGTCTTCTGACTATGGTTTCCATTGGGTAAGTTAAATTTTAGCCCATTCTACTTTTAGGGAGATGCTAACGAATATTAGCGGTTTCAACTTCTTCGGTCTCTCCGTCACCCGCAGCGTCAGCGCTACGGCCCGCTCAACCATCGACAGCTGTCGTACCTTGTTCATCTGGATCGTCTCGCTCGGCCTCGGATGGGAGTCTTTCAAGGGGCTGCAGGTTGCGGGATTCGCCCTGCTGGTCTACTTCACTTTCCTGTTCAACGGCGTCGTTCAGCCGCCGTTCAAGTTCCTGCAGCCGACCGAGGAGGTAGAGGAGCTGCTCCCCGAGGAGCCTATCGAGCACAACTAGAAATTGGTGATGGACTGGTACTTTTTAGGTATGTCCAGGGGAATTCTGGGTGGGACTTGATTGACATTGCGAGTCTTGGAATGCGGCTACGGGTAAAGGTCTTGCTTGAAAGAGGTCTACACCGTCTACACCTTATTGCATTGGAGCGGCGTTGCGGTACGAGTATGATCTGTCGGTTATTGCGTTTGTAATGCATTCATATATATCTTGGTCAGTGTATTCGTTTTGCTTGGGAAATCAAATTGTCATGAGCAACTTCTTGGGTTTAGACATTAACTCAACTGTAAAAATTGAATATACGTATACACCCACTACGCTAATGCGCATAACACATAATCTATCGAGGGGGTTAGTTTCATAATAATACTAGTGAATGCATGATATAGAGAAGGCTAGTGTATTGATATGAAGTATTATTTGCGTGTGTACCTATATATGGCTTGATATCTTCATGGGAATATGATTATAGTTCGACGTAAGCCCTTTGGTCCTCCAGCGCTTGTTTAAGGTGTTATAAGAGGTGACTTTGTGCTGTGCTGTCTAAACTACCTAGGTAGATACCCGAGCCTTATTATATCTTGCTATTATCATGTATGAAATGAGCTACTAACACCCTTATGCCATTCTACTAGTAATCAAATCGTACCTGTCTACCTACCTTAAGTTCCTGGATACGCTCGACTCTTTATATTTCACATATCGGTGTTAATTAGGTCTGGATGCCATCCTAATTTTTATGATTTAGTATTCTTACACTGATTTTCAATGTACGGAAGCAAGTTATAGCCTAAAATGTTGATATGTGAAAACATATAGTTGCGTGCTTAGGTAGCTATCTATCCCATAGGTGACATACGAATAGAGAAGCAACCGTTTGGAGGTTTCTTATCGAATAAGGAAACTCGACCAACTTATAAAATCATATAGGTGTCTAGTTATCGACTTTAGATACCAAGCTGTAAACTGCAAATAAACGAGAGGCCTCGCCCTTCCCCGTCTAAGAAATCATTGCGCAAAACCCTTCGCGGTGACCAGAAACGCCGAACCTATGCTTTCCTATGCTAGATAAAAACACAGCCGTTGTGGTGAAGGCCTTAATCCCACCTCTTTTCACTAGCTGACGTAAGACAGACAGACAGACGCACCGCTAACCAAATCAAATACTCGTCCGCCCAAACCTTCGGCGGAACGGGCCTAGTACCTCAGACATAACCGTTATACGTAACCGTTGTATCGTGCCATCCGGGCAGGTCGATCGACGAGCTGTCTAGCTCACGTTACATAGCAGCTCGGCCTCGAGGATGAACTTTCCCTCCTTGTACTTCTCGCTCGACTCGTACGCGCGGTCGTACTTCCAACCCACCGTCTCCTTGCACTGCTTGCACGTGATGTCGCGCACGATATGCCGGCCCGTGGTCATGCTGCGCTCGGACGGCTCTCCCGCATCGATGTTGACAACCGTGTTGAACAAATAGGCCTTACCATGCTGGCCACGGAAGTTCTGTTATCGCCGGAAGAAAGAATGTTAGTCAATTACTTTAATCGGAAGACAGGGAAGATAGGGAAAATAGAGACGAGACTTGGGCGGGCTGATGGGTAGGCAGGTTGGTTTAGGCTCGGCTCGTGGAATTATTAGACGTATTATAGAACAAGGCTCTCGGACAAAGGCTACCTAGTATGGTAATATGGTGGTATTAAGTAAAGAGGGAAGAGGATGCCATACCCGACTGATGATCTCCTCATGGTTAGCGAGATGAGCTTTACAGTTCTTGCATCCGTAGATCTTATTGCTATTAAGATACGTGTTATAAGCAAGACCCATTGTGACTAAGATGGATATCCGCGCGGACTCGACGTTCTACTAATTGATTGATTGCTTGGTTGATTGGAGAGTACGAGGTATTGTAGTATTGGTAGGTTATCGGAAGGCTGTCACTAGGTAGGTCGGCCGATCGAAGTTAGAGAGTAGGAAGTGGAAATAGAATACCGATGTGAGGTTGTAGAAACGAGAAACGAGAAACGATAGAAACGGTCGGAATTCGACCGTTTATAACCCGGTTTCCTGTCTGGAAGAGATGACGACAAGGAAGGAAAACTAGAATACTAGACCTTGTGTGGACCTTTACTCCAGTAAGAAAAGAGGTAAATGGCCGGTGAGCAAACCTACATATAAGGATCAATTGTGGTGTGAAAGAAGAAACAAGACAATCTAAACCAGCTCACACGATACGGGTGTGATGTAGTATTTGAGTTGAGGTCATCCGGAAAGACTAAAGAGCTTACATACATGTACATACCTATCCTGCCTATCTTATCTTAGGTATTCCGAGAGACCGAGGGGCACTTTCTTATCATATTATATTAGTCTCCCGCTTGGCTGGTAACAAACCCCACGGTACCTAGTAGCGTCACAATAGCTCCAACGTTAACCTTCTGTTACGTCACCCAATTAAGTTGCCATCTGACAGACGGGTACTACCTTATTTTGATGTATTGTGTTACATCTGTTGGAGCAAGTTCCAAGTTGTATTAGTACTAGGTACTCGGGAGTTCTTGGGTAAGCACAGATAAGGCTTGGTTTAGATGTTTCGGTCTAATCTTGAGACAACTCACTTTTCTAACCTTGAACTTTGTTGACATTTCTTTATCGACTGCAAGTCTCACCCACTCTCCGAAGATGTAGGTCTTACCGATACTAAGGATAACATAATCCTTTGTTGGAGCACAACACAAAGAGTCACATCATGACATTCACTGTAGTAAACGGTCTCCATAAGACATTTGGAAAATCAAATCATATGTTCTCGACGTATCCGGGCATGACTATCTGATGGCGACAGGCCGACGTATCTATCAATGAAGGAACTATCTACAAGAATCTGTGACGACGGTCGCAGGAAAGAGAGGGAATATGCACAATCGAACTGAGCAGCTGTATGCTACAAAATGACTCTGGTCCCCTGATATGGACCCATGTTACCCGAGCAACTTTCAATGTGTGTGCTCAAGTTCACAGTAAGGACTGACATCTACCATGAGAAGGCTTCCTCAATGAAGTCGATGGATGTGTCATACTGTCGGCGACGCACTGCCAGTCGGACTTCGTCACTGAGGGCACCAGGCCCGCACACTGACACACCCATAGTTCCAACTTGTTGTTCGGCCTCCATGCCAATCAGAGTTTCAATGTTGGGTCTACCAGGAAACATCTGGACGGTCGAAGACGGGCTGTGGATTTCCTTAGTCGAGCGCGGTCTGCTGACGAATAGCATAATGCGTAACACGTCACGGCGCTTGTCCATAGCCAGGATCTCGGTCATCCAGGGTCGAATCCACTCAAGATGTTCGGGGCTCTGAATAATCCACACCAGGATCACCTTTCGCGTGGCTACTGTGCCATTAGCATATCCTGTAACCAGGTCTCTAACGTGAGGCACTGCATGAGTGACACCCACACCACCCGCGAAAAGCATCACAGTTCCGTACGAATGCATCATATGTTCTCCACCATACGGTCCTTCGACAAAGCATGTTGTTAGGAGTCGGCCATCGGGACATGCTGCAGCTCGTTGGTATAACGTCTGGGTCATTCCGGTTCGTCCTCGGATGACGAAAGACATGCTGGTCTTTCGCATAGCAAGCACATCTTGTCGGTTCATGGCTAGCTTGTCTGCGCTCAAATCCTCGGCCTCTTCACTCCAAGCTAGGGAGAATGGGTGGGATTGCCAGAAGCTGATAGCCGGCATGTATAAATAGGCATGCTGGCCAGGGCGGAAAGTCCAAGGTCGAGCCATGTTCACCGTCACACGAACAGCATTACCAGGGAGAGCCTCCACAAGAGTCTTCGTTCCTCCTTTGCCGAAGTTGTGATATGCGATTCGCACAATGCGGAGGAATCTATCGACCGCCCAAATAGGGATGACTGGAATCAACCACTTAATCTGAGGGAGATCCGCCAACTTAAGATGATACCACAGGCCAGCAATTGCAAGTGCGGCGAGACCGATATGCAGTAACTTGAAAATCTCGTAGTAGGCGTGTCTGGCAATACTCGCGGCCTGGAAGAGGATCGCAACAAAGGCGATTGTGGCCTAGACAATGTTAGTTAACATTCACTAATAATACAGATGAGGGAAGCTTACAATGAAACCGAACATCAAGAAGGGTTTCGACAAGGTGGCATTAAAGGCGGCCGCCCATCCATTTGTAGCTGCCGAGGCAGTCAAGAAGGCAAGTGTGTGGCAGAGTGCCTCCAATGCCACAATACGGCCAAACCAACGATGAAGTAGGTTGAACGTATCGAACGACATACCGAGTAGGCTGATAAGGGGATTGTTTCTTCCAGCCATCAGAAACAGCGGAATCATGTTAACAGTTGCCAGAGTTCCGCTTCGGTTTCTCAATTGCTTAGCGGCGTCCTGGAAGCTCTCGAAGGGGATGTTAACGACACAGAAGGCGATATTGGTGGCAAAGTAAGCGATAATGAACAGGAATTGGAATCGTGTAGGTAGTGTTCCGACATTGATCGCACTGCTCAACTGGAATTCCCGATTGTGTCGCTTTCTAAATAAGGGAGAATACAGAAGATTCTTCTTGACCCAAGCGAACTTCGATGACGCACCCACGTAATATCGTTGGGTGTCGCTATTCAGACTCGTTACGGTTCGGATATATGTGGTCAGCGCAGTCGTGAGGCGCCATATTATCAAGGCAGCTGAGACGGCACCACAGATGATCAGTAGATAGTTCGACAGAGACTCGTTTTCCATCGCCGGAGTCCATCCTGCAGCCTGTCCCTGGCCGGCATCTTGCGTTGCTTGTCCAGACATGATCTATTCGAATCAAATACCCTTCACCCAATGAATGTTTACTTCGAAGGTTGGCGGTATCCAACTCTGTAACGAGGCAGGCGAGGTCAACTCGACGCCTCTGAAAGGGTGAGTGAAAAAAAATCAAACAGCCTGCTGTAAATAAAAATTGGCGAAAGGAAACTAAGTCCCGTTGTGAATGAGAATGAAAATGAGAATGTTAGGCGACTCAGTCAAGGTCGAGTCTCGGTGAAGTACATAGGTCGGGTGTGACGACCAATATATAAATCGTGTGTGTTTTTAAATGATAAGTCTGCCCCAGGCGGGAAAGGAGGGGACAAAGAAACTCGAAGGATGATACCTAAGAGAATACTTCGTGAAAAAAATGACAAGGCAATTGTTACAAATGAACGATAACAATGCCAAAAACACCCAATTCTAGTTAACGGACGAGAACCAACTGATTGGTATGTAGAAAAAGGGACGAAGAAAAGAAGACCGGGAGGAATGAGGGTCACTGGGTGGAGAGAAACGGAGAGATCTACAGTTCGGTTCCTATTGCTTGAGATATACAAATAGGGAACATGGAGACTGGAGTATGTAGGTACTATGTAATAAGGAGGAGGTCAGTTACTAAAGATGTAAGTGGAATGGTCAGGTACGTACCCGTGGAGTACCCGCCCGGGGCTTTGGTGCTTTAGTGCAGGTGGGCCATTGGGGCGTCACTCAATTACGTCGCCCAATGCCGGCACCCTCTTACCATGCGCCAATCATTACGCCTTTCCCCCTGAAAATCGAGAACACTGCTGGAAAAGAAAGTGAAGATGTAGGTACCCGACTTACCGACGTATGTACCCTACCTACCGTTTGTAGCACATATATACTAATACCTAGGTGGTTACCTACAACCTACATCATATCAATAGGGGGTTGGCTGACTGGCTGGACTTTTCTCCTAAGACATTTCACGTCAATCTAAATCCTTTCACCGACAAATAATAGTCGTTTATCGTGAGTTACGCGCCAAGCTAAGTTGAAGTTCTAAGACGATTTTCATTCATTTACTTTTTGACATCTTCCCCAGTCACTGACATACATAATAGTCGTCATTAGATTCACCAATGCACATTCATTTCATAGGTACATACATACGGGATAAATATCCATAATCGTGCGCATAATGTCCCTCCTAATAATCTTCCCTGCTAGGCCTAGAAACGAACAAGTACCAGGTCAGCGTGGGGATGTGCCGACAAAATGCCACCAATGCAAGGTACGGGTCCCAAGGATTTATATTCTCAAAATTGGGGCTTTTGACGCCAGGCACTAAGTACTGTCATATATAAATTACTATGGCAAGATACACAAACAACATTATTCACCAATTTGCTCGAAGTTTCTATTAACTGAAACGGGCAATTAATAAGTGAGGTTTAAGACATTTTGGCCAATGATATTACATCTTAACATCAACCTAAACTATATCGAGTAAAAACTGATGCCTGGCGCCAGAAAGCCCCAATTTTGAGAATATAAATCCTTGGGACCCGTACACGGAGAATGGAAAAGAGCAGGATTGGCCGAGGATCTACTATGTATGTAAGCAGATCGATCAAGGGTCTCCTCAAGTCACAAAAAAAAAATCAGTGACCTCGGAATCACATCTTCGATCTATGTACCTCACCCCAAACCCATATTCGGCCAGTCACATCTCTATCTTAATCATCGGTTCTACATACCTACTTAACTAATCTTTTTCGTCTGTTGAAACTACACAGTGACAAGCTTCGTCAGTGCTTCAGTCTCGAGGCATAATGGCCTTAAGTTGACAGTTTTGTCTGCTTATCATTCGTCGTCCTTGTCCGATCTTGGCCCTGCAATAGTGGGGAGTGTCATGATCGACGGCCTGGGTTTGAAACGAAGCCAGCACACAACCGAAGACAGGGGTTTCTAGTTGGCCACCAATGGCAATTCGTAAGAACCTAATTAGCTCAGGTACTGAGATGGGACAGTGAGCTTCCAATGAGCAACCAATGAGATGGATTTGGAAGCGTTCCAAATTTTTCAATGCCTTTACTGTGTACAACTTCTCAACTTGTCGGAAAACTTTATCAGTCTCAAACATGGCGCAAAAAGCCGCGTGAGAAACATCTCTAGAAAAGCAGCATCGCTGCTAAAGGATTAATTAATCGCCTCCATACTCAGATCATTCCTTTATTTTGATGACTTACCGTAGACGATATATCCTACTCATCAGGAGCACCTCGATCAAGACAAATGTTGCGACGAATAATATTTGTATTTTGCATAAAAAATTGCGAAATCTGCTAAACACTATCCAAAACGAGGGCATACGCCAATACTCCCGCACACACTAATGCCCGAATTTGTCCGTCAATCAAAGGCATGCGTCATCTATAACCGGAGTGAAACACGATATTGTATTTTGATAAAGACGAGTCCAATCACATTGATTCTAACTTAGAATCACATCAAATATGCTAAACTTGTCAAGGTTTGATATAACAGGGCTGTTCAAACGATTCCATCTTATCTCTGCCACATCTAGTGGGATGTGGGATGAATGCAAAAGTGGACGATGGGTTGAATAATCAGACCTGGATTGCCTATTTTAAACCACACATTTACGTTCACACTCAATGGATGACTTGAGGATCCGACACAAGGATAGCTTCACGTTGCTGACGCAATTGTATAGGCAATTACCAATTTGGTGCTCTATGGACTTTATTCGTCGTTATTCGCTATTATACACATGCGACTCTTTCAATAAAGCCATCAATAAATTACTTTGATATATACATACCATCGGGGCACTAGTATGCGCCTTAATACCGGGTGTATCGTAATGGTTGCTTACGTATTTTAGTAATTGCTCGAGTAGATGGGTCTAGACAAGCCTGGCGACGACCGGGAAGCTGAAGATCATAAACGATATTCCCAGCTTCACACGCGGTCATACTATTTACGCTTCTCTCTAATTAGTACATACTTATTTCGCTCTGCTCGGAGGCTATTACAAGGGCGGGCTGTTTCATATATATCCCGATAACCTAGCAACCATCGGGCAGAATCCAGATATAGTAGAGACCTTTTGTGGTAAGAATTACAAGTTGATACGAGTTGCCCAATTTGGTCTGTTTCACGTTTCAACCACAATCCATACATGGTCTTCTTATTCTAACCCAAGGATCTAAGGATGAGCACATGGATTTTTTTTTACCACTTAGACCTGACAAACTTCCTATAATGGTCTTATATCGAATGGTTTATTATTAATTCTGTATACCAAACAGCCTTAGGGTAAGGTTTTTATGTATGTTGGTAATACTCAAGGTATGTTCTAGCGGTCCATCCATGCAGGACGCCAGATCCCGCTGGAACGGTTCTTGGGGTGCCTCGATCCTACGTATCCGTTAAAGAATTAATTTATACTATATATTCGGTACCGAATCTTGCGTCAACCGAGCCGCAATATATCCAAAGATGGATCGCATGACGGTTTAGCATTAGATCTGTACCTGAAGCAATACTCTAGTGATGTTCTTCAAGGTAGACGGCGAGGCCTCACATGCAGAGCTCGTCGTCGCTACAATCATCGCCTAGCATACTAATGCTTGCTAGGCTTGCTAAACTAGATCGTGGCTTAAGTCTAAGCACAGTCCTTTTATCTATGCTCCTTCTTGGCTTCTTGGCTATGGCGTGATTTTGGTTTTCCTTATCGGAATTGAGCTCGTCGTCGTCTAGCGATAAGATTGCGGGCTTCGTCAATTGCTTGCTTCGGTGCGGTGCGGTAGCTCCAACCACCGTTCGCGGTTTATTAACTTTAGGGCAAGAGTACGCTCGTTTCTTCGTATTGATGCGTTCGGTTCCGAGTGCCAGAGGGCCCTGGGCGCTGCGGCCACCATGCGCGGCTTCTATTTCCAGACCTGGAACGCTATCTGCATCATCAAATATGGACCCCCCGGCGTGGCTGGCGCCCTCTTCACCGTGGTCCGCCTCTATCCTGGACGAAGATCGAAACTGCCTTATCCTCGTCTTGGGTCGTCGCCTCTCAGGGCTGACAGTCACCCACTCGCCTATAGTTTCCTCCCACCGGTACCCGGAAAATAGGCTCCGTGGGCGCGCGTCGCTGTCGGTATTCTTTATGGCGGCCGCATGCTGGCTCGAGGCTAGCTTCTCGGCGTAGATGAAGTCCTTGACGTCGTTGGTCTGCTGCGCCAGCGCGAACGCGGCGACCGCCTTCATGCTGCTCAGGATCTCCCTTTCGAGCGCGAGGCCGTCGAGCTGTGCGAAGAGCGTCTCCAGGCAGTTGTGAGACGTTACTGACATCCCTCTGCCGCAGCTGCGGGCTACTGACGACACGAACGATGCGATGTCGTTGAGACGGTGTTTCGTGCGACTGCCTCGCGCGGCTCCGGGGTCGATGTTCGCCCGCCATGCCTGCTCGACGCTGTGTCTCAGACGGGAGCTAACGCTGTCGTCATTGCGGGCGGTGCTCGACGAGAGAAACAGTGCTAAATATAGCAGATCATTTCCCAAATTGTATCTCGTGGGTCTCGACGGTTCTAGGTCGGCCATGCACGATCTCAGAATGCATCTAAGCCTGTTGCCGATGAGGCTTATCTTCGTAATCCCGGCTCGCGAAACCCTTGCTGATTGAAGCTCTATCTCGCCCAGTGAACTCATCGCGGTTAGCATTGTCAAAGCACTGATTAGCGTCTGCTTATTCGCCACGGTTATGTCTTTTTCTTGGCGACTCGCGTCAGGCCCACTGATAAGAATTCGTTTTCGATGGCATAATAGCGATATAGAGTGGCTCATGAAAGCAACGGCGTCGTCAGCTGCGTCGACCTTCGACAGGTGGCGAGCAGCTAATGCCCATATGCGCTCGAATTCCCGGGTTGAAAGCCAGTCTGGCGGGAGGCATTCGTAAGATAGTAATAATGAATATTGGCGGAGGAGGAATGTAATACGGTCATGCTTTTTAGCGAAGGTCCACAAGACTGAAAGGGGTCGAAGTGACGCTAGCTCGGAAAATGAGCTATCTGACGTCGTTGGCGGAGGATATTGGCGATCGATTAATGCTGTGACGAGCTCCTCGGCCTCCGACAACGCGCCGGCTTGAACACATAGATCGATAAGCAATTCCGAAAAGTCGTCGCCGAATAGTCCATCTAAGATTGCTTGCTTGACTGCGTTGAGCCCGTCTGATCGAACCACAACCCTAAGATGTTTCCATCCAAGGGCCGGGTTCGTCCCAATTTCCTCTAGATAGCTATACACCTCCGCCGAAGTGTCGACATTATGGAGCGTAGAAACAGTCCCGTTCTGCTCTGCGTCCATCTTCTCCTGGGCCTCAAGCGCTTCGATATACTGCGGTACCTTTCTCAGGCACATATCAAGGAATGACCGTGGCCCATGTTTTTGGCTAGTGTCGCGGTGTGTCGCCTTAAGAAGTGCTTCTAGACTCCTATATATTGCCTCCAAGTCGCTGTACCTATTAGGTGTTGACTGGGTCCGTATTTTGGCTAGATGTTGGCTGTGGTCTTTGTTTTTAATCGAACTCATTTTCAGATGAGAATCTCGTCTACACCCGACCATGAGCTGTTCAGGCTCCCCCCGAGTGTTACAGGGAGCCGCAGGAGAGGAGGGAATGATGTGACCTCGTGCACGCCGTAGTAAGGGTGTAGCCGGTACTATCTCGCCGGGAAGTAGAGCCCTTCCCTCGCTCCGATGAGGGCCTCCTGCTGTGCCTGACCCCTTAGAGCCTTTGCTGAATGTACACTGTTCATCTGGACAACGGGAGGGCCGTTTCTGAGAATAGGTCAAGCGAACCCTCTTCCTCGGCCCTAACCACTCATGGTCGACGTTTTGTTGCTCAGCACCAAGTTTCGTTTCTTGCTCAAGCTCATCGTCCTTGGCGTTCAGTAACGATGCTGCAGTATCCTTCCTTAGGGAGGAGATTCGTGAAAGCAAAGGCCGAAGTAAGCGGCTACAGCGAGCAGTAGTCCAAGGCTGGGGAGTCTCACCCGACCTGTTTGGTCTAGGTGGTGGGCGCCTTGGCTTATAAGGGGTTTTAAATTCGTCGCGCTCCATGGAATCAGCTTTAGCAAAAATATTAAGCAAGTATGAATATGCTGCATTAGAGATGCTTGTGAGCTTGAATTTGCTGGTAAGGATGTTAAGCTACTAGTTCCATGCTTTGAATGTAGTCGTCGGGTCAATAGCAAAAGCGGTAAAGGCAACGGATGTTGTTAGTGATGGTAAGTCATAGAGATGTAGTCCAATAGCTCATGCTTTGAAGTAATAGCACTAGCTATGTAAGACTGCTTTAAGTGTTCATATGATGCAAAAGTAAGAAAACCAAGTCCGTGTTGCAAGGATAAATACGATGTTATACAATGTTGAACAAAAAGATGTTCAGTTCCACGGTGTGATTGTTTACTTGACTTCCTAATCGGGAACCCCCACATTATCTTTCGCACAAATATGAAAATGTTTATCGATAAACATTCTTGAACAAACAAAAGCTCAACACCACGCAAGATACTGTCTTGCAAACAAATTGCTTGCATTATGACTCTTTAGTCAAGCAAACGGGTATAGAAAAACAAACCGCGGTCTTTTTTTAAGATGTGAGAAAATTCACAGCAAGGCAAAAAACCTTGGAAACAACTTTAGATAAAGATAAGTGCGGTTTTTTAAGCCCTTACATAAAGTTGCCAAAATAAATTTCATCCAATCGAAATGGCCGAATAGTTACGGTAACACCTAACCTTCATGCAGTGTTACGTGCTAACCTTGGAAGAGCGTCATGATTAGGGCGGGCAGGGAATCCCCAATGGGTCTAACGACCGCCGCAGCTCCGGCTTACCGGGAACAGCCGGGGTTTTTGAGTTTTTTAAGTTTTTTTTTGGAGCCGTAGAAGAGAAAAAAAATTGAAATGTTGATTGCTTAGCTCCAAATATCTTATCGATGGATGATTAAATTTCTTTTCTAAACTTCAACATAGTAGTCACTGTCCACCTTCATACACCTTCATAACCTTCAAGGAGTTCAATTGATTTGCCATTCCTTTTATTACCTCTGTATTATACTTCTCAGACCTTGCTCATTAATACTTTTGAAGTTTCTACGCCGGATTTCCCAAGCTGTGCGTTGGATCTCGTTTGCTATTCTTGTACAAGTACGAGGGGTATATAAATTTCTATACGCCACCCACTCGCCCACTTCCTAAGGTTGAACGAACCTTTCCTACTGATCCTGTTTCCCCCTGACTCATAATGCCCGAGAAACAAGATACCGCCGGTATATGAAACCTGTATAGCCGTTTTCTGGTTTAAATATAATCTAACTTGTGGTCTCGTGTAGCTCAACCTTCGGTTCAAGAAGCCGAAACCCAAAATGGCCAATCCGAAGATACTAAGGTTGACTCTAACGGCCAGCCATCTGATGAAGATGCGGGAGATGCGGGAGATGTTGCAGATGGTACGGCCGAGATCTGTATATGTGCCCGCGCACTTATGCTAACTGTAACATATAGCTCTATATCCTCTGACCATCCATCTACCCCACGATCCGAGCAAGATTCATGTGATGGTTAGCAGTTATCCCCGTTTGCTACGTTAGAAACCTCAAATCTTCTCGTAGCTAACCTGCATGTAGGTCTCGCCTCAAGAGCAAGTCCACGAGTTGCGTCAGTCTATTATCGAGCTGCCGTCCGCTTTTCAATATTCTTGCTTCCACCTCGAGCACGCTAGCGAACGCATTAACGATTTCGTGCTGATTTCCGACGTAAATGGACTCGGCCCGGAAGCTGAGATACGTTTGGTAGAGGACCCCTATAACGAGAAAGAGGCCAGGATACATGTCATCCGAATGCGGGACTTGGTGGGTGCTGCGGGGGATCGGACTGATACCCTGCAAGGGGTTTTGCCCGGAGTCTCCCTCTTCGACTCGGTCACGACTAACGCTGAACACAACGACAATATACAAGCTAGTGCCTACGACTTCGATGCTCCTGCGAAGCCTTTAACCCTCATACCGGAAGAGGGAGAACCAGCCCCTAAGACTGTAAAGTCTATTGCTCTGTCGCCATGGAATCCCCCACCCTACCACCTTAGACAGAAAGGTCACTTACTGTATCTGCTCATTACTACGAACGAAGGAGAGCAGTATCAGATCACGTCTCATGTTGGCGGTTTCTATGTCAACAAGTCGTCGAATAGCAAATTCGATCCTCTGCCTCGAGCGGCTCCTAAAGGATATTCTGCGCATTCGTTATTAACGTTGCTAACCCAGATCTCACCTTCATTCTCGGAATCGTTCGAAAAATTGTTGCACTACAATAGCCATAAGGACCCCTTGGCCACATTTCAGATGACGAATGCCATCCCAGCGGCGCCATGGCTGGTCCCTTCGCAGAACTCGTCGCTGTGTGCCCATACCCCTGATATTACGAGAACTCAGGAGGGCTACCTCATTTCCGGTGTTGACAACACCGATACCCTGCGAGACTGGAACGAAGAATTCCAATCAGCACGTGAATTGCCCAAGGAGACGGTTCAAGATCGTGTCTTCAGGGAGCGATTCATTTCGAAACTTTTCGCGGACTACTCTGATGCTGCTGCCAGAGGAGCTATCTTGGTAGCACGCGGCGAAGTCACGCCACTCAACCCCACGGAAGAGCGTGATGCCCAGATCTTTGTCTACAACAACGTGTTTTTCTCGTTTGGGGCCGATGGTGTGGGCACTTTTACTTCAGAGGGTGGCGACGATGCTGCAAGGGTGGCTACTGGAAAAGATGTCAACGGAGTGCGCGTAGTCAACCAACTTGACATCGATGGGCTATATAGCCCCGCAACTGTAGTCGTTGACTATCTTGGGAAGCGAATTGTTGGTCAAACTGTCGTACCTGGTATTTTCAAGCACCGGGAACCTGGCGAGAACTCTATCGAATATGGTGCAGTAGAAGGCAAGGAAATTGTTGCTGCTGATGAACGTTTTGCGCCAACCTTCGAGAAGCTCTCCAAAGCTTTGAAGGTTAAAAAGCATCCGGTGTGGGACAAGGATGGCAAACGATTCGATCTGGAAGCCAGTGTTGAGACCAAGGGTTTGATGGGCACAGACGGCCGAAAATATGTTCTTGACTTATACCGTATTACCCCTCTGGATGTATTGTGGTTGGAAGAGAACAGCACCACTGAGGAACAGAAGACCGAGCTCGACTATCCTCATCGGATGACCGTCTTACGATCAGAACTCGTAGAATTGATCCGAAACCAAAAATGGACCGAGTGGGTGAACAAGGAGCTCGAGAGGTTAAAACAAAAGTCCAAGGCCAAGTCGGAGGATGAGCAAACTAACAAAGAAGAGAAGCCTTCATCTACCGAAGAAAAGAGTACGGATGAAGCAGAAGGCAAGCCTACCGAGCCAAGCGAGGACGCCCCAGCGGAGGAAGAAGAACGCATTGACGCTTCTGAATTCCAGTTTGCGCTTAACCCTGATGCTTTCAGTGGCCAGGTCCCCCAGACTGAAGCCGAGAAGGAAGAACTGGCTGCTGACGAAGAGGATGTTCGAAATTCGTGTAAGTATCTGCGCGAATCAGCAATTCCTGATTTCGTCAACGATATTAAGGTCTCGGATCTACCATTCCCCATGGATGGCCTATCTCTCGCGAAGATGATGCATAAGCGCGGAATCAACATGCGATACCTCGGCAAGATAGTGTCTCTTTGCGAGGGTCCTAGACTTCTACGCCTTCGAGATTTATGTTTGCATGAGATAATATCAAGAGCATTCAAGCATGTCGCGGGCAAGTATTTGCGATATCTGCCCATTCCCCTTACCTCCTCCTGCATTTCACATCTTCTCAACTGCCTTCTTGGATCCGGTTTCAACAGTAACCCTACTGCTGATATTGATGAGTCCCTGAAAGCACTATACCCCGAAGCCGACCTAGCATTTGCTAGTGTCACACCGGAAAGCCTCCGGCAAGAGATTGCAGCTCAGGTATTCCGTCGGTTCAGGTTCACACTAAATTCGGACCTGCAGTTTCAGATGAAACATTTGCAGCTTCTCCGCGAGGTGTCTTTGAAGCTCGGTTTCCAATTACAGGCGAAAAACTTCAAGTTCACCAGCGATTCCAGCACCGGATCTACTACCACCATAACCACAAATGGTGTCAATGGCCATGCGAACAGTGATGGAAAGAAGAAAAAGAAGAAGTCAAGGGATGGGTCCCCGTCTTCTGTTTCTTCCATTAATGTCCCAACTACCTTTATACCAGATGATGTTGTGAACGTCGTCCCCATTATCAAGGACTCTGCGCCGAAGAGTGCTATTTCTGAAGAAGCTCTAGAAGGTGGCCGCCATTCCATCATGCAAAACAACAGAAGAATTGGCCAGGAACTCCTGTTAGAGAGTTTGACTCTCCATGAGCAAATCTACGGGATCCTTCACCCAGAAGTTGCGCGAGCATATTCTAGTCTGGCACAAATATATTACCAGCTCGAGGAGAAGGAGGCTGCTGTCGATTTGGCGAGAAAGGCCGTTATTGTATCGGAGCGGACAATCGGCGTCGACTCCGCAGAGACCCTGCTCTACTACCTGAACCTTGGGCTTTACGTACACGGATCTGGTGACAGCAAGGCGGCCCTTGCATACGTCAAGCATGCCCTTGATTTATGGAAAATTATCTACGGACCCGACCATCCTGATTCGATCACAACCTTGAATAACGCGGCAGTCATGCTGCAGCACATGCAAGCATACCATGAATCTCGCATCTGGTTTGAGCAAGCTCTCGCTGTTTGCGAGCGCGTGATGGGCAAGCAGTCTCTTCCGGCTGCTAGCCTTCTGTTCCAGCTCGCCCAAGCACTTGCCTTGGACAACGAGTCAAAGGCCGCGCTCGGTAAGATGAGGGAATGCTACAATATCTTCCTACACCAGCTAGGCCCGGAGAATAACAACACTAAAGAAGCCGAGACCTGGTTAGAGCAATTAACGCAAAACGCCGTCGCGATCGCCAAGCGGGACAAGGATGCCCAGTCGAGACGCCTGCGAGCCGGAATCCGTTTCCCGGCCCGTAACGTCGCACTCGGCGGCGGTGCTGGCGCCACGGCACAGCCCGCGGCGCTGAGCGCGAGCGAATCGGACAAGCCTGATGCCAGGAGCATTGATGACCTAATCAAATTCATCGAGGGCAACACGGCACAGAAGAAGACCACCAAGAAGCGCACCGCTCGTAGCGGGCCTAAGACTCGGGTAGGAGCGTCCGCTTTGTGATAAATTCAGGGATGTCGGGAAGGATTAGGTACATAACTGGGAACGAAGTGTATCACGGATCACTGGGATAAAGGGGTCGGTCCTATCTGATGATGAGGATTAGGGGGCACGGAAAAGGAAGGGAAAGGATGACGGGAAAATCAAAAGAGAAAACGTTCAGATACCATGGGCATCACATATTCCTGGGTTTCGGGGCATCTCTGGGGAGCGGAGGCAAGATCTGTCCTTTCCCCCCTCACTTCCTAAAAGCCAGTTCGGTTGCATAGTTCTTAAATTGGGGTTTTTTGCATTGTGTGTATTTTTTTTTTTCATGTTGCCTCTCTTCCTACCGATATGGTTGGCCGGCTGGTGAAGGTTATGATACGGTGACGATTCAAGTCCAACCAATCCTACTAGACGTCGGAATTCACCCGGTACAAGTAAAGAAGGACTCTCGGGGACGTTGTATATACTAGTAGGGGTAGGTAGATATAGCATTGGGGGGGCGGGTCAACTCAACTTACAAAAAGGCAGAATCGGGGATCTTACCAATCTCCCTCATCTAGGCACATGCGGGAAGCACGAGCACATTCGCAGCTCACGTGTGTTAATAGACATACATCTTCACTCTTGATCTCTGAGTTTCTTGACTTAACCATTAATTAAGCCTTACGTACGTTCATGTCACTTGTGCAAGAGAAGAGTACCCCAATACTCATGATTGATGATGGGTTGATTCATTCACTACCTCATTGAAGAAACCTCGATGAAACGATGGGTCTTCAAAAACTAGCATTGAAGGAAGAGGGGAAACGAGGATCATCGTAAAATCATAGCAAAACGTAGAGATAAAAAGAGAGAAAAAACAAGAACCGCCTGTGTTCCGAGTAAGATACCTACCTAGGTATACTCCGCTCCACCTTTCCCTCCTGCCAGATGTGTGTTTCTGTTCTCCCAGCCCCATTTCCCTCCCACTCGGCAGTGATGCAAATATTCTTTTCCACCCCTCCCCTCCTTTTCCGAGAAACGCCGGGTTATATTTTTTTTGGTGCCGTATACCGTGAAAAGTTACATGCTCGCTTCCCCGCCCCCCGGCCCCCCTAGTTTGCGGCTATCCGTGATCGAACCGGACAGGCAGATATCGGGTATCAGAGGTTACTGGAAAGAAAGTCATCCCTGGGGGAAAAATGATAAGAAAATGTAAAATGAAAACTCCGAACTCCGTAGTCGATGGTGGTAAAAACCCGTGGAAACCATGCGTAGCCTCCCCTCCGCCCTCAAAATGCAACCGAAACGCGCGGGGATAAAATGATACAAGATTGTTTTTCCTTCCTAGAGAACTCCAGAAGCCGAGTCCCCCGTTGCTCAATCTGCCCCTGAGCTAGTATCTATTGTAGTTTGAACTATGCCTGTTGTCGGAAAGGTCCTCTTTACTCAAAGTTAATTGATATCCGAGGCATCATGATGCCAGAGAAGAACTAAGACTTAGTTATTACAGATAGTCGAAGTGTTAGTGAGTGCCGTAATTATGACCGGCCCCCATTGGCTCGAGATACGACGCCACCCCAGTTGACAGGAGCATGATAGGAACCGATGCTCTGAAATCCCCTATACATGTTGTTAGTCTATACACCAGCGTTATATTAAATTTGATAAAGCGGTCAACGTACTTAGTAAGGTCAAAGCCGCCCTCCTCCTCTTCATCGTCCGCCGCCGCCGCCTTCTCCTGTGTCTCTGCACGAGCGGGTCTGGTCGATCTGGTCGGGCTACCCATAGGTGATCGGTCGCGAGCAGCAGGGGGGCTGCTGCTGTTAAGTAGGCCCGCAGGCTTTGAAGGGCTCAAGTCATTATGCAATGACCTTAGAGGCGTACTGGTGATGTCGGCATACTTCCAAAAGGGAGCGGGTGAAGATGTCGGCATGTGCTGACTTGGTCTTTGAGCGGTACTAGGGGGCGCAAGTCGGGGATGGACCCGATGAGGCGCTGGAGTAACAAAGGAGGCGCTCTCATCCTGGAGATACGAAGATGAAAGAGTCGGTGGTGAGTGAGGGAGAGTGTCCGTGGTGTTGAATGAACCCGCGGCGTCTAGAGGTTTACGACGCGGAAGAGGACTGCCGTCTTGGAAACTCGCCGGTCCCGTTGGTAGAAACTTACGGTCTGGTGTTACCTGGGACAGGGTCATGGCCGACTTGGGGGGTGGCGAGGCAATTGGCGAAGCCTTACGCTTTCGTGCCGATGTGGGCTCCCGGGTTGAAACGTCTCGGGGACCATGTGTGATGTAACTCAGCTGGCTAGGCTGACTAGGGGATGAGGGAGCGGAAGAACCACGATGTCCACCACGTCCACCTTTGTAGGCGACCCGAATCATCTCCTCGCGAGCCTCAGGGACGATCTCCCATTTCATGCCCTTGCCAGGCTCGTCCGTCGATCGCGGCGCCTTTGTAAACGATTTGTTTAAAGAGAGATTATGTCTGATCGAGTTCTACAGTCCGGTCAGCGCAACTATTCTCAGAAATCAGAACTCGTATGGAAAACTCACCTGCCAGCCAGAAGCCGGTTGGTGCCGATAGTAGGCGTAGTTAGTAGTAATGTGCTGATAGATACCGGCCAGGTTCAACTTTTCCTCGGCGGTGCTCATAATGGCTTGGGTTATCATCTGAGCATAACTGAAATGAGGTTTGATATGTTTGTTCTCGTCTTTGCTCAGGTCTACGTCGCTCTGACTCATTATCACAGTGCCGGAAGATCCCTGCGCAGGTGTCTTCTGCTGTGCAGTAGCAGGGCGGCTCTTGGCCGAAGGCGGGGTTCCCGGTCGTCTATAGTCAGGGGGTGCGGGTGCGATTGGTTGCTGGTAGAGCTGGCTGCGAGAAGAAGAAGGCCTTGCTGTAGATTGGGATGACGAATGATCCGCCGACGGCGCCGTCGGCAAAGCTGTCCTGCCAGCTTCACGGGCGGGACTCGACTGCTGTTGTTTGACCCCGGCCTGCTCAAGGTACATATGATGTATACGAAGGGGACCAATACTTCCTGGTAAGACGAACATCATCTCGATGCCGCCGATCTCAATGACTTCACCACTTGATAGAGGGTGCGGATCATCGGATTTCTTGAGAGCGACATTGTCAACCTTAAGCCCGTTCCGTCCCTTCGGCAAGAGGAACCATTTGCCGGGATCTGAGTCGTAATAAATAATGGCTGTCTGGCGCGAAAAAGTTTTAGAAGGGCCGAGGTCGATATGCACAAAGTCCTTGTCCTCGGGATCCTGCTCGGGAGGGCGCGTATGAGACGGCTCCGATGTTCTACCAATGTTGATTGATAGGGACCTGATATAATACGTCCAGTCCTGAGCCGAGATCTTGGCATAAGCCTCTATGTCTTCCGTTTTAGCCTCATGTATTGCATTGGCATGATCTCGGCTAGCTTGGGTATGGATGCTTCGTAAATGTTGGGTTACTAGAGTGATCAGTCGGTCATCGTCGCTGGAACCTTCGGTGTTTAAATTTGAATTGTCGACAGTGAGACTTGAACCCTCATCCTCAACAGGTTCCGACAGAGTTTCCTCGACCTTCATGTTCGGCACATGTTCAGCAGGGAGATATAAATGGCTAGAGGATGGGGAATCATCTACCTTCCGTCTGCGCTTAGCCGGACGCGATGGTGAAGACTGCTCTAGCGGGGCAGGGCTCGGACTAACGTCGCGGGGGCGGCGCGTCCTCTGACTTCGCTTCGATGAGGCAGGCATGTTAGATGCCCATTACTGGAAGATGGCCGAAAAGAAAGTCGCGTGTGTTCGGGTCAATCGGGGATGTAACGGGAGGGCCGAAACCGTTGCTCGCGATTTATGTGGATTCGAGGGGGTTGATAGCTGCTTAACGTAAGTTAAAGGTAACGTTGACAATGTCCCGCACTATCTCTAGGTAAGAAAAGTCGCGAAACGTCGTAGTTGAGGCGTTAAAGTATATGAGTCCCAAGGATAGTTTGAGGCTCAAGTATTCTGGGTAGTCGCGATAACGGTAATGGTAGTATCGACGCGGGGGACGGAAATGAGGCGCGCTAGGATAAGAGATAGGTTGAGAAATAGATGTGGGAGGCGGGAAAGTTTGTGTCCGTGGTAGATTGAAGAAGAAAAAATCTGATTAGATGCGGGAGTGATTAAATACAATTCAATCCACAATGTATTAAAAATTGATGTCGTCTTAGATTTCCGTGATCGCTATGGTAAATGCGCTCGGATGTGTCAATAAAATACAGTGTAATTCGTGGTTGTGCGGTGGGATGCGATATGATGCGATTCGATTTGATGGCGATAGTTTTTCAAATATTGACTTGGTGATGTGGTTTGTTTAAAAAATGTCGATCGGTCGCGCCTTCTGCCTTGTTACGCAACTTAAACCATATCCCTGTCCACCACTTTCCCAGTCGAGGCGCGTCACCTTTTTAAACCCTTTAAGCCCTTCAAGCCTTCCCAAGGCTCCGGAATTATTTTAAAGTTGCCCCAAGCTCCCTCTCTCCCCTCCTCACTTTTTTTTAGCCTCATCTTATCTTTACACAGAAATAATCTAGATAGGTATCTCCAACGAGGCACTGCCAGGTGCAATGCATGACTATTTTTATTATTACTCATCCCATTAGCTTATATGTAGATAGCCTGCGCATTATTTACTATTATCGTCATGGTTCAGCGTTTAACTTTTTATAGTATAATGTTTACCACCATTATTCACGATCGTTCATTTGTCAATAGAACAATTCCTAGGAGATCTCATCTGTACACCCACTTTTGAAGCACAAGGCCCGCAATTCCAATTCCACCAAGAAACTTCCAAATTCTCTATATTCAGATGGCTCACCCCTTCTTATTGGCCCAAGTTGAATTCGGTATCTGCGCATCATTGCGGAGACTGTCCTGCCACCTAACCCAAGCCTACTGTTTCTATTCCTTTTCCATGATGCACTTCTGCAAACAATAGCGAAGTGCATATTAGCGCAAACTTCTAAAATCATCCGTCGCATATCGACCCATTTCCCCATTAACTCATAACATCCCTGCTTACGTCAGGTTTTCTCTTATTTCTCTCTATTAAGTTTGCAATTCATAAACCTTCAGTTCAACCAGCGCTGATGTCACTACCTCTGCCTATTACAGACCCCTACGTAATGTATCAGTGTATATCTACCTATGTAGAGACTGCCGAATATGTGCCAGGAATTTTCCACCAACCAGTTCAAACTTAATTTTCCCACCTCTCAGCTGGTGGTAAAATATCAATGTCGACTTCGAAGGGTGCAAGTTCGCAATGGCCGGCTCGGCTTGTTTTCCGTCGGTATGTGGATTGTCGTTGCTCAAGAAGCAGAGAGGCTATTCCCCTTCGCTTATAGAGATTCAGATACAACGCTTCAAGCTTCCCGGTATGCGTCACTAAGCGACATTTCCCATATTATACCTATTAAGGTCATCATGCTAGCCATTTTTAAAGCGATAGTCCACGAAACTGGTTAACTAGCCGGTTTGTTACAACTCGGGAGGAGTCTTCAACCGGAATCTGAACCAGCTCCGATAGGATTTCTGGCTTTGCTAACAAATAATCACCTAGTTCAAACTCTTTGCTTGATGTATGGTTTCGAGCCAGCTAAACATATATAAACAAGAATTGCTACTACACACGTTGTATCCCGTCCGTCTCATGCGGTGCTACCAAGAGGAAGATCGAAAGTCACCTTTTCCCACCGGCTGTTCGTTTACGGTCAGAATACTCTAAAGTAAAGGTTAAGTTATTAATCAGCGTCTACCAACTAGCTACGCATTATCGACGACCACCTCTTTATAGATGCTACACATGAGAGCCTTGCCAATACGTCGTCACATCACTCGCCAGTCCTAAAGTAGTTGTGAAGGATTTGTGGCTTGACTATCTTCAAGGATTCGGAAGATCTTGCCCTCTTATAAGGCTGCGCAAGCAGCGGTGAATATCCCCTGTGTGTTTTTGTGTTTTTGTGTTTTTTTAATCTCGTCGATGTATTCCGCGGAGAACGAACTATCCCACGCGGCTTAACGCCAGCATAAATCCAGCAAGCTCTATAGCTTTACTATATGCAGATTCTTGATTTATATACTTCCAATTTCTTGATTGGCTAAATTCCACCACGTTCACGATTCTTTCATTGGGGCCTTTAAACCTATGCTGCATTTCATGCCGCTGCAAGACCAAGACATCCGACGCTACTGGGTCTCGGTAGTCCGAGGAGAGTGGTTCGATATTTGTTATCCCCAGACTCATCATAGGAAATCAGCATTTATACTAAACCAACGGCGGCTGATGCCGATAAAATCTTAGATGATCAGAGGAGTAGATTAGGGTAATGTTCGTCATGAATCTTAGCTCATTAGTATTGAGTACCTAGCTAATCTATAAAGATGTCTTTATAGGGGAATTACACTAAGTTGTATCTCTACTCCTCCTTCCGATAAACCATGACCTCCCCATTTCTTATTCGCAGAATTACACTATAAATGCAACGCTCTAGATATGTCCAAGACATACACGTAGTGGAACGTATGACGAGCTCTCGCCTGTCGTTAAAGACACAGTTTTTGAAAACGGTTTCACCTGAATACAATAGGAACTGACATCTGGTCCTCGAGGACGACCTGACCTTATTCCAATTCAAGATATATCTTAGTGTATCTTATAATGGGATATGGCGATATTCCTATCATAATCCATTGTAAACCACCACGGGTGTGAAGTAAGTTTCGGTATAGCCCAGCCCGTGCGGCGAGGCGTTTGCCATAACCGGAACGATTCAAGCCACCGGAAGGTATCACGGTATCACGGGGAGGGGTCCATTCGTGGGTATCCTCTTGCATCGTGAGACGGAAGATGTAACGCGAGTATGCACAGGACCTTTTAAAAGTATAGTATACAGTAGGTAGGCTGGGTATGTATCAGCCTTGTTCTTGAAAGTAGTCTAGCCACGACGCCACGTATCGATGTCGATGGCTGCAACGCCAGGTGGTAGCACATGTCGTAGCAACGTAAATACCTAGTAACCGAAGTATTATCGATTTATCTCCAAAGAGTAAAGGAGTATACTCCGCATTATGTAATGTTTGTCCAGGAAGGAAAGTACATCCATACTTTGATTTCTGGTTCTTACAATTATGTAGTTATAGTTACCTAGGTAGTTAAATGTTCTTTCCCTACTAGGTACCTACTTGAACTTGATATAGTTGTACGAGACCCGCATTTGCGGATTAATGCATAATACAAAGGGTAGGTATGGATAATATCATAATTTACTTTACTTCATTACTTCACTTGACTTCGCCATTTATTATTATTGCCTCTTACATCATCAATCTACAAATAGGTTATTTCTCACCACCTCCAACACTGAGCGTCTATCGGTTTTCGTCCTCTATTCTCAGAGAGCGCCTGATTGGCGAGCCAGTCGCGTCAGATTGCCAAGCGTCGCAGCGCGCTAAAAACAACCTCTTATAGGGGAGTAAATGCTCGCGAGTGTCCCGAGGTTGTCGATGAACGAAATGATGAATCCAATCAAGAACGAGCGAAGAGCTCTTGGTGTGCTCCGCGCGACGACCACACACGCGTGTGTTACACGTCACAACGCCATATCTAAGATTCTATGTATGTATTAGATACCATACTCAGCCACCTACTTCCAAGCTACGTGAGCTGGGAGACGACTACGACGCACGCACCATTTCTGGGTAGTTTATTAGTAGCATCCACACACGCATAGCTCTTGAGTTCGTCCGAACCTGGAACCATCTTCTCACAATACGACCTCGTTTATACCCGGGATTTTGAAAATCGGGAATTAGCATGTCAGTGACATGTCCCTAGCATCAGCACTAACTCAAGTTGCATGCGGCACGACAAGTGCACTGCCGAATAGTACATACCCAAAATCCTCCGACCATACTTTTCTTGTCGGCCCGTATTACATCTCATACCACGACCCGTATTACATCTCATACCACGACCCGAGAGTTCCAAGGAGATTCCGACAACTAAACCATCTCGGCCCGGTATTTGGTCCTGCATTTAGTTCGTGATGTAGCCCGGATAGTGAGAAGCTGACCCATTCATATCATGTAGCTACGTTTAGCGGTTCATGCTAACCAGGTATTAGTTCATTCGTCTGATAGTCTCGTTTCTTAGTTATATGGCCACGCATAAGCCGATCAGTTGTCCTAGGAATGCCCGCTCCAGTCGGCTAGCAAGCAGACACTCTTTGAACAGAGGTCCTTGATGCGGACCATCCTATTGTGATTCGTCCAACCAGAGATCAGAAAAGTCCCGCTTCTTGGCAACGCTCTGTCATGAGAGCTCCTGTACACCATACCGACGACGTAACGCTCGCCCTCCTAATTTACCACAAGAGTCGTCCCCTGCAGGTATAGGAGGGTAGACGGTTCAGCCTGCGTGTGCCGCGATTTCGGCACGCCTGCAACCACACCGTCAAAGTGCGTGTCGAACAGGTACTAGTGCTGAAGAAAATCCAGCCCTTCGGACGGAAACCCGAGGATCCATGCTGCTTAGGCTAGCCCGCAGGGAGAGCGGGTTGTCCATGAGGCGCTTGCATAGTAGCTAAGCAGATTAAGAGGTTGCTTTTAAAGACCAACCAATCAAATCATAATCAACCAAGCAGGTATACTTATATGGCGGTGAGATTTACATTTCAGTCGTCATGACCGTTTGATTTAGTGTTCGTAACGGTAAATACTTATCTAATTCATCATTGGCCTCAGAAGTTCCTATGATTCTGACTGGTCGTATCAGCTGAAAATCTTCGACTCCTCTTAGCCTGCAATACTGACTAATCCCTGTCGTTAGATCTCGGACAATTTTTATACACTCTGTATTCGATGAGATATCTGTTGTCTAGGAGGTTTACGCCTTTGATTGGATTGTGAAACCAACGATCTTCCGATCGCTTGCTTTCTAATTATTATGAGTTATATTCCATGTCAGAGGTTATAGTGACTCGGTGGCCGCTGTATCGTTAGTAACGCCCACTGGCTTCCATGCGCTGTTCCGTCACCTCGCTTAGTGCACTGAGCAGATCCGGTTATACTTCATCGACTGCATGATTGCCTCCCCTTATGATTGGATATTCCCAGGCTAGTGGCGGCATAGTCTAGTGCTATTAGGATGTTGTCCTATCTTCCGAGAACGAGTTCGGCCGCCGGTCGATCCTACGAGCGTACATATATGGTCCCGGTCGAAATCGAGGCCATCTTTTGGACAAAGACAAACAACAAAGACGATCTACTTCTCGAGGCCAGCCATCCGATTCGAACGTTAACATCACAATTTCATGACGACGATGCCTATAGAACCTTCTAGAGGAAATCAAGATACCTGTCTAGAAAAGGAAAAGAGTTCATTGCAGTCCACTTTAGAAGTTGACGCCATGAAACCGACTCACGACCACGATCTCGACCGTGACTCTACGTCAAGCACTTTATTAGCCCCTTCCGTAGCGGAAGAGGATATGACTGATTCTGATCGGATTCTAGTCGTCGGAGGCCAAGGCAACTACTTATCCTTAGCGGACGGACGAAAGATACTGGACGGTTGTGGAGGGGCGGCCGTAGCAGTAAGCCAAAAGTTCTCTTACTTCCTCTCCGAGAAACCAGAGTCGCTTTAGGCATTCCACGCCGTTTCCTAGGATGTCAACACATAATCTTGATCCTGAGCTGTATGTCTAAATAGGTGGCGTGCTAATATCAAGTCTTGTAGTGTCTTGGACACAACGTCAAGGAAGTCTCTGAGGCGATAATTGCTCAAACTTCCATTGTCTCTTATGTTCCTTGGGGCTTCCTCGACAGCCAGAGCCGAAGAGACTTAAGTACGTGGCTATCGCAAAGTTCCGATGGACACTTTGCCAAGACATGGATCACGTCGTCCGGTATGTTGCACTCCCAGCTTTTTGCCGTGCGAAACTTATAGAACTCATCTTACCCTAAGGTTCTGAGGCGATGGAGGGCGCAATCAAACTTGCCCGCGAATACTTTGTATGGAAAGGGGAACCCCAGCGTGTCAATTACATCGCCAGGGAGGAATCATATCATGGTATCACCTTAGGTGTGCTGTCTGTGGGAGGTCACTTCACTAGAAGAAGCCCGTTTCAACCACTCCTTCTATCAAACATCTACCGCATACCGGCTTGTAATCCTTACCGCCAAAGGCTGCCGGGAGAGACTGACGACGAGTTTGTTTCTCGGAAGGTCGAAGAGCTAGAGCAAGCATTCCTCCAAGCTGGACCAGATACAGTAGCAGCTTTCATTGCGGAGCCAGTTGTCGGAGCGGCCGCTGGTTGTATGCCTTCTGTTCCCGGCTATTTTCAGGCCATGAAGACCGTGTGCGATAACTACGGGGCCCTCCTCGTGTTAGACGAGGTCATGTGTGGTATGGGAAGGACAGGGACCCTCCACGCCTGGGAGCAGGAGGGCGTCATCCCAGACATTCAAGCGATTGGAAAGGGTCTTGGCGGCGGTTTCCAGCCTGCCTCTGCCATACTAGCCAGTCAGAAGATCGTGCGGGCAATGGAAGCGAAGAACGCATCTTTTACACATGGACACACGTATATGAATCATCCTGTGGTCTGCGCGGTGGCCTTGAAGGTGCAACAGATCATCAAGCGCGATAACCTCGTAGAGAACGTTCAAGTTCAGGGCCGTTACCTGGAGACGCTACTACGGACCAAGCTACAAAGCCATCCAAACGTCGGCGACATCCGGGGACGTGGCCTATTCTGGGGTGTCGAGCTCGTCAAGGACAAGGAGACCAAAAAGCCATTCGATCCAACATTACAACTTGCGCACCGCGTTCATGAAACGGCTCTAAATTCGCCTTATAACCTAGCAGTCTACCACGGTCAGGGATGCGCTGGAAAGGGCAGAGGTGATCACGTCATGATTATGCCAGCGTACAACGTCACTCGAGATGTTGTAGAGATGATCGTCGACAGATTCGTTGCCGTGATTGACGATGTCTTTGGGAAATTAGAGAATGGGTTGGATGTTGAGCTGAAGAATTAGGCAGGCAATGATGATACTATTAGCTCTAGCTATTTTCCGTTCATTCATTCTAAGAGCAATAACCTGACAACAATACCATTTACTCGATGTAAATGCCAAACAACGAGATATGATCCCTGTCTATTAAACAGCAATTTTTATTACTACCTATAGCTAGAGAGGGAATCGGTGACACATAATCTGAGAAACGAAATATCGAGACAGCAACATATCGAATTTATTGCCAGTATACGTGAGCACTAGCTAATCTATACATTCCTCTCTCCAACCCCTTTTCGGTACTTCTCGTCTGTCAGAAGCCAGTAGTGAGAGCGACCAAATCAGCGACAACGAAGTTATAAATTCATCTTGCATGACAGGAAGGCGAGCGCAAGAGTAGTGTATTGATCCCCTCTCCTTCCCAGCCCGTGTCCCGGTACGCCGACAACGAAGCCCCGCCCCAAATGCCGAAGGCGATCTTCGCGTCCGAGATTCTTGGTCGCCAGCGAGCTCGTCAGTGTAGGACTATCGGTACCTACCTAACAACCTCGGTAGTCTCGGCGCCGCAGACGCACAGGGCGTACGCGAAGTGTATCCTTTTTCTGTCGCTTACACGTTACATCGCATCTGCTAGCATCGCCTCATTGTGGACCCAGCACGCAGCTGTATCGCGTCTGGTGACCAAGTATTTCTATACCTATTTAAATGAGGCGCCTGCCGGTCATCTGGATAGGAGGACAGTACTCTACCTCATATGGTAGCACGGTATTGCTTAGGGATTAGTAAATCAGTGGTAGTCAGTGGTGGTAATCATGTCAGCGAGGTCGGAAGAAGTGTCGATGATCGGGCCGTGTCGCGTGTCCACTACTCAATTCTCGGTCCGGATTTAGCGCAGCATACAGATGGAGAAAAGGAAAAAAAGGACAATTCATAAGGCGCGCTAGACAGGGATGTCGATGTCATTTTTAATTGCTGAAAAATGTGACGTTAGATCCGGAAGCCAAGGCTTTATGAACCCGAAACCGGTGTAGATGGATGGTCATACTACTGCCCTAATGAAGACCATCTACATTCGTTTGATAATAACCGAGGGCTTCTCGCGACGTATAGGGGTATAATAAACCTATACCCAGATTCCTTTAATGCCGGGCCTCTGTAAAAGGGATGGATTGTCACTTAGGATGGGGTGGCGCTACCGTGTAATACGGTGGTTCGATGTCGACGATGTGCTAGTGATGTAGGATCCAGGGGAACTTTTGGGGGCCGATGCTGTACGATTGAAGAGTAAAGAAAGCCTTCAGACTGCTAGGCGGACGCCATTGTAAAAAGCCCCCTCACTATTCCTTTCCAGGATACGTCTAAAAGGTCACCGCTCCAGAGAGAGTTCATTTGCTTTGCGGAATAGCTATAGTTCAACCAAGTTGCCCTAGGTTTTATGCACACCTAGGACCCAGGACGTATAAACTATGTTGGTCTTGGTATTTATTAAGGGGCCGACTCTTCACTCGTCATCGTCGTCTTCGTCGCTATCGCTAGACCAGCCTTCTTTGTAGCTGTCGGCGATCTCGGCGAGTTCGTTGCCTATCGTCTCGCGATCTTCTACGCCGATAGAGCGAACGACATTATTACGCATAGCCTTGATTTTATCCGTGACTGTCGAGTCTGTAGACAACGCAGTTTTGATGGATATGTTCTCTCTTACGGGATGACCATAACTATCCCGGAATATCTTAGGGTAGCTGTCGATGATCGGGAAAGCGACCCGTGATCGATAACTAGACTTTAAGTCAGTTTCGAGCCGAATAACGGAAAAGGAGAATATGTTATCATTGGATAGCACTCACTTGTGGACCTTCGGACGGCGTCGTATTCCGAATTGCTCCCTTAGCTCTCGATCATTATTGGCTGGCTCCAGGCTCTCTAGTCCTCTATCAGCTAAGACCTGACTGAAAATGTGGCGTTTCTTTTGTCTCCTCCCACTGATATCGAGATTAAGGTCCTGGGGGGATGATAGGTCGATGTCCAAAGTCGCGGCCCCTTGCTGCGAACCAGACTCAGACTCATCACCAATATCCATCCTGGTTTCATGCAGGCTGCGTATATTTTCGCCCCGTCCATTCAAGCCACTCAAGCCATTCGTACCCCCGTTAGTGTCGTCTGTACTACCATTTGTACCGTTCTGATGAGGCTTAGGCGTCTCGAGAATACTCATTTCTAAGTTCGCGATAGTCTGCTTCCCGAACACATTCAAGAGATCCGTCATGTTGCCGAGGCTACTCGAATAAACGCGGTCAGATGTCCTGAGCCGGGTATAAAGAGTTACGCTCTCCAAAGCCGCAGCGAAAAGAGCGGATACATGCCAGGGTGATGAAGAATCAAGATGCACAGTCGACGGCAGGGGTCGCTCTGGCAGCGCAAGGGGAATGATTAATGAAGCCTGAGAGTTAAGTTCCGCGAGAGTCCGAGCCTTGTTGACGAGTTTCAATAGTCTCTTTTCCTATTTCGTTATAAGCAATGAACACCAATAATAAGAAAGTTTGAGGGATATATATATACCCTTGGCAATCCTCTGGATGGTCCCTGAGCTCCAAAAACCCAAATAGGGGTTTTGCCATACTCGTCTCTCAGCCTCTCCATATACCTAGCCGCAAACCCACCCCAGGCATCATCAATGCCAGTCATGACCTGAAGTCCTTGTATCTGATCTGCCTCTTCGGCGAAAGAGCGTAGGTCCCGATCTAAGAGATCATGCTCCTTATCTAGGGAGGCAAAGAGCTCTTCTCCCATGTGCCACTTCTCAAAAGGCATGACAGTTGAGTTGAGTTCATACTCACTCAGTTGGATGATAGACCTTGGGTGATAGAAGACGCGACTGAAGTCAGACCAGTATCTGACTGTGCTCGTGGTGAGTTCCGCAGGTGCCTGACCGGTATCGAGACTCTCTTGATATGCGCTAGCCTCTATGGGCTGCTGTCTCTGTATTACGGTCCGGCCAGACCATAAGCTGCTAGAAGACGGATCGCCATCTATTTCATATAAAGAATTAATCTTCCTCAATGTACCAAAACCTCCCTTCAAGTCGTATATGACTGTCCGGGGCATAAAGGTCTCAGTACCATCAGACCCAATACCCGGTCTAAAGTGGACATCGTGATCGACAGGCGACTCCTCATTAGCGGCATATGTGAAATAAGATTCCTGGGTATTCCAGAAATGGTTCGCCAGGTAGTTACTCTGCTGGCCGAGCTGTAAGGTAATAATTTCTCGCATTGCTGCCAACTATTACTTTAGTATGGTATGAGTTGGGCGATGTTGGAAGACGGAGATTATATATCGAAATCACGTTATGCAATATCTATGTATTTAGAGTATGATATGACGAAATAGCAACTGTTGCCAAGAGCCAAGAGATATATTACCTCATCATGGACCCACCCATCGAGGTCCCGAGGTCCTCTTTTAAGGCCGTGGACTTCACGTATCGATAAAGCCTCTTAACGCCAATGACGGTCTTTAAAGTATCCAACAAACACTCGTTATTCAACAAACAAACTTCCCTATTGTATATCCTCAAGTCGTCCAATTGTAAATACCTCAAGAATTGATTGTTCGTATACCTAATAATAAACGGAAATGTCCTCGATATCGCAAGAATTGGACTCCTTCAAGACACCTCCAGCCAGGGAGGTAGCACCCGCGCCTCAAGTCGGTTCCAAAGCGCCAGTACACCCCAACCTAGCCCTCCCAACCGACAGGCCCACCCTCATCGTCTTCCTACGCCACTGCGGCTGTCCATGTAAATAGCGCATCCCATATCTTCACACATACCTACCTAAACGTGCCATCTCTAACCCTCTAATCGCAGTCGCAGAAAAGACCTTCAAGAACCTAACCTCGCTCTCGACGCAGTATAAGGAGGTCCACTTCATCGCGGTCTCGCACTCGTCGGCGGAGGCCACGGAGCGGTGGGTCGTGCACGTCGGCGGCAACTGGGAGGTCAACGTGGTCGTCGACTACGAGCGCGAGCTGTACGCGCAGTGGGGGCTCGGCGTCTCCAACACCTGGCACGTCTTCAGCCCCGTCACCCTCTACAACACCATCCGCCTGGCCCGCGACGAGCACATCTGGAACCGCCCCACCGAGAGCGGCAGCCGGTGGCAGACCGGCGGCGCCTTCGCCATCGACCAGGAGGGCGTCGTGAAGTGGGCTAAGGTCGCCGCGTCCGCCGACGAGCTGCCCGATCTCGAGGCTGCGCTGACGAGCCTCGGCCTCAAGGTCAAGCCGAAGCCGCCGCCAGAGCCGAAGACGGAGGGGTTCTTGTAAAGGGGGTCTCGCCTAGTTGAAGCTTGTTACTAGTCTCTAAGTTGCTCATTAGCGTATATGGTTTCTTTGCCGGTCTACGTTGGTTATACTCGGGTTGACGGTGCCGCGGGACGAGTTTTATGACTATTAGCGAACGGAGCAGTCTTCTATTCGGCTTGGTGGTCATTAAATAAGCGATGGCGATATCTCGCTCGATGGTTGGTCATCCACTATTAGGCCGTAAGAGACGCTACCTATGATTCTGCCCTCCAAATCAACCCTAATAGACTTGATACTATAGATATGCTTACGTTTTTGTTTAAGCAAGCCCTACATATGGCGATAGACATGACGAATATATAAACTAAATTCTATGACTTTAGCGGGTTATTCTGGGGGGTTGGATTAGCTTGAGAGGTTGTTCTCGAATAGACCCAATAAGAAGGCTAAATGCGCCGAGTGCTTAGACTCATGGCCGATCTCAAGTTCACGTGGATCTTGAAGTAAAATCGTGATCTGAGGTCTTTTCATGTCTGAGCAGCCTCAAGCTCTAACGGCATGTATCAAATTCACCTTATGGCATCCAGCGAACGTGTTTAGCTCGTTAGGCAAAGCCGCTGGGCCGAACCTCGACCCGATTATTGTCATATTAACTTCTACAAAGTTTATTTTACTAAACCGTCTCTTCATACAGACTCTCTCTTAGTGGCGATACCTATAGAGTTAAGACAGGTCAGAATAAAGTTATACATCTCAGCTTAACTTTCTGTCGATCTTGACACGCAAACCGCGTGGTACTACATATGTAAGAGTAACTTATTTAAAGTTGACCGACCTCCCATTATCTCTTCCCGATTTTACTTTGCTGGCGCTCGGAACTCATATGACAATGTATCCGCCACCATACCTCGTTAATATTACGGGTTTCGTTGTAGCTATGGAGGATAAGGAGGTGGTAGATATGAGATACGTATCATGTCAACACCATTAAAGAATAGTGAGCATCTTACATTAAAATTGATGTAATACATGCAATCAGCATCAGGTACTTCTTTGTAAGTTACCCCGGTTTATAAAGCTTTTCTGTAGATTATAAGTGCCTTCATAGCTGATATCCCGGCCCATATATGGGCGAGTATTTTCAAAAGGTACATACTTAGATATTCAATGCTCTACCTTCTTACCACGCCAACAAGCATACATAGGTTACCAATATCTAATAAGGAGCATGATATAAAAAATTACTTAGCAAATGTGGCCATAAACCTTGCATTTAGCTTTCTATTCGCTTTTGAATCTCCTCATCTCTCTAATTTACGTACTCACCACCATGTCTCCCTTGTAATGTGACAATATGAAGGAATTGATTTCACTACTAGCTGTTGGTCGTTAGCATTAACAGTAAAATTCACAACCGTAATGCCGGGAGAGAAACGTTGTCGTAATCAGTTGTCAACCGCGGGGGTAAAGGTTATCTGCTGCCAAATCACGATCAACACATCCATGGGCCGTTCAGGCGCACGGCGAAATGAAACTAACAAGAGCATGACACCAATCTTATGATAAATAGCGATGTTCCACCAGCCCGAGAGATCTAATCTAGATGGTAGTCAGGGTGGCCATATTATACAAACCATGCCACGATAACCTTGGATGAACACCAACACTCCCGAGGGCACTCGACTTCCGAATAGCTCTCACCACCTCATTCTATGATAAACTCTATCATTCATTCAACCTTTTTAATTTTAGCGATACCGGAGATGGTTTCCCTAATACCTAACACTAGGGGTAGTTTATGCATCCCAAATCTCCTTAGAAGCAACTCATATTGTTCAATGCTCAGATCAGATCACCCCCAGGATTACAGCGGCATCGATGACGTTACTCTCTTAGCTCCGGCTGGGGATTACACATGTCACAATACCTAGTCCGCCTATCAATAATTACTCATCATAATACTATCATCACTTATCATAATCCGTACCCTCGGGGGCTTTTTTGCCCAATGAGCCCATGCTCGATTACACAAGAGCAATAGTTGCCGGGGTACGATAATAATTAAGCTTTGTTTCAAGATCGAGGACGTCTAGCATACGTAGATAATTATTAAGCCACCGAGGCTGGTGAACCTATCCCATTGTGTCGTCTAGCATTGTTCGGGTGTTTCATATGCCTCACAAATAGACGAATCCGCCTTCCACATCAGATGATAACACGAAGCCAATGGGCTCTCGATGGGATTCTCATTTTCAGGTAATTCGACATCCATCTTTCCAGTTTCCAGTTTCCAATATCCAAGCTGCGAAACGTGGTCTTCCAAGGCCAAGCTTAGGTATTTCGAGATACCAGCTAGTAGTCCTTCGGATATTCCGCCCAGCCTGGACCCTATTCAGATCCCGAAATAGCATCGTAGGCCTGAAGCGTTCGCATATACGGAGGCTAGTGACACCCAACTAAGTGGTCTGAGCTTACTACGGCAGGATTCGACATGGCCCGTTCCTGCATTGAGCATCAAGCAGCAATGCGGCGGGGCAGCTGGTGCTCACGGCCCGAGAGGCACTCGTGATCTACGAATAAATCGCGTCGAGTTGGTATATCGTAGAGCCCTGGTCCTCGTAGAGAATACTTCTGGATCCTCAAAGTTTATGCTACGGTCGACGAACTAATAGCGAACGTCCAATATGAGCAAAAAAGGTCAAGGAGCCCCCCCGGCGGTTTCAGAAGACGATCTCTTCCCCCCCGTCAGTGGGGCCGGTTAGCTTCCGGCTAGCTTTCTCGGTCACTAGTTCCTAGATCGATCTGGGCTTAGAGAGGTGACTAAGATTCCTGTTAGTATATTTGTGTACACTTGTGGCTTAAATGAAGCTATCGGTAAACATAAAGAGTTAGTTCTATCAAGCTTCATTTGTGACCTAAAAGCCCATGCAATGAAGCTTGTGACATCTAGTGAGGAATTTAGTATCATAGCAGGTGACTATCTCGATGCACGAGGGTCACAGTCCGACAGGGTACGATTTGAACAATCTGCGTCGTGCACGATGGGAATTACTCGTCGACTAGATGGGATTGTATCGTGGGAGCTCGAGCCAACACCTCGAGGGTAGCCAGCGCCAGAACCGCAGACTTGTCTTTCTAAAAGGCTGAAACGCAAGGCATTTGGCTGCTAGCGTTTCAGAATTCGACCCATGGTAGGACAGCTTAAAGTCAAAGCTTCAAAGACCCACGAGGGATGGTATGGTAGCTCAATAGCGTCGTAGTGAGGCGGGGACTCGTAATTCAGAACTTTCTGATTGAGGTTAACATTGCAGGGCTGGTGACGATTGTGGAAGGTGTAAATTGTCCGAAAGGATGAAACAGGCCGATCTCTGGGGAGCCAAGAGTCTACCTACTAGGTATGTAGTCTTGCTAGTTGAAGTCATCACGACCTTCAAGGAAAGAAATACCGAGATATGAAACAAAGACAAACAGAACGCCAAAATGATAGTAGTCGTCGTCATTGAGTTGTTCGCCCGAGGTAAGATTCATGAGTCTGTGACACACACGCACACGCACACGCATAATTAAATTAGTCGTGCCCACTGGCAGATAACGATGGAGGCTCGAGAGTTTAGGGTAACCACGTCAATGCTGCCAATGGCCGTGATCATGAGATTGGAACCATTGCAACTCCGCAGTTCTCTATGCCACTATGCATCTTGCCGCCAGCATGACAACTGAACTCCGGAGGCGTTGTCGGATAGGCTAGGCCAACGACAGTAGCGTACGCACGCGCCCAAAGTTCTCGCAACCTGTGGAGACCCGCACAGGCGGGATAATACCGTAGTGGTGGATAGTTGGTTGGGATGTCGATTTCAATCCCAGCCAACACGGCATGATAACCCTAGACCACATTCATCGCAATTCGTAATTCGACGTTCTTTCTGGAAGAACTTGTGACAAGCTATGCCGGTTTCATGTATCTGGCTAAAGGAAGCGGAGGGGCCACCCGCGGAAAATCCACATTCGAGAGTTGATGTCCGTGATGTCAGTTTCAGAAGTTTTGGTGGGCGGGTCTAAAAGGGCTGACCGCCTACCAAGAATTGAAAATGCAAGGTTCCGGATGGCTAGGATGTTGAAGATTGACAGCTTCGAAGGTTGTGGTTCGCCCCGATTCTGTCAAGAATAGGAACCAAGGGACCTAGAGACCTTGTCGAAGAGCACAGAGGATTTTTTGCTCGGTGCTTTGCCTGCCGCATGTTTATGCAGAATCCAGGCACACCAATAAGATGATCTATCATCCGTCACCTTCTCCGATTCGGTGGTAGATTAAACATGACGGTCGAGTATAACCCACACTCCACCTTTGAGATGTTTCAATCACTTTCGTGACGTCGAGTTCGTCATGTTTCAGAATTGACATCGTGGCTCTCATCATAGTAAGTGCCGTGCGGCTGCTTCTTGATCACATCCCCGATATTGACATCGCAGCATTGCTGTTGCTTGAATTGTCGCGGGCAGCGCGAGGTATCCGACGACTCGATCCGAGGCCTGCCTAACTACAGCTGAGTTAAATCCAAAATTTGCTGTGCCAGGTTAGTTAAATTAATGACTATCAATAGCCAGATTCCTACCTATTAAAAGTTGTTTATAAAATGGTGGCTTACGAATCTTAGTTGAGAAGTGACAGATTGAGGCTACACATATCTGACATTATGTAAGCTACCTAGAAAACACCGCAGCACCGGAAAGAACAGTCCCCTCATTGAGTTCATGAGCTTTGGTCATTTCCTGCTCATAGTTCTTAAAGTTAATACCTGATAGGTAAATGAACTAGGGATCGGCAAAATGCGCATTTTGAGCCAAAATGCAGCATTTAAATGCAATACATACATAATACCATTATACACATACAAAATTGCATT